>JAYKKI010000021.1:20402500-21002500 GCA_039881145.1 Druceiella hillmani | reverse complement strand
ATAAATAGTTTAAGAGAAATATTATGTAATATTAAATGCCTAAATATGGAGAGCACCCTCGTATGAAAATTCAGTTCGTACTTGACGAGTTTTTTTATGAAGCACACAACTTTGATAATGCCTGATAATTATTGATAATAAAGACAATCGGACAATCTCTGATATGCCTTACATTATAGACGCAAAATTTTTTATAATAAAATGTTTAAAAATTTCAAATAATTACTAAAATTTTTGTAAGAAGTATCGATGAAAATTTTACAAAATGTTTAGCACTAAATTAGTAGTAATTGTAATATTAATTTACATATTACATATATAAACCTGCATATATATGCTTAAAAAAACGGAAGGATCGTTAGAAGTAGGTTTCGAAACTTCGAACTTTCACTTTTGGTTATCTTTTAAATTTAAATATCGGCTATCAAATTAAGTGCAACCCCAACTCAGAATAAAACTGCTTGTTTCAAGAAAGCCAGAATTTTCTTTTTAATTATATGTTTTTTTTCATGAAAAAAACTAACTGAATATAAAATATGAAGTTGAGAAATTAAACATCTTCTATAAACAAATCAGCTATGGAACATCTTTGATCAGAAAAACTTTTGGATTCGCAAAAAACTAAACCAATCTACCAGGCGAGTCTAACAGAAGATAGACAAGGCTATGAATTATTTTGACCAAAAAAACCTAATCCTTGTTTTTTTTTAACTTTTTCGCTATTGATAACAGTCCACACCACCCTTATTTCCAATATAACTTGCAATAGCCGATGGATAGAACATTTCCTTCTTAGGAAATGTTCATTTGCCATTTTTTGTCGTTTTTCTATTATTTCGGTTTGCGTGGGATTTATTGCTGTTGACAGAATATCTTTGCTTATCAACTGGATGGCAGAAACAAAATGTGAATTCTGCAACTGATAGTTTTATTTTCTTTTGTTGTAAGCTTTCCTCAGCAGTTTTGTTTTCCTTGTTAAGCATTTTTGAATCATCATCTCTAATGTCTCCTAATGTTTTCTATTTCCTTATTACGAAGCTGAAATCGAAAAATAAACAGTTAAAATTCAAAACACACGTACATCACGGATAGCTTCAAACGGGTAATGGTAATATATTTCCCACATAGTTCAAATATTTGTCGACCAAAATTCATGAAACATTTTACCAATTACAACTAATAAACCAATTACAACTAATAAACCTCAATGCAAACTAAAATTATACAAAATATAAAAATAATATTCGACGTACCTTTCTTCGTTTCGACATTATTTTATTTTTTTTTAAAAATATCTGAAACCATTGAACTGGAAACCTACGTTTTTGAAAAATTACGTTTGACATTGACAGTTCCGTTCGGAAATAAGCCTGTAATTTTTTTCAAACTTAGACAACATATTCGAGATTATAAGTTATATAACTGGTATATTGTGGGAATATAGAGACCATTGTTCGGTAA
Organism: Druceiella hillmani; assembly: GCA_039881145.1. Lineage (NCBI taxonomy): Eukaryota > Metazoa > Arthropoda > Insecta > Lepidoptera > Hepialidae > Druceiella > Druceiella hillmani. Next base: position 21,001,039 of record JAYKKI010000021.1, on the reverse strand, counting down.
AAGCCTTAGAGTGCACACGTGGAAAATATATTATCTTTGCCCTATTAGGGGTTAATTTAGATTATGATAAAATTACATAGAAAGGCGAAGTCAAGTTTATGAAAATAATATTCAATGCTATTATAGTGTAATATACATTATTATTATATATATATATATTACTGTTATTATTATTTATGTATTAGATAACATTTCCGATACTCAAATAATGTAATAAATCCTAAAACTTGAATAACCAAATGACGCTATTATTAGGGCTGTAATTCGTTTTAGGATGGATCCAAAAAACGATTTACAGCTAATATATACTTTTAAGTGTACGTAGTATTTGTATGAAACTGTTGTAAATATTAATATAATTTTACTATGAAAACTTAATGCCTGGCATATCTTCACAGATGTAAGAGAAACATAATTGTTTGCGTATATTTCTTTAACTTATTAACGGAATTGAAGTTTTACTTATTGAATGCCGTTTATCCTAATTATTTTAGTTTTTTACGTGCATCAAATGTTAGAATGGAGTTACACATTGCGAAACGTTTGGAATCTCACGTCTCGCGAAGGAGATATTTGAACTACTAATTAAATAAAACTGTGAATACAGAGGCCGAGATAGACGTGAAAAATTTACAAATGTTTGATTTTCGCTATTACGATGGAAAACCCCGAATACAATGAGTAAAATTCAATAAAAATTACTGATTATTTTGTTTTATTTTTTACTTAATTTGCACCTGTCTTCAATTTTTTTTTTAAAGTGACATCATAAACGATTAGCTTGTGCTCGTGGCTTCATTTACATACCATTTTATTTTTCTCTCATACATTTGAATTTCCCTCCATTAATATTTCCATCATATAAGTATCTATTAGATACTGGCATATAAAACGAACTATATCTTTGTTTTATCTTTAAGCCAAGTCGCTGTAATAACCCCGGTTTTTTTTTCATGAGATTTAAGACCGCACGCTCAGTCTCGGTGCTATTATTATTTGAATTTTATGATCCTAACGAAATATCTGATCAAACAATTAATTTGAATTTTAATCTGTACCAAAAAAATTTACACTTAAATTCAAATCGGTTTAGTAATTTTAGTGATGATCCAACAAATAGATTTGCAGGCAAACAAAAAACAGACCGAAAAAGCAAACGTTCCTTAGGAGACATTAAAAAAAGACAAAAGTCCTAAATTTTAATTTCAACTCTAAACGCTATTTCAATGAAAGTTTCATTCAAACACTAAATTAAACGTACAACAATTTTAAGAAATGATTTTGGATTCAGAAAAACCTAAATGGCATATTCCAAGAAATGTTGTAAAAATGCAGATAAATGTCTGTCACGGTTTTATAATTGTGTTATGTATCAATTTACATTAAATTAGTAAATATGGGATTTTCATCTAAGTATGAAATGCACATGGTAGTACCGTACACGTGAAACTTTTGCGAAAGGTGTTCTACTTTCCCCTAAATGGGCCTTTGTTATTCTGTTATGGGATTGTAAAACGAAAGCTTTCTACAAAATGTAAAAAATTGCATTTAAGTCACTGCACTTATTCAAAACGTATGCGTTTAGTTATAAATATTTCACAGGATATAAATACATTTATATAAAAATTTACTAAACCTATTTTTTGACACTTTCAGTGCGGCAAATAATTTTGAATACGCGATGCCCCACCGACATTAACATGAGAAAAACTTCTTATGCCTTTATTTATCTTCAAATATTTTTCTTGAAATTTTGTTGAGGAGGATTCGAATTATTGACATTTTTTCGATGTAAATCCCACAAAGTAGATTCCTCATGTCGATAACATGTCGACACAATTCAATGTATGGGAAAATTATATGTGACTGCCGTTTTTTCTCGAATATCAAGCAAAAAGTTTAATTTAATTCCGCTGAATCATACCAGAGCAATCAACTAATCAATTGAACTTATATAATATATATGTATATATATACATATATAAATAAATATATAATAAATAAATAAATATATATATATATATACACACACACATATATATCGTTTTTTTATGTCCAGTTCATAGTTTGGGACATACGTTTTTTGCTACATACTTTCGTTACCTTGAGTAACGGAATGACGTTGCATCCGGAATTACTCGATATATAGCAATAGTCTTCGATATATAGAGAATTAAATTTTATAGAAATGCAATGCATTCTTTGGGGACGAGCCCCAATATATGCACACAATACACAAATAGTTATATATTGTACGCACACAATACACAAATAGTATAATATTGTCCGAGAGCTGAATACAAAGCGGGCGAAACGAAATCGACCGCAGCCCTCGCTGTAGCGGAAATGAAAATATCTAAAGGCTCTTTCCAAATATTTTCACAGATAATGTAATTTACTTACGCATATTTTCATATTTATTTTTAGAACCCACTCAGTATAGCCAAAATGTGAATTTCACTGAAAAGGTTAAATAAGAGGAAAATAAGTATTACAAAGCATTAAAAAGATGACGTCTACGTTTCTTAATATTAATAAAAACTTTCAATTTATTATTAAATCTTAGTTTATAATTTTTTAAAATTACAACTTAATAATTAGGAACAAACGCATTGTAGCAAGAATGAAAATTTGACTATTTATTAATACAAAACGTGTGAAATTTAAATTAAGAAAAATGACTTTTAGTACATTACCTCATAATTAAAAAAAAATATATATGAATCTCATAATCTCAAAAATATGTATAAAATAAAGATTTAAACGTCTAATTATTTGCGTTTTTAATATTTTATAAATTCTAATTTTTCTCTCATTTACCTTTTATTACTAACATTTCTATTCATACATTTGTTAAGTATAAAGTATACAACTATAAATTCAAAATGAAAACTGTGAAAAATAAGTAATTCCAGTATCAAATAATAAAGGAATTCATTCTGAGTGATTTGTTTAAATAATTTTTTTATAATAAAATAATCAAGACCGAGTCTTATTTTTTAAATACCTCGTTTTTAATGTACGTTCTTTCGTCTACAAGAAATCAACAAAGTTTGCATTTTTCGTATACTGAACTCAACAATTACTTTTTATGCATTAATAACAAATTTTCAAAATATAATACGATAATTGTTTTGTGGTAAGTTTTAAAATATTTCAAGAAAAATCAAAAGCAAATTTTACAAGTTTGCAATATCGAATTGGAAATTAGATAAAAGAAGTAAAGGATTGCCTGCTGTAAAATACAGTCCCTCTGACATTATTTTGTGGTTGAAAGGCTGTATTATGGGTAATAATTTGGTTACTGTTCTTATTTGGTGAGCTGAAAACAAAGGAATATTATATATACATTCTAAGGACGCACAATTATCTTCTTGTAATTATTCGTTCATAAAAGCATTTATTTAGATATGTTTCTCTACTTTACAATAAAGAACAAGACAAATAACCTAATATGACTTAATACGATATTACCGAAAACACGAATAATAATTTTACTCGATAAAAATAAGAAAAGAACAATTGATACACAATTAAACAAAAAAATAAAGAAAAAATTTCGTGTAATATCATAATCGATATTTTTGTATTATTCTCGTAAACATTTACCAGAGCTGTTAATTTGAAGTGCACCAATAATATTGACGCACCTTTAAAATTGTTTAAAAGTTATCCAGTATATTGTTATTTAGAAGTATTTTTCAGACTTGTGATTTCCAATAAAATATTTAACAACTTCCTCGGACAGAGTCCAAGTAAATGACTCTAAATATTTTATAAAAGTTACATAATTAGCAACTTTACCTAGCTATCTAAGGTTCACTGAAAATTACAGCTTTTAATTTTTTTGTATTTAAACTAAGAAATTCCTTCTTGATAAGTAGGTTAACTTATACTTTGACGAATAAACGATCTAATACTGTAGTGAATTATTTGAACAGCCTCAATTTTACAAGTAATTGGAGTACTTTTATTTTATGTTTTAAACCAGTTGCAAGTTTATAATATTGTAGTAACTAATTACCGACCCTTAGCGAAGATCAATCATTTTTCATTAATGCTTATATTTGGTTCAACTGTCAGAAAAACACAAAAATGACGAATTATATTATGTATTCTGTTGTCCCAACAATTTATAATTTAAAAGACAAAACTGAGAACATATTATTATCTTCCGAGCATGGTAAACATCTGTTAGCTGAAAATAAATCAAAGTATATATCCGTAGCAATTATATATGTCATGATACTAATAGTGTTGTCAACAGGAATCTAGTGGTATAATTTAAATTTTGTCTGGTATTTGTCCACTTGTATTATTACTTTAGAAAAAATAAAATGCAGTTTGATTATGTCTACAAACAAAGAGACTTTGCAATTATAGTCAATAATACCTTCGCTTAAATTAATGATAATATTTCAGGATAATTTTGAAAACTATTTTGTAAATTAGAACTATTTTTCTGTCAAATATTGTTAATGGCATTTACTATTGAATACATATTGAGATAAAAGAATTGAATATAAGAATCCATACAATATAAATGTTGTCTCTAATTTAAATTTTTTATAACATTTTTGAAGATAACTGAAAAATATCTAATGACTATAAAAATCAACAATATTATGGTTTATGGTGAAACCTCGCGAGAATGTAGAGCTAGCATAATGATTGATGAAAATATTTCCCCAGCAACAATTTTAAATATTAGTAAAATGTCCACTGCCGTGTTACCCATAAAATATTAAGCAACTATTCAAACGTATGCTCATAGTCATTTCAAAAGTTTGCATTGCAATTGTTTAAATTTCCATTTAAAATTATAGCCCATATCTCAGATTGTGGGAATGAAACAGGAAGCGTGCGCGGAACAAATATTGTGAGGCCCATAATTCTCTGTGTGCGTGCCGCTATGTAAAAACGCGTCTGTCATTGTGCGCAAAATACGTTCTGGAAAATTAAAAAACGTTTCCCGTTGTTGACGCAGTATTTTAGTAAATTTAATTACTCAGTGATAATAACTGTAACTGAATATAATTAGAGTATATTAAATTAGAAATGTAGGTTAGATACTTATGTATCAAATTTAATTTGTTATAATTATTTCATTATTCGCATTGATTAGCATGGTTTTGATTGGTCACCCTAGTTGTGGAAAAAAATATTAAAATCATTATAAGTGATTAATTATTGAAAACTTCTTTTGGCCCACTTATGCACTTTATCTGAACATTGAACCCAAAGGAGTCACAACGCTTGGATCGATGACGCTGAATCGGATAACTCGTCTCCTTCAACATCGGCGAAACAAATTACTTTTTGAGTACTGCTTTTTTAATCGCACCATGCGCACTATTAAAGTATCAAGTGAACTATTTTTTTAGGCTCGCCATACGCACTTTGTTTAGATATTTAATTAAATTTGAATCTAAAGTATTTATTAATTAATCATTAATTAGTTATAAACCTATTGTTTCACCAAAGCGAGTTCACTGTCTAATCCAGAGTGCATCGTTTCAAGAGTTACGTTTTATTTTTCTGTTATTAATATTTTATTTCAGTATAATTTAATATAATACGCGTACGTTATTGCAATATAAGGCAATGTAATGTATAGATTTTATTTGAGAGTTGTTATTGTATATTAAAATAACAATATCTCATTGTTCCTGATTCGCCGAACTAATATCCATAATATAACATTAATATAATTATTACATGTATTTTTTAAAATTAGAAGTTTCCACTTCTATCATCTGGTCAAATGCACACACCAGAAATAATATGCAAATAATGGGGTTGTTTGGAACATGTACTTAGTATATTATGTAATATAACCTTGAAGTAAAAGATAAGACAGGAAATTATAACACCTAGTACGCAGGGGCTCAAACATTCCAACCGGCCGTTTTGTCATTAAAATTTAACTTAAAATACAAAATTCAGTTTAGTGATTTTAGGTTTGAAAAGATCTATTTATGATAATTATTTTCAGAATATGTTAAAGCGATAAAAAAGTAATCTAAATATTTTAATAAAATTTTAACATTGATATACAATGATGATAAAACTTCGATTACTAGTAACAAGGCGAGAAAAGTAATAAAAAATTACTGTATAAAATATCATTTGTTTAAGTACATGTTTATAATTTGTTTTAGTACATTTATATAAAAAAAATCCCTTCTGGTTAATAATAAAAAAATATTGTTTCTTACTGTATTTAAGAACGTTTTGTTATACTTATTGAAGAAATTCAAACAGTTCCGGTTTAAAGACGATTCGCCTATTACTACTCTATAGTATAAATATTAATAAATTCGTTTAATTTATTAAAGATATATTGTTGAATTTTAGTTCTTTTTATGTCACCAAATTTTACATCCCGATATTAGATACAGTATTAATCATATTGTATCATTGATACAGTATTAATCATATTGTATCACTGTATAACTTAAACTAGATTGATATACACGGTATCCGGGAATAAGTGGCGTACAAAGAAAGACGTTATTCGTTGACTGAAAAATAGTTGATCGCCGTTAAAATAAAATTTAAAAGATGACTTTTTTTCAGAAAATTGAAAATAATATTAATAATTATTTGTCATATTTTTCGTACATACGATACTTGCGCGCATTATTCAACGCAGGTCAGGGGACCGCTGCAAAGATACCTAGCTGCCCGGATAAGCACCGCGCTACTGGCAAGTATCGGGTGTGTTAAAAGAGCTATGTGTAATATTTGTTTTTCACACTCAATTAGAAAAAGGGTATGTTTTACGTATTATTTCAACGACATTTGATTCCTTTATATACAGCAAATAGCGTCTTTTTTTGTCTGACACTTATTCCCGGACACCGATCGTACCATTAAAAATTGGCACACTGATTATTTAAATTTAATAGCAAATGTATGTACGCAGCAATAACAACCGGTATAATTATGGGACGATAATACCTATCGTATTATTTGACTACCGTGTACCTTTACAGTGTAAAAATATTCTTAGTCAATATTTTGACATCTTTGATATTGCATGCCGCCTCTGTTAATATTAACATAAATTTGCCTGAAATAAGGGTTGTTACGTAATTCAAAATAAAACTAAGACTATTGTAGACATATGTTAGTTGCTAGTCATGATTTACTTACAGCAAGGTACTGTGAACTTATTTAATACAAAATTCTTTTCAGTTTTCTATTGAAATTTCTAAACATAAAATATCATTTTTTTTTCTTCATTTATAGTTATTCAAATTTTTTTACGGAAAAACTGGTGTAACTTCTATTTAATTTGATTCAGTCCGTAAGTTGTGTTACTTGTATACTCTTTGAATATCGATTCGTTTTACATTTATTTCATTATAATGTTTGCACGTCCTAGTGAATTGGTTTTTTACTGCAACGTGTATAAAAAATATTTAAAAAATAGTCATTTACAATATACGTGTGTACTTTTACTATAAATACTACTCTCTAATAATGGAAATATTAATAAATATATAACATACATGCTAAGTCCAACTAATGTTTTACTCTTAAATGTAAACATTTAAGAGTACATTGTACATCTATTAAACCATTTATATTTGTGAATATTATATATATATATATATATATATACATTATATATATATATATATATATATATATATATATATATATATATATATATATGTATATATATTCCACTTAAATATATTTCATATTTTCAAAATATTTGGAATTTCTGAACAACTATGAGCTCATTGCTTTAAAACTCCAATAAACATTTGGTAAATTCCTAATAACGCTATTTTTTTATAATTTTTATTTTATCATTTTCAGCGTTGATGGGCTATAAACGTTTTTGTTAATATTTTCAGCAATATCTTGTAAAATTATAAAATTCTGAGAACGAAATAATTTTGAAATTCTCATGAGTATTCCTTTAAATTAACGTATCACATAACACATTTAATTGAAAAAAAGATTTATAAAACTTTTGATGTCTATATTTTTGCAAGTATTAACTATTAAAATATATTTAGGTTAATATGCTTTATCACAATTTAATATGTTATATCAAATTTCTAATAAAAAATCCAGTCATAAATGGGCGAACGGAGACCTGTGTAATTTAACAAGGGTTCCGTTTTTTTTTCTTTTTATGTACGGAACCCTAAACATGTTTTTGGGCAATAACTTATTAGTTTTTATCAGTGATACATTCTCAATTTTAGCCATGAAAAAAAATTTTGCTTATAATATAAATATACTACAAAGAACATTTCTTGTAATAAAATGGTTGATTTTTTCATATTATTTTCATGCAGTAGAAAAGATCAAGTATATATGAAAATCCTCGATCACATTAGAAAGAACGTTAAAAATAATAATGTTGAAACGAAATATTTAATTTTTAACACATACCTACTCTGAAAATGTTAAGTTTACCAACTACACTTGCTGACGGTGAAAAATGTCGACGGTAGCAAACAATCATTTTGTAGCTATAAATTTGTTAGGGTTGCGATTATAGAGAAAAAATACTACTATGTGTAAAGTTTTGTATTAAATAAGTTCACAGTACCTTGCTGTAAGTAACTCATGACTAAGCAACTAAAATATGTCTATAATAATTAGTCTTAGTTTTATTTTGAATTACGTGACAACCATTATTTCAGGCAAATTTATGTTAATATTAACAGCGGCGGCATGCCTATAATGTATAAGAAATATTTACACTGTAAAGGTCATCGCACACGGTAGTCAAATAATACAATATATATTATCGTCCCATGATTATACCGGTTGTCATTGCTGCCTACATACATTTGCTATTCAATTTAAATAATTAGTGTGCAAATTTTTAATGGTACGATATTAAACACGGTGTCCGGGAATAAGTGTCAGACAAAGAAAGACGCTATTCGTTGGCTATAAAGGAATCAAATGTCGTTGAAATATCCTTTTTCTAATTGAGTGCGGAAAAAAAATTACACATAGCTCTTTTAACACACCCGATACTTGCCAGTAGCGCGGTGCTTATCCGGGCAGCTAGGTGTCTTTGCAGTTGTTTGCGGGTTATTCCCCTGACCTGCGTTGAATAATGTGCGTAAGTATCGTATGTACGAAAAATATGACAAATAATTATGAATATTATTTTCAATTTTCTGAAAAAAAGTCATCCATTAAATTTTATTTTAACGGCGATCAACTATTTTTGAGTCAATGAATAACATCTTTCTTTGTCCGCCACTTATTCCTGGATACCGTGTATATCAATCTAGTTTAAGTTATACAGTGATACAATATGTTTAATATTCGCCGGGAAGTAAAATTTGGTGACATAAAAAGAACTAAAGTGCAACAGTATATCTTTAATAAATTGAACGAATTTATTAATATTTATATTATAGAGTAATAATAAAAAATACATATAATAACAATTATTATATTAATGTTATATTATGGATATAAGTTCGGCGAATCAGGAACAATGAGATATTGTTATTTTAATATACAATAACATACGCGTGTTATATTAAATTATACTGAAATAAAATATTAATAACAGACAAATAAAACGTAACTCTTGAAACGATGCACTCTGGATTAGACAGTGAACTCGCTTTGGTGAAACAATAGGTTTATAACTAATTAATGATTAATTAATAAATACTTTAGATTCAAATTTAATTAAATATCTAAACAAAGTGCGTATGGCGAGCCTAAAAAAATAGTTCACTTGATACTTTAATAGTGCGCATGGTGCGATTAAAAAAGCAGTACTCAAAAAGTAATTTGTTTCGCCGATGTTGAAGGAGACGATTTATCCGATTCAGCGTCATCGATCCAAGCGTTGTGACTCCTTTGGGTTTAATGTTCAGATAAAGTGCATAAGTGGGCCAAAAGAAGTTTTCAATAATTAGCCACTTATAATGATTTTAATATTTTTTTTTCCACAACTAGGGTGACCAATCAAAACCATGCTAATCAATGCGAATAATGAAATAATTATAACAAATTAAATTTGATACATAAGTATCTAACCTACATTTCTAATTTAATATACTCTAATTATATTCAGTTACAGTTATTATCACTGAATAATTAAATTTACTAAAATACTGCGTCAACAACGGGAAACGTTTTTTTCGTTTTCCAGAAAATGTATTGCGCACAATGACAGATACGTTTTTACAAAAAAATTGTTGACTTTTATAAAGAAAAAGATTTCCCGACGCCAATCGTGATTTTGTGCTTAAAAATTAACAAGTTTTAAGGGGCTCGTTCCAAAAGGAAATCAAGAAAGTTACAAACAGCCAGCGTAGTTAAAGAGGAACAGATGACGTGCACATAATAATTTGCGCCACATGGTATCTTCTATCCATTTTTCATCACCATACCTGCCTTATTTCAGTATAACTGGGCGAACTACACACACTCCAATCCGCGCTAGTTTCGCGCCGTCTGTCCTGCGCGACTAGATTTTACACGGCCGCTTTTCCGATGACAAAAACGAACACGAGTAATCGCGCTCGAAAGAACGTTAGCTTAAACAAACTTTAAAAATATAATCACGCACGATTGAGCGTGCAGGCTTAGCCGCGTGCAATCCTGTACGCTCCTGAGAACGCGCGATAGAATAACTGTGTAAAGGCCGCTATTCGGTTGCGAGCGATACACTGACCCGGCGCGGCAAGCAATCAAACGAGCCAGGCCAACTCGGTTCGTTATAGACGTAAATCGGTTTAACAAGGTTTAGTCTCGACTCGGTTTGAATCGGTTTGCGAAGTCGAGTCGTTACTGTACTTGCATCTGTACTTGTATCGGTAGATGTTCAGGCGAGTATGTTAATTACGAATAAACAATCATTTTGTCGCTGTAGATTTGGTAGGGTAGATTGATAGGTGCATTAGCGTGTTTTTTTATTACAAAAAATACCTTAATATGTGAAAGTTCATTATAATAATTTTCTATAGTAATTTTCGAAAAATAAAATTTAATTTTGTAAAAAAAACAAATTTGGTTAACTAACATCTGAAAAAACGAAGTTTTATCAAATTTAGTTTATACCCCTACTTAAATTAAAATATTTTTTCACAATCGATACATTTATTTAAGACATCAGTATAGGGTAAAAATATTAAAACTTCTAAATTTATCATTAGAGTAGTATGTATAATATATATTTAATAAAAATAATAATTATAATATATTACAAATAACATCATACATGAACAATTCGTGTTAATTACTCTTAAACAGCGAAATGTCCTTTAGTACTTCGAAGGTCATATTATATTCAAAGATTCTCTTTAGAGCGTTGCGACGAATGTAGTTATTAAAAATTTTGTTTTTCCAAAATTGTAAATAAAATTTTTGTAATGTTAATAACAAATAAAAAAAAAATTATATTTATTTTTTTCACATTTTTCATCAAACAAAATATTAAAGAATATTCATTTTGTAAGTTTATAAGGCAACAATTCTGTTTTTATTTAAGTTTATATTAGAAACATACCAAATAAAACAATAATTACAAGTATGCGTCAATCCCAAGTATCAAATGTCTCACATGAATTTAAATTTTTTTTTATGAATAAAATTATGTCTAACAAAAGTAAGAAAGGATTAACTCATGCCAACTATGGTAGTCTAAGCAGACCTTTGTGTTCCAGCTTAGATACAATTTATTTCACAAAACTCTTAATTACTGAGATTAATTCCGTGGAAATATTAATTATTGAAGTGCTTTTAAAACTGTTAAAGTATATAAAATTGATTTCTGTACCGCTGTTAGCAATTTTTATGTGAAAATAAAAATGGTCCCAAACTATATATTTTCCAAATAATATGTTACGTGAAAGGAAAACGACCCCAAAGTATACATCCCATTTACGTATTAGTATATATATATATATATATATATATATATATATGTATATATATATATATATATATGTATATATATATATATATATATATATATATATATATATATATATAACAAAACATAAAATATAGAGAACTCTTTTTGAAGTCCTTTAAAAATAAGATATTCCATTTCTTTCACTATTTAATTCACAATGAGAATTTGATTACCCACATATCGGTAAGGGAAACCCTCTACCTCTAAATAAATATTTAACTGTGAATAACGTTGAATGCTTGCGATTTAACGATGCCTTACTACGATACGATTACATCTTGAATGCATTTAAGAATCAAAGCACGCCTAAAATTGTGGCGAATATGATCGCACCCTCCGTTTCAAGTAAATTATGTACGGATCGGCCCCGCACCCTTACTACCGAGGCACCCATTCACATTTACGCATTCGATACATAACTTCGCATTAACAGGAAAGTTCGTGCAGCTGAAACGTATTCAATTCGAATTCAAACATTGGGAAAGCGTGAAGCTTTCGGTTTAAATTCCGTCTAACAATAGCTTTATGGTTCACGAACAAGTTTGTTTAGGCATTTGTCCCATTGTAATAGTTTAATTATTTAAACAATCTACAATTACTCTCCTTCGCGGTATGTGCTGCTTTCAAATATTGATTTTTTGGTGATGGGTATACATAAATCACTATATTTAATACATCTACAAAGTGAATAAAGTTTCAAAGAAATAAAGAGGTATTTTAGCATTTACCCTAATTATACACCAGTTAAATGACTTTTGCCGCTCAGAAGTTTTAAAGACCAACCAAGTACGTATCGGAATACATATAAAGTCTGGTTTTATAGTTGCGATTGTTAATGCAAATTAACCGAAAATATTTTGATTTCTAAGCACACAAAAATACATCGAATATTAAGATTTTTCAAACCCGTGAGTAAAAATTGACGGGCGTGCACGTTGTATATGAATTTAAATCTTAATATTTAATGAAACCTCAATTTCATATTAATAAACTTATTTAATGATAACACATTCAATAAGGTACGTGAGAAAATTATTTACCGTTTAATAGTTTAGGAAACCATCAAATTGTTTTTCTGTACATTGCTAGATATAATTTGAGGTCCCAATTTAGAGCATTTACTTACAAAGTTTCGCTGCCAGCACATTTTAAAATTTAGAAAATGTAAGGCTGTGACAGAGGGGACGTTGACGAAGTTATGAGGGGTCCTTGTTTCCTTGGAGCTACTAAAATGAATTGTTATATTAATATACGTATAGTTAAAGAAAGCTATTTTTCGTTGACATATTTTTTATTGAAAATTATGAATGAAATTTGTCATTGGAGTGCTTCTTTTATTGCTTACTTTTTATTTTTGTTTAATGATAATACTGACGTCAAAATGAATACATAAGCTGCTTTGATAAAATGTAATTATAAGCATAGTATAATCAATACGGAAAACTTCATAATATATAATTGCAAAAAATGTTCATTAGGTTACAATTTCTAGGCAAGTGTAAATTACCTATGGGTAATTAATGTATTGACAAGGTTAAGCTTACTTTTGAATAATATCTTAATCGCTCAGATGATATTATCCTGGTCGAGTGCTAAGTAACTGATACCATAGTTGTTTCCGATCAAATTGCCTTTTTCTATATCAGTCATATAATTTTTTTTGTTCTTATAAATATGAAAATTCATGTTTAAATTTTTGTACTTTAGCTGCACTAATGAAAAATTAAATTACTTAAATTCGCTGATATTGTAACTGGTTCCGATTTATTAAATCTTTTTATGTACTCATACTTATTTATATAAGGTTAAAGTGTGGTGTTAAATAAAGTATTTTAAAAGAAAATCGGGCAAGTATGCAAATTTTTAGAAACATCACCTTATCAATTTCAATTTGATTTAAATAATATGTGTGAAATTTAAAATTTTTATTCTATTTTTATTATAATTAAAATACATAAAAATTGAGACTGTAACAGACGAATAAAGAGATACCCAAGTAGAAATAATACTCACATTCCGTGTACGCTTAAGTCCGTGTACAATTTAAACATACGTATTATTTTTTATAAACTATTATAAATATTAATATTCAAATATTATGTTTCTAAAATGGAGATATATTGCCTCGAGTATTTTTCACGGGTTTAAAAAAATAATTTCTTATCCATATTCCTTTAGCTTACTTTTTATTATATTTTGCATTCGAGTAGGTATTGGGTAAAGGCTGTTATCGTGTTTTTTTCAGACTTACGATACATCTGATTAAAAAGGTGGGGTATGGGTGGAGGTACATTCCAAAATAATTTGGATCTTATATTTCGCCCGAAAACGCTCTACTGAAAATGTTACTAGACATTTTCGACCAAGTTTGATGTAGGGGAAAAACGTGTTATTCTTTAAATTTTTCACTGCATTGTGCAATATACCTGATAAACACCCTGCCGGCAAAGTATTGATATTTTCATTTTCTTCTTTTAGTATTTAAGCGACTCGAGTGCTAGAACATCAAATGCATTTGTTCATACACCCATCCTTCTAATCTGAGAATTCGGAAAATATACGGGAATAAATAAAGAATAGAAGAGAAAAATACAGGGAACATAATTTTTATTGACAATCTATTTCTGTGTATGGAATGATATGTTTAATCTACAATAGGTTTTTGCGGCATTCATAATTTCTTTGCTATTTAATATTTAAAACACCTTTTTTAAGAACACACTCGAGTCATAATTTTTTTGCTCCTTAATATTTAAAACACCTTTTTAAGAATTTTTTATGTTTTCTGATAATCAGGTTCCGCTTGACGTCTTTCTATTTTCGTTTATGTTATCTTCATCATCTTCGGCAGCTTGTCTCCGTCTATTGCTGAATATAGGCCTGTATTAATGTATAGACCTATATCTCTTCCTCTCATAATCACCACCCTGGTCAGGCGGCTTCGCGATAGAAGTGTCTATCTTTTCACATCAGTACTGCGGGTGTAACTGGTCTGAGTTTTTTTCAGATACGCGATTGCAAACATCATTTCAGTCCAACTGGGCATCGAACCCGGGGATCGAACGAGCGTGAATTGAGTCTAGTAGTGATTTCGATAATTTGGTAGGAATTATTACATTTCCTCTGCTTATTCCAGCCGGCGCAAGTAGAAAGAAACGCGTTAGATGCGCTCGCCAATAAGGAACTGAATCGCTCCTTACAAAATAAACGCATTATTTTGTTTGATTTTAAATGCAGCTAATAAACAATAATAACGACATATTAAACAATAACTAAAATAAATATAAAACATTGTTCAATTATTCATTAATTGTTTACCTTCCTCTTTTATTTAGTAGTATATAATAAGCTGATATGCTAATAAGTGTTGACCCCCAATTGTTACAAAAATTATTTTAAAATCCGAAAATCACAAAGAAATAAAACTATACATGCATGCACCATTTTTGTCATTAACTACCATCATCTGTCTGTAGAGAAAATTACTCCGAAGGTATTCAGCGCAAAAATCTAGACTTAATAGAAAAATCGACTCGGTCTTGTGGAAAGACTTCCATAACATTGATTTCTTTTTTCTGTACATAATTGGTTAGAGCTCGAAACAAATGGCAATGGTAGACATATTACCAGAACCCAGCCCAACTCCTTGTTTAACCTTACTTTCTAACTAGTACGTTTGCTAGCGTTATTTTGAAGAAAATAAAGTCGGTTCTATTGACTACTTACTTTGTTAGGAATGTAGATCTCTCCGAATGCAATTAAGAATACTTTCAATATTCCATCAGTGGCTTAGTGCTATCTCTCTGGTATTTATTTCAAGTTTGAGTAATATGAAAAGTTTTCACTGCATACCCTTGGCAAAACAGCACCCTATGAGAGTGCGCACGGAGCGAGTTGTACGTTTACGACTTTTTCATATGTTTCGAGATTATTACTTAACATTTATATTTAATATGATGTTATTAAATTTAAGTAAGTGTAATATAAAATAACATAACAATACGTGTAATATAACATATACATAAAGTGTGACATCAAAATGTATTTTTTTAAAAATAGACATTTATTAAATGCCTACTCTTTGCTGGCTCTACCCTATCATAAGTGATGCCGAATAATTAGATGTATTTTTATACAGTTATCATGAGAGGTCATTTTGCACCTCTATTCAGTGAAATCAACACAATGTTGAGACCGCTTTATGATATTTTTAAATTTTTCGTATAAATACAAAATCAATAATATTAAATCATCTTGCGAAATGTATGATAATTGATCGTGAATTGTTAAATGCATTTTATACATTCTTCTTGCACCATACCAATCATAATAGATCATGTTACGAAATATAGGAAAGCTGATGATGAGTGATTGAAATGATAATGTTGATGAATGAAGAGATGATAGTTGATGATGGATGATTAAATCTATATATATAAAACAAAGTCGGGTTTGTTACAACACTTATAACTCGAGATCTGCTGGACCAATTTTCATGGTTTTTGATTTGTTGGATTTGTCTCCGCCCCGAATAGCAGAATATATCTTAAAAATACTGAAAAATTGACGAATACTTGAAAAATGCGTTATTTTCCCTAAAAGTTCTTTAATTTCGGAGCTGTCAAATTTTTTTGTCAAAATCTGTAAGTAATGATTGACATTTATCCATGCGTTCATAGAACTATTTAAAATGGATGAATAAACTATTATGTGTATTTTTTAAAAGAAGATTGAAAAATATTACGCGTGCGTTCAGAAATGTGTATTCATTATACTAAATCATTTCAATAAATGCTCATTTGTTTATTACATGTCAAACATTTGTTGTGCAATCCTGTCAAATACTGTAACAACTATTTATGTGGGCGTTCAGAAATTTATTTTGTGCAAAATATCTCGAAAGTTCAGGTAGGTACTGTTATATTTGTTTGTTTTAGACATTAATTTGTGTAAATTATTTATTAAATTAAAGATTTATTCTACAGGTTAACAAAAGTGTAAATGTCTTTTCATAGGTTGTCTATGATTTTTCTAGATAAGCTATTATCTATGTCTCGATTGTTTTACGTGGTTTTGTGCGAGTGCATATTCAGTATTACTATTAATAAAAATGCCGCGTCCTAGAAGATCTAATCTTTCCCAGCGGACCCGTAATGCAATTAGGCAACGGAATATCGCGAGTCAATTATCTGACGAAGAACGAGATATCGCCCGTGAAGAGCGCCGCGTTAGTATGGGGCAAAGAAGGGCCTTAATTCGTGCTTCTCAAACACAAGAGCAAAGAGAGGCAGCCCGTGAAACGGCTAGATTAGAAACGAGAAATCGTCGAGCTTATCGTACAGATGAACAGAGGAATAATCTTCGAAGTGCAAGAAGAAATGGTTCAAGTATTGATTTGAATCGAGCAGCGTTTCGATATGATTGCACCATCGACTACGCCTTGCATCGTTTAGTTTGCATTGGTCCAATGGACGTTGTTTGCCAGCATTGTGGCGCATTGAAGTTTGCTGGTGAAACGCCCGGTTTATGCTGCCTTAGTGGTAAAGTGACATTGCCATTAGTGGTCCCGCCACCAGAGCCATTGCGTTCCCTGCTTTATGGCGAAACACTAGAATCACGACATTCTCTAGCGAACACTCAAAAATACAACGCCTGTTTCCAAATGACTTCATTTGGGGCGGAAATTATTGAAGAACACGGATATAATCCGACGTTTAAGGTAATTTATGTTAAAAATTTTATTTTCTATGATTGTAAAAAAAATTTGGAATGTAGTTTGTTACATTTCTGTAAAAAGTGTTTGTAAATCTAACTATAACTATGGCTTTGAATTTACAGATTCAAGGCCAGATTTGCCATCGCATTGGATCATTGCAACCGATTGAAGATGCACAGCACAAATTCTTGCAAATATACGTCATGGGCAATATGGAAGAACAACTTGACCGGCGTCAAGGAATCAACACAGCTACGAAAAGAGCAATTCTCCAAGATTTGCAGCAAATGCTTCATGAACATCATGCATTGGTCAGGCTGTTCAAGACTGCTTTAGAGCGCATGCCAAGTGATGACTATAAAGTTGTAATCAGAGCAGATAAAAGACCAGCTTGAACACATGAACGCACATTTAATGCTCCAACAATCGATGAAGTGGCAATCCTGATTGTTGGTGAAAACTTGGAAGCACGTGATATTGTGCTTACACGACGCAATACTGGGCAACTACAAAGAATATATGAAACGCACCGTTCATATGACGCGTTACAATACCCGCTGATGTTTTGGCAAGGAGACGATGGATATCACTTTAATATCACAATGATTAATCCATTGAATGGTAAGATCAATATCATTGTTTTCATTTTATCTTGATACACATTTTATTCTGTTTGCTTTTGGTACACAAAAAAGGTTATCACTCTTAATTTAGTAGAGAGTAGCTGTAAGAGTCGTAAACCTATTAGGGGTTCTAAAATACAATTTTTACTGTATTTGTTTCAGGTGAGGAAACTACCAAGAAGGTTAGTTCGATGAATTATTACGCATATCGTTTGATGATTCGTGAAAATTCTGACAATTATTTGTTGCGATTTCGTCGACTGCTTCAACAATACTGCGTTGACATGTACGTTAAAATCGAAACGGAGCGCCTGACTTTCATCCATTTGAATCAAGCTAAATTGCGTTCGGAAGAGTATATTCATTTACGCGATGCAATAAGCACAGAAGGAGATTCAGAAAATGTTGGTCGATTGACTATTTTACCAGCGACATACACAGGTAGCTCGCGTCATATGCATGAATATGCGCAAGATGCAATGACATATGTTCGTCATTATGGTCGGCCAGATCTATTCATTACATTTACATGTAATCCGAAATGGATGGAAATTATTCAATTGCTTCTTCCCGGACAAACATCAAGTGATCGACACGACATCACCGCACGGGTTTTCAAGCAAAAAATTCGGTCACTAATAAATTACATTGTTAAGCAACACGTCTTTGGGATTACTCGATGCAGGATGTATTCAGTCGAATGGCAAAAACGAGGCCTACCGCATGCTCACATTCTAATTTGGTTAGTAGACAGAATTCGGCCAGATCAAATAGATGACATCATATGTGCGGAGATTCCTGCTCCTGAAACCGATCCAGACCTACATGATGTTGTAATCACGAATATGATTCATGGACCATGTGGCACTATCAACCGCCAATCACCGTGCATGGTCGACGGCAAGTGTTCCAAACGGTATCCGCGAAAATTCACGGCAGAGACCATTACAGGCAACGATGGTTATCCATTGTATCGGCGTCGATCGCCCGATGATAATGGTAGAACTATCACAACTAAAGTGAAAGGAAACGATTTCATAGTTGACAACAGTTGGATTGTTCCATATTCCCCACTTCTTTCCAAAACATTCAAGGCACATTGTAATGTTGAGTATTGCAATTCGGTCAAATCTATTAAATACATTTGCAAATATGTCACGAAAGGGAGCGACATGGCGGTTTTTGGTATCCAAACATCCAATATCAACGATGAAATCACGCGCTATCAAGTTGGTAGATATGTGAACTGCAATGAAGCAATTTGGCGTATATTCTCATTCCCTATTCACGAACGTTATCCCACTGTTGTACATTTGGGGGTGCATCTAGAGAACGGTCAGAGAGTATATTTCACAGCGTCGAATGCTGCTCAACGTGCCCAAACACCTCCAGCGACAACACTGACCAGTTTCTTTGCGATTTGTCAAAACGATCCGTTCGCACGAACGTTGCTTTACTCGGAAATGCCACGTTATTACACTTGGAACGCTACATCGAAGAAATTTCAACGTCGGAAGCAAGGCGATGCAGTTCCTGGTCATCCAGATATACGTTCTGCTGATGCTCTTGGTCGTATTTACACAGTTCATCCGAAGAATGATGAATGTTTCTATTTGGGGTTGTTGCTGGTACATGTTCGAGGGCCAACATCATTTGAATCAATACTAACTGTTAATAGTATAGTGTGCCCCACATTTCGTGCAGCATGTTAAGAGCTGAATTTGCTTGAAAACTATACTCATTGGGACACGACAATCGCTGAAGCAATTATTTCTGAATCTCCAAGTCAGATACGCACATTATTTGCAATCATCATTTCGACATGCTTCCCATCGAACCCACGTGACCTGTGGAACAAATACAAAGATAACATGTCAGAAGACATTTTATATCGAATTCGTGTCAGCTCAAGAAATCCCGATCTTGAGGCGAATCAGGAGATGCATAACCAGGCCTTGCTCTTGATCGAAGATATGTGTTACCTCATATGCGGCAGTTTGTTAGTTAGGTTAGGAATGCCAGCGCCAGATCGCGGAATGAATGACGCATTTAATAGAGAATTAGAACGTGAACGTGAATATGATCCACATGAACTAATCCAATCAGTTTAAACGAATGTACCACTGTTGAATCCTAAGCAGAGGGAAGTCTATGATACACTGATTAATGCAATTGATGATGGAAATGGTGGCTTATTTTTTTTGGATGCCCCCGGTGGAACTGGGAAGACATTCCTCATGTCATTGATTTTGGCCACTGTACGTGCGAGATCCGAAATTGCGGTAGCAATTGCTTCTTCTGGAATAGCGGCCACATTGTTAGACGGATGCCGTACGGCTCACTCAGCGTTAAAATTGCCATTAAATCTTCAAACTACTGAACAACCGACATGTAACATTTCGAAACACTCCGCAATGGCCAAAGTTTTAGTAGCATCAAAAATTATCATATGGGACGAATGCACAATGGCGCACAAACGCGCATTGGAAGCACTAGACCGAACATTAAAAGATCTGCGCAATGACTCGAGATGTTTTGGTGGTTCAATGATTTTATTATCTGGCGATTTCCGACAAACACTACCAGTAATTCCAAGATCTACTGCTACCGACGAAATAAACGCTTGCCTCAAAGCATCAAATCTGTGGCGATATGTAAACAAACTTCAACTGTCTGTAAATATGAGAGTTGCATTGTTGAACGATCTATCTGCTGATGATTTCTCGAAGCAATTGCTGAATATCGGTAATGGCCGTGTTCCTGTTGACGAATCGAGCGGTTTGATTTCATTTCCTCCAAATTTTTGCAATTTCGTCTCATCAAAAGATGAGCTTATCAACAAAGTATTTCCGGATATCATTGCTAACCACAAAAATACTAAATGGTTAAGTGAGCGAGCAATTTTGGCGGCTAAAAATAAAGATGTAGATGACCACAATTTTATAATTCAAAATCAAATCGTAGGTACTCTGTATTCATTCAAATCTATCGACTGTGTAACAAACGAAGAAGAAGCCACTAATTATCCAACTGAATTTTTGAACTCCTTGGATGTGCCTGGTTTACCACCGCACAATTTAAAACTGAAGGTTGGCTCGGTAGTTATCATGCTTAGAAATTTAACCCAACCAAAACTGTGCAATGGAACGCGTTTGGTGATAAGAAAACTGACGAGCAATGTGATTCACGCGTCGATACTCAAAGGAAAATTTAAAGATGAGGAAGTTCTTATTCCAAGGATTCCGATGATCCCAACAGATATGCCCTTTGAGTTCAAACGAATTCAATTCCCGATTCGTCTTGCCTTCGCCATGACGATCAACAAATCACAGGGCCAATCCTTGACTATTTGTGGCCTCAATCTAGAAAATGCGTGTTTTTCTCATGGTCAATTGTACGTGGCATGCTCACGTGTCGGCAAACCATCCGCATTATTTGTTCTTGCACCTGACCAAAAAACGAAGAATGTCGTTTACCACAAGGTGCTTGAATGAAAATCCGATTAATAAATTAATCAGAGTGTATCCCAACCTGAACAACATAGTTTTCAATGATTTTTTTCTGACATGTGTTTGGAAAACTTAATTATTTCTTTTTTTTTAATTTTTATTCTCATTCTGTATGTTTTCATCATCATTCATCATAATAAAATACTTTTATATTTCTATCTATATTAATATTGTTTTGTATTATTGTATTACGTTCATCAAAGCCTAAATTAGTTCAGCTAAAAGGTAACACGACATTCTTTGACTGTTAGGCGGTACGAAGTTCGCCGGGTCAGCTAGTATATTTTATAAAGTACTCATGAGAATTCATTTCGCGGTTGTTCTCAATTAAGTTAGCACAATATGAAACTGCTTTACAAAATTGTCTATAAAAGAAATATTTTCAGGGTAAATTTAAGCGTTGTACCTTTAGGGGTTATAATTTTTATAGTACAAGCAGGCATTTTATTATAAATCTGGGAGACATACACATTATATGCCTTAATATATATTATATGCCTTAAGTGTAAACTTAAGGCATATAATTACTGACATAAAATTAAGTAAAATTTTAATAATGAATAATGGAAAAATATTTTTTTATTTGAATTCAATAAAAAAATAATAGTTTTTATATCTAAAAATAAAATAAACACTTCCGTCGCGACGGAATAAAGATTTTCGTTACGTCCCATATCCTAGCGCTTTTACCTTTGCGCCAACGGCTCACCTGGCGAAGCGAGTTTGAGGCTTATACTCAGCAGAGATACGTAGGCTCAAAAGTATGCTGATTTTTTTCGACTATTGTACGCATTACAGCTGTGCTTGACAGGTTTAACGGAGTCATTATCATGCGCAGAGTCAGAAAATTAAATGGTATGTATATATATCATTTGCCCATATAACTATGTCTTTTTAGGTGTGAAGCGCTTTATAAATGAAGCGACCGTCTTAGTCTATTGATAGTCTATGATCATTAAATAATTAGTGAAACTCAAATATATAACCTATGAAAAAACCAATCAACATGATTGGTTCCACGCTTCTGAAGCCAGGACGAATTGCTATTCATATAGTATCAACCTTTACCCACTGTTGCGGTCACGGGAAATTGTCATGTGATTTAAAATAATATTCTTCAGGAAGTAATTATCTTTCTCTGCTAAATAACTTTATATATATATATATATATATATATATATATAATTGCTAAATAACTTAATATGTATTCATATATACGCAATATATTTTTATGTTATTATCCTAACAGATGATTTATTTTAATTACCATAAAGAACAGGTTCTATGTTAGATATTCATCTTTAGAATATAAGCTACACATATGCAATTTCATGAAGATTGAGAAATTGAGGCGTAAAAACGAAACAAACAAAACAAATGAAATCAGATTCGACATTATGACATAGCTTAGGACAAACCAATATTTTGAATATGTACCTATGTAAATACATATTATGATAATTAAGGGTACATAGTATTTCTATTAAACTATTTATAAATATTACTAGCTGGGGTACCCGGCTTCGCTCTGAGAGTTATAATGAGATTGTGTGGTAGGTGGAATAAAAGAATAAACTTTAAAATATAAGAGGTAAAAAAGTATTATTTACACATGCTAACTATTTACAATACTTGTTTATGGAGAACATTTTATTGTCCGGGGTATATATGAACAATTTTTTCGAATTTTTTACTCAAGAGTAAGCTACGAGTTTGGAAATTGCTGTCTTTTAAATTGGAATGACAGTTCAGTAGAGATCAGTGATATTCTGGGGATAAATACTGTGTGCCCTTTGTCCTTTCCAGTCATAAATTCGGCTTCGATGATGTTACTCGATAGCTGTTTGACGATCATCCTTGTTCCATTACATAGTTTTGGTAAATTGAGATTTCAGAGTAGTATCATCGGAAATTCAATTTTCAGTCGAAGGCAGGGTGATGGCATTCCTGGTACTAGCAAAGAATTTAAAAATTCTGTAGGAAAGTTGACACTTTCTTCAACGTTTACCATCGTGTCGATCGATTTGTATATTCTCTCTACACCGGGAATTTTTTTTTAATATTAAAATTGATATCGTCGACAATATTATTTTTAGTTGCCTAAATTGCTCTCTGAAATAGCCACACCGGATTGGTATAGTTGTGAACAATGTTTGGACAAAGATCGATACTGTTGAGTTCAATGAGGCCGGTCGTCTGGTCAGTTGGATATGGGCCTTCTCCTATTTGTAAAAGTTTTTGAGCAAACTGTTTCGTCTGCCGATAGTTCAACTCTCATATTTTTTGTTAGTCGCAATATTTTTATGTGTGGCCACAGAAGTGATTTTTAAGCATGCATTGATTATGAGTATGAGTAAAGCTCCTCCTATCACTTCAGAGTTTCCTCGCAAGTGTTGTAATGTTCTGTCCATGGCTTCGAGTGATTTTTATGTGCCATAGCGCATTCGTCTCGGAAGATAATTTTAGCTTGTTTTAGAAATTCACTCAGTCCAGATACTCTTGAGATTTTACATACTCGGAATTGTTCTTCGGCTATATTCAACGGTAACTACCATTGAGCGGAATGGACAGTTCGTCCTCCTTCCATAAGTGTGGCGGCAATATCGGATGATGCCAGTGCAAGTGTGATGTGTTGTTTAGCACGTATTTCTGCCAGTAATAGATTTATTAGAAACGTTTCCTGGTACCGCCTGGTGTATCCAAGTAAATAACTCCGCCAGTGTTGTTGTTGATTCGGTCCGTGATAACGATGTAATTTTTTTCTATTGTCATTGAGGAATGGTTTGTTTTGAGCAATATATTGAAGTAATTCGTTGATGCTGTAGCTTTTTTTCTTTGTGATTTCAAAGTTTAGCACACTGAAACCATCTTGTCGTAGTGCCGGCATCCCAAGTTGTATTAAGGTCTGGTTTTTTATTTCTAAACATTTATAATCTAGGCAAATGAGTGCTTAATTGAAGATGTCTTCGTTGAATTCGATGGGCTTCTAGGATTTGATACAATATATTATCTCTCATACCCTCTGGGAAGGAGTCCCATAGCTGTTTCGGATTTGATGGGTTACATTTTGTTAGTATTATGGCGAATAAGTCTCTGATTTGTTCAGCTGAGGCTGTGAGTGAGGCTTCTTCTAGTATTAATTCCCAATGATTGTCATTTTCTAGTAGTTCTAAGCTTTGGTATACTTCTCTGTACGTCTGGCATAGGTAATCGTCGAACATCTTGAGATCTTTGAAACTTGTTGGTCCCCGTATTTCGTATAGCAACATCCGGAGATAAAAACGTTCGGCGTTGTTCATATGTATGGTATATACTCGGCCTAGTGCGTTAGTTTTCATGATTCCTAGATGATCCTCCACGGGTATTCCTTGTTATCGTTGTTGAAGGATTTTTGTTGTTGTGTTCCACGTATAAATAGGTAGGGACGTCGACATGTAGTAATGTTTTCACAAATAGATTCATTCGGCACAGTTGGAAAAAAACTATTAATGTTGTGTTCTTAAGTGGTTCGCTTGCTATTTTTCTGGCGGTGTCTTTTGTAAATTAAACTCTTTAGAAATCCATTAACATATATGTACTGCTAGATATTACTGCTAGATGTACTGATAGTATATGTAATGCTAGATATTGCACAGTGAATAAAGTTTTTACAACTATGTCCTACAATTCCGGATCTTCTTGTGGATTGGGAAATTCAGCTTGGATAAATTTGTCGATATATTGGGATGAATTCTGTCGTGTAGCCATATGAGATTCCGTGAGTAAAACAGTCCTTGTTTTTGCCATTGGATTGTGTTCATCCTGCATTTGACTGTTCAAAAGATGTGTTATTTTGTGATGATTTCAATAAAACTCTTTTGTTTTTGTCGGAAAACCGGGATAGTCTGGGCTATTATCTCGTATCGATCCATGGGGGCTTGTTCGTTTCTTAGTTATTATTTTTTGCCTACGATGAGTGATATGTGAATGTTATGAAGAGGTCAGGTCGTCCATATTTTTTTACGTAGGCCATGGCATCTTGAGTGTATTCGTTCATGTGTCCTGGACTTTATATGTAAGATGAGGGTTAGATTACCATTGTTCCAATGTTGTCAATGTTTTCGTCATTCATGCATTCTTCCATTCGTAGTTTCTTCTGATTCAGTTTTACGTAAAGCATTCGTTCCGCTTCTATTTTGCATACATATCTACCAGGAAATGTTGCAATATACGGCGAGTGTTGAGAATGTAATTGTATGTTTCATTGTATCTGATTATCAAGCAGTAAGCATAGAACTCCTTTAAGTGACTTTCTTGTTTGTTTCTACGCCTGTTTCAGGTTGAATTTGTTTCACATTAAAATGGTATCCGTCCTCTCCGTGCACAAATATTAATGGATATTGGAGGGCGTCATATGAACCATGTATCTCTGTAATGCATTATAGTTCCTACCTTCTATTCTTCGTTGTAGAATTATGTCACGGATTGTGTTTTCATTGTCCATAATTATCCATAATTCCTAGTATTTCTCTATCGAATTTTTTCCCGTAGAAAATAGGTAGATGCTATCCATTTTTCCGATTACGACCTGTTTGTATTTGTTATATTCTTTCGTTGGATCGTAATGAAATGCTTCATTTAGCTTGTACAGTTTACTTGTCCTCGTCCTCGCTTCTCATAATATAAAATATCACCCATTTTCATGGATGGCTTGTGTTCGTAGTCTTTTATTAAAACATCGTGTCGCAATTCTTGATTCTTCAATTCGTTTATTTCGTTGTTCTTCGTTTTAACTGCTTCTCACGGTGCTCTTTCTAGTTCATTGGGAAGATAAACTTGCTTCGCGATCTCCGACTGTTTCGTTTTTTTCGCCCTTCTATTGTTTTCGCCGTTTTGCTTCACAACTGGCAAGACCTCTTCCTCTTTTACGTTTGTACATTGTATAAAATATAAATTAAATCAAGTTTTTATTAAGAAATACAATAAGTACACTTTAAACACTTTTCACTTTTTATTTTCGGTTTATATTCAGTCACTGTATCACTTTGATTACTCACACTTCACCTACGATAAGAAACTGACGTTCAAACCTACGACGGATCTTGCTTTACATATCCCTACCAACAGGTAGCCCCACTCATACAAAAAAGGAAGACCAGAACATTCCACAACATTCGAGAATGTTCTGGAATGTTCCATAATGATCTGGGATATTCCAGGGTGTTTCCGAACGTTCCAGACTATTCCCAAATATTCAACAACATTCCAAAATGTTCCAGGACTTTCTGGAATGTTGTGGAATGCTCTCGAATACTCTCGAATGTTCCTGTTCTAGAAATTTCTAGAAGGCGAAACTTCCAGCCCCTAAGGACGTCCTTCAGTTACAAAACGGGAAACTTCTTCACGGATGCTGTATAGAGCACTACCACACCATATCTCTCATGGACTCGTTTCTGAGTTTTAAAGGTCCGCACATTGTACACTTACTTTTATAATATATATTTACTATTGTTTTTCCGTATAAATCATATTAAATCATCTAAAACCGAAAAGTATGTTTTATATATATCAAGAAAAATATCGTGAATTTTTCAGAAACTGCAATTTTTCAGATACTATCCTAGAGCCGCTATTGTTTTCACGTCCTATATTTTATGTAAACTTTAATTAATCCCACGTAAGCATCGAGAAAATTTTTAAAGTGAATATCCTCGGCGGTAGTTAGAGTAAATTTTAAAGATGGACAAAAAAAACGCAGAACCACAAAAAGGGAAACGGAACAAACAAGGTGTAATATGAAAGAGAAAAAGAAAAAGTGAATATACCGGGCTGATAAAGGAAACGTAAGCGTGTTGTCCCATGCATCCTGATACACAAATATCCTAGTATTTAAATAAAATTATACAAATACCTTATTAAGTCTATGAATGTTCCTCACTAATTGTTACACTTGACTGCTTTTCCTATTAAAGGATACCCGTCGGTAATGCTCATGTTTGATTAAATAATAACGATGCCATGTAGATATTCCGTCGGTGATTTTATTGAAACTTTTCTGTTAAATGGTAATGTAGTTACTCTTTTTTCGTACTTACACACTTTTTTTGTAACAAACTTGCGTCGTGTAAAACTCACAAACAACTATTTTTTATCTTCTTATTTTTGAGGAATATGCGAGTAAATAATTAATTTTCTACGTCTACAAAGTTTCTAGGACAGATAGCTGTAACATACTGATGGACAAATACAGTAGCAGTTTCTTTTTTTCTTTCGAGTTACGAAATCCTAAACATTCATCTACTTTATAACAACGTCATAAAACATGTTGAGATCTCGATTGAATTGTTTTATTTTTCAGTGGGTAGTTAACATTTTCCGAACAAAAATGACCAAAACCATTGTATATATATCAAAGTTCGTCTCACTCAGCCAAGTAAGTTTCAAACTAAATCAGCCTACTTGAGAGACAGACCGATGCTTCTCTAATATAGTTTTCTTTTCTGAGCTATGAACAAAATATTAAATATAATAAATAGTGATAAGCGGTCCGTTGTCTATTAGATAAATTCTTAAGCCTTGCTAAACCCAACATTTGGCGTTAGTTTAAATAGAATTAGTCTGCAAATAAATTTATAGATATTGAATTTATTTCCGAAAGGCACGAAGTATTAAATATATTTTTGATATAAAAGTTAATATTATACTCCTCAACGATGGCATTAATATCGATTACTAATCATGTACGCGAAATAAATTGAAATAAAAAACTATAATTATATTAAAACTGTAACTTTATTTTCTTCAATGGTCAGCCATCTTGTATACAAGTGTAAGTTTACAAGTGTAGTGTAAGTACAAAATGTTAGTTTTTGTGGTTCATCTTAAGAATATAAAAATAGAGTTGTAATTACATTTAAACGTTTTATTATAATAAACGGTATTGTTTTGCGGTCCTTGAGACATATTATTATTACAAAATCTTTTGGGGAGGGGGATGGTGCGTGCATGTATATAATTATTTACAAAATTTAACAAAACAAAACATGATTTCTTTTCATTTACATCCATCTCTTTGTTAGAGCAGGACGCTAAAGTTCTGGAACGATTGAAATGAGAATCGCTAGACATTAAACTGAATTCAGATTAAAATCCTAGTTACCTCATATTTCCATCAAACATTGCCTAAGATATTGAGTTCAGTCATTGGCGCTCATGCGGAAAGAACTGATGAATAGAAATCATCGAGACTATCACAGCGATTCAGCTTAAAGTTTAGAGTTCATGTATAAGTTACGTTATTCCGGTCAAGAGTATTTGTATTTAATAAAATATATACGCGACCAAAAAGGAGCTGGTATATATATATATATATATATCAAGACTACATTTCAATTAAGTGTAGAAATGAATAGAACCGGTCCCATATTAACAATAATGGGAAAATATAAGTAATAGTAAAGAAAATAGTAATTAGTAAATAAATAAAGTAGAAAAAAATTTGTCTACATGTTAACCCTAAAGTTAAGTAAGTTAGCGCTTCAATCTTTACAGAATAATTACTTATTCAGTACAAACAAAACTTGGATTTAAAAACTCCATACATAATATTCGGTACACTTGTAAATTATTTACTAATATTAATACTGTTTTTCGCCATGCAAATATATTACCTGGTATACTTTCACAGACCCAAAATTATCTTCAATTCTACAAATCTAAATGAATCTAATATTACCATCATTGTTATCTGTGTATTTTGATGTTTAGGTTATGTTTCCACTAATCCTGTTTTAATCATAATTTTGGTTTTAGCGACTTAAAGGTAGGGGAGAGGTGGGGATAAATCATCTTTAGTGTTACGGGTTTAATTTTTTTTTAATTGTGAGGTATGGAATTCGAAAAATGTAAATTAATTGAAAAATAAGGCATTCATAATATAAAATATTCTATTTTACGTAATGAATGCCCCGGCATGTGAACTGTAGAAATTATTATTAGGTGATATTATCGCTTAAATCAAGATATGATCGACGAGGTTATTTACGATAAGTAGATACCGATGTATTCTCCAATATTTATATTTTTTCGAATTGTGGAAAACGAAGGAGCGAAAACTAAAAAGGATATTAGTGTGCCAGATAAAATAAACGTTAAGGCGCTTATGTGCAATCATAAGATTTAAAACAGCGAAAATGTTAAATGTGAAAGTGAGTCGGGACAAAAAAGAATGTGTGGAATATAATACGTAGATAATTAGACGTTATTTTATTAACATTTATTACCGTAACTTCGTTGGGAAAATATTTATTCCATTCACCATTGAACCAAGAGCAAACTAATTTCCTGTTATTGTTGCCTCTGGGTATACCAAGTAAGTCAAAAAACCATTCACTTTGATTTCAATATATCCATGAAAAGCTGGATTGATTTAAAACCCTTATCATTGCGCTGTGCTACACAAATATAATCAACCGTAAGCGAAGAAAAAATAATAGGGTAAACCAAGGAGAATTGGTTCAAAGAGACAATAGGACGAAAATAACAAACGAGTTCATATATCTTATAATATGGCGGTAGAAGCGAAGACTTTGATTTACCGCATTGGCTGAAAATTAAGTACAATTTAACATCTGTGCGGAAAAATGAATATTATGTCATCTATATATATATATATATATATATATATATATATATATATATATATATATATATATATACACCGATACAGTATAGTCAAATAGCTCAAAATAAAAGCAAAACCTCGAAATAAAAGTTGAAAATTTGCATAGATTTTGTTTTGACGTTGTAAATTTATACTCTACAATGTTTATAATAACCTGTAACGATGTACGAGGCATTAGCAAAAAACGATTTTCGTGACCTTTGACATTAGATATCTCGACTAGAAGATATGTCTTACAAGACTTTCTATCTGCTTTTAGAACATCCAACAAATGTCTACGCAAATTTTTACTTTCCTCCTTTCATTCGGAGGTTAAATTCTAATTTGACTGCGTTAGGATTGATTCGTTGCTGTAGGAACCTATTGGCTTATAAAATTGTTAATATTACTTTTGTAATATTAAATATTAATCCAATTATTAAGAAAATATATTGACGTATTACATTTAACAACTTAAGTAGGTTTTGATAAGATAACCTTTACTAATTTTTTGTTAAATATTTTTCATTCATTTTAGTCTATTCTTCTTTAATGGCGTGTGACCACACGCCATTGGCCTTGTTGGTTTTAATAGCCTTAGTTATTATTTCAAACAATGATGAATCTTTAATTAACTTTTCACGGCACATCCCTCTCAAGATGCCTTCCCGTAGTATTTAAATATAATAGAGAGTGAAGCTAAACAGAGCTGAGTCCCTAAACAATGAGTCTTTACTTTTCCGAATGTTTTAACACAAACAAAGGTAACGTAATGTTTACGTGCGGGAGATTTTTTTAAACTGCCTCATTTGAGTTGATTAATGTTTGTCTAAACCCGTGTACACTATCGTTAAGTAACCGTGTTTAATATTGAAAGTGGAACGTAAGACATCTGTCATTAAAAGTTCCCAAATAGTAAAGCAAATATATGATTTTGCGACCTTCCGCAAAAAAGCATAGATACAACATAGAAAAAAGATAGCAAAAATATTTTGCGCGTAAAAAATTAATAAAGTGGCTTTCATTTTGGTTGGATTTTCGTTTTGATTAAAATTTGTTTATTGTTGCTCTTTCCATGTCAAATACTTGCAAAAGGCTAATTCATCACTTTCATTTGCCAACCGTCTATCTACTTTAATAGTCATAAGTTTGCTTTCGAGAAGGTCATTTTCACATGTATTCGAATGTATATGCAGCGTTGAACAGAGAAGCGAAAAAAGATTAAATACATTTTTGTCGTACTTTCTCATTAATTAAAGAAATTTGTTTTCATTTAAAATAAAATGTTTGATCCCTTTATTGGCATACATAAAAGATGACATAATATTCATTTTTCCGCACAGATGTTAAATTGTACTTAATT
Organism: Druceiella hillmani; assembly: GCA_039881145.1. Classification (NCBI taxonomy): domain Eukaryota; kingdom Metazoa; phylum Arthropoda; class Insecta; order Lepidoptera; family Hepialidae; genus Druceiella; species Druceiella hillmani. The sequence goes on along the minus strand of JAYKKI010000021.1, from coordinate 20,969,264 downwards.
TTCAGCCAATGCGGTAAATCGAAGTCTTCGCTTCTACCGCCATATTATAAGATATATGAACTCGTTTGTTATTTTCGTCCTATTGTCTCTTTGAACCGATTCTCCTTGGTTTACCCTATTATTTTTTCTTCGCTTACGGTTGATTATATTTGTGTAGCACAGCGCAATGATAAGGGTTTTAAATCAATCCAGCTTTTCATGGATATATTGAAATCAAAGTGAATGGTTTTTTGACTTACTTGGTATACCCAGAGGCAACAATAACAGGAAATTAGTTTGCTCTTGGTTCAATGGTGAATGGAATAAATATTTTCCCAACGAAGTTACGGTAATAAATGTTAATAAAATAACGTCTAATTATCTACGTATTATATTCCACACATTCTTTTTTGTCCCGACTCACTTTCACATTTAACATTTTCGCTGTTTTAAATCTTATGATTGCACATAAGCGCCTTAACGTTTATTTTATCTGGCACACTAATATCCTTTTTAGTTTTCGCTCCTTCGTTTTCCACAATTCGAAAAAATATAAATATTGGAGAATACATCGGTATATACTTATCGTAAATAACCTCGTCGATCATATCTTGATTTAAGCGATAATATCACCTCCCAATAATTTCTACAGTTCACATGCCGGGGCATTCATTACGTAAAATAGAATATTTTATATTATGAATGCCTTATTTTTCAATTAATTTACATTTTTCGAATTCCATACCTCACAATTAAAAAAAAATTAAACCCGTAACACTAAAGATGATTTATCCCCACCTCTCCCCTACCTTTAAGTCGCTAAAACCAAAATTATGATTAAAACAGGATTAGTGGAAATATAACCTAAACATCAAAATACGCAGATAACAATGATGGTAATATTAGATTCATTTAGATTTGTAGAATTGAAGATAATTTTGGGTCTGTGAAAGTATACCAGGTAATATATTTGCATGGCGAAAAACAGTATTAATATTAGTAAATAATTTACAAGTGTACCGAATATTATGTATGGAGTTTTTAAATCCAAGTTTTGTTTGTACTGAATAAGTAATTATTCTGTAAAGATTGAAGCGCTAACTTACTTAACTTTAGGGTTAACATGTAGACAAATTTTTTTCTACTTTATTTATTTACTAATTACTATTTTCTTTACTATTACTTATATTTTCCCATTATTGTTGGCATTTAAATAAGTTTGCAATATATTTGCATTAATTTCTTCATTAGAACATTGCCTATGGTGTTCCACACAATAATACATTTTGCTGTGAGAAAAAAGATCGGGAAACAGAATAGGATGTTTTATTTGAGTTTTAGGTATATGAAGTATTACTGCGACTATTTCTACGATGTCAACTTCTAGCCCTCGCGATAAAAAAGTTATAACCGAAGATAATTTTAATATTCTTTTTAAATATTAGAGAAACAAAGTTTAAAGTTGCGACAATTGGGTTCATTTTCACAGTCATTCTCTTGTTTTTCAACGGTCGTCCATTCCCAAACGGTCCTTGAAGTCTGGTGGAAACTTTAGGTAATTTATTAATTATATAACATTCTTTCACAGTGGTCTGTGGTGAGACAACGTGATTATTTCTGCGTATTAAAATGAAGGAAATCTTTCATATCAGGTTTATATGTTTAGCCTCGTTTTGAAGAGTACGGAATTACTTTACAGTTGCTTATTTTGCTAGGCAAGAGATAGCCTGAAAAATTGATTTAAGTACATAGATATGTATCTGCTATAACGTGATTTTGTACCGAACTCTTTAAGATTTGAATTCTAAAGCAATCGTATCATTTTAGAAATCGGTGACATGGAACACGTTAATCTGCAGAAATAAACTACCATACATCATTTCTAATATTTTATATTTCAACCACTGTGGTAGAAATGAAAATATCGTCATTATTAAATACTACAAAATACTTTTAGCAATATATCTTATATTAAACACTAAGCACAATGAAATTTAATCAAATAGAGTAGCTAAAAATGATAATGATATATATTGAAAATATAGCCTGTAATCAGTTAAAGAAATGTAACTTATTTCAAATGTAGGAAAACAAACTAACCTTTCCATAAATTGTATACTAAAATAATAAACCATTGTTTAAATCTCCTCGTCCAATACGAAATGAATTGTTTATTTTGTGACTTTTTAATAAACTGATAGATACACAAAAAAGAGATTTGAGACAAAAAATGTGTGCATTTATGTTTCTCAACGAGATGGCGGTATTTGTTTCGTTTTTAACGAGTATTATAAATTAATGACGCATTTATATTTACACAATATTACCGACAGTATAACCATTATCTACTAAAATCAAGGGCAATATACTGAGTATATTCAGGAGTGTGTTCAGAAGGGAAAGTTTGAAAATCTAGAGATGTAAAATATACGAAAACATTTTCCTCGTAAAGAGCGAATAGAAGGAGGAACATTTAGCTTTAGATATTGTTGCTTTATATGTAGATAGTATATTCCAAAATTTTAATGTGATATAGATATGAGATAAGTTATGGATCTCTCGCAATGACTATTTATATTTACGTCCTACGAAGTAAAATTGAACTTTCAACTTATTCTCACGATTGTTTTACCAAAGTTATTTTAAAAATGTAATATTGTCGTAAATTATTTACGATTTCCTGTAACGCGAAGAAATAGTTTTTTTTTCTTTTTGTTAAATATTTTGAAACAAAATGAAGATTAAAAGAAAACTAAAAATTAGATTACAACAAAAGTTATATATTAGATATTATAGATCACGCTCAGCATACACCTATATGCAATGTGCAAAAACGTGTCTATCATTCGTAGAGATGTTTCTGTATATTACAAGTGCGTACAAAATAGTGAAGAATTATTTATGAAATCAACCGCTTATAAAAAGAATCATATTAAAATTGCGATTCATAGTACCACGCTTCAAATATATTCACTTTGATAAAAAGAAGAATGTATAAATAAATTATAAACACCTCTTTTGTTAGACCTTTATAGGCTTTGAGCACTACAAAAAATATATAACTGTTCATACGAGGTGATACTGAAAATTCTTAGAATGGTCATTAGTAATAACGATAATAAAAATTTAATTTATTATGTGTATTACGTGAAAATTAATTTAGCATGAGAAAATATTTGTTGGACGAATGTTTATGACTTTCGTTATGGTCTAGATCAACAACAAAGTTACCATCGACTTCGTTTGGCATTTTATTAGGAAATTCCATCCCGCGCTACTGTTTACAACTAACCGGTTTAATGAATTCAATTGTGATTATACCAATCGCAACGATGATCTGCCTGAGAGATGTCCCTTAAGGGCGACAGCTGAAGATAACATCGATGCTGTGCGGTTCATGATGAAACCTGATAGGAGAATATCCTATGAGCAGATTCCGGCAAGTGCAGGCATTAGTGTGATTTGACATACAGAAAATTCTATACTATTTAGATGTCAAGAAACTAGTTAGTTAGATATTCAAAAATACGATCGTGTTGATTGATATAGCAAAATGTCAGAAAAATTCGGGAGACTTAGTATATAAGTTAATGTATTGCGAGACAAGTTACTTATATTGCGAGAGCATTGCTCTTGACGTCTAAATATTAATATTATAGAATTTTCTGTATGTAACTCACACTAATGCCTGAACTTACTGGAATCTGCTCACTCACGGAAAGCCCAATATTTGATTACATAGAAAATGTTCAAACTAAACCTCTTTCTAACATTTTAAAAAATATTATAAATCCATTTTTTTTAATAAATCATTTTTACATATAAATTATTTAGCAAAGTTTTGTGCTATATTTACGTTTTCATTAGATTAAATTTCGAGCTAGCCTGAGTTTGTAGTAAATACAAGAGGTCGTTAATAATTCTGTTACGAAATACGGGTAACTGATTATATTAAAACTAAACGAAAATAAATGCGCGTCTATAAATACTATTCAATAAAATATTGACATTATTTATAGCAAAAGCATGACATCTGTGTTAATGTATTTGTCATTCGTAAAACCTGTATTTATGTGATAAAGAGGTAATGGGAATTTGTGGGTTTATGAGTTTACTAGATATAACCCTAAGCTAACTTATACAAATTTTTTACGTCGGTTATATTAAAACAAATATATCGAGATAAACTAATGCTCATATACAGTGCCGTAGCGACCAGGCACATTGGAGACAATGGTGCATCAGACGTGATTCGTAGGGCGGACAGGTTACGTCGCATACCCCGATGTGCCGCTCGTTTTTCCTGTTAGAACTTCCGAAGCGTTCCTCTATTTTTATTAATTTCGTTTTCATGTAATTTTGCTATTTTCTTTAAGGGTATCCATGTTCAGCGTCTATTTTTTCTCTTTACAGTAATAGTTATCATATTGCATCCTTGCGTGTTTAATTAATTTGGCTTAATTATTCAATTGATTCATTATTAATTTTGAATTTAGGAAATTCTACCTTATTTCCTAATTTTTCTACGAAACATTCATTGCGCATTGCTGATTTAATAAAATACATAATGAAAATCAGAACATTAAAAAAAAATTTCGATAAAAATACTTTACTGTCAAAAGATATGTTTTAGTGTTCAATTCCCAAATTTTTCCTAATAAATACTAATAATTTTTTTTATTTTTAAATCTTGGAAATAAAATGTGTAATCTGAGGGCTGCTCGCTAGCTTACTAATATATCGTAATGCCACTAATAAAGTTTGGATATTTGCTATTCAATCACTTAGAAATACATGGTTTATAATTATTATATTATTTAAAGCGAGATAATTTTTAATAAAATTACTGTAGGTCGAAACTCGGTAGTTTTACTCGTTAATAACATTTTTTATTACATCGTGACAACAGGTGGTGTATCGTTTATATTAAATTTATTGCACATACCTGTAGAGAGAACACAAAAATTCATTTAATACTATTACACTAATGTTATAAATGTGAAAGTCTAGATGTTTGGATATTTGTTATTCAATAACTTCACGCAAAAACGATTGGAGTGGATCTAACTCAAAATTCATGCAGGCATAGTTTAAAATTAGAATGAACTTTGAATTACTTATTAAACCGAGAAATAAGTAATTCCTACAGGATGACATTCGGTCAAAAAATATTAAAACATATCAGTCGAAATCCGTAGCGACATGGAATGAAACTAGTGTACACGCCACAACATGAATTGAATTAGAACGTGGTTAAGAGATATTTTTTTAAGACTGTTTGTGTTGATGATAGCTGGAAAGAAATACAGTCTTAAACGAGGTCTTAAAAAGAGATAAGTGAGCGCAAAAATATAACGTTAGTAAAAATATGAGCGAAGGTTGTCAGACCCTTTTGATGTGACACTTCATCATTGATGCTTAGAGTGATAGAGTGGATGATAGATTGAGAGCATGGATACATATAAATAAATTAATACAAACAAAGTTATACTATTTCCTTTTTACTTTTCAATTTGCACATTAAAACGATGCAATATTTTTTACTCTCAACGAATTAGATTGTTGGTGCATACTTAGTCCAATGGTGTGATCATTTAGAAACGTAATCACTATTAGGTATTGAGCACAACACACAGATTAACATTATATATATATATATATATATATATATATATATATATATACCGGCATCATATTGCTGGATAAACATGCTTAGTAGGGTCGAAATAACTGACACATTCATCGTATATTGCGAATATCTACAACGCACCTCTTCGATTGCCGATCATCTGGAAGCCCTACTAGAACCGGCCTTTAATTACTTTGATTGATTTTAAGGGAGTACACCAGTCCTGGGGCTAAAAATAAAGACGACTTTTAATATTTTTTTAAATAAAAGGCATACTAGTTATTTATACAAATATGAAGTATTATTCCATATGTCTTGAATCTTTATAATTTGTATTGATGTAAAACAATATGACAATGATAGTCTTCATGCAGAAGCATGTATTTGCCGGGTGTTGCTCCCGAGCTGACAGCATAAGTCGTGATTTTGTCGTAAATTTCGACCCAAAAGGAAATACTAAATTTCTTCACCATTATAATGCTAATTCCTGTAAAATAGGTACTTTAAAAATATTGATTTCTAGAGAACATTTGAAGAACAAATTTTCTTTGAGCCCAAACATTTTCACGATAAATGGTTGATTGTAAGAGATTTCTCTCGTAGCAATAAGTCCACCATATGTATCAATTATATACATTAAAGTAAATAAATAAATAAATAAATTATTTAAAACAATTGTTTATTCTATACATCCAAAAATCCTTACGTATTTCAATGAGAAATTATTTTTGAAGGTTTAGTTAAAATTTCAAGCGAAAAGTATAAATTTTTTTTGAGTGATACTGCAAACCAATAAAAAAATTAAATTTTGAGAAAAAAAACTTTTAGTGTTTTATAGTACCTATTGAGTTTATCAAATTCTTTGTAGTAGTGTGATGCCTTAATTTAGGAGTTTAACACTAGAAAGTATTCGTAGATTCTAATAACACAAAATTTACGTAAGTAGGCAAATGAATGGAAATACAGGTAAATATTTATGTCTAACGTGGTATTTTTAATGTTGTTGCAATGTTTAAATTTAAATCTGGCTTCCTTCATACGTCTTCTTATCTTCACTGTAGAATCTATAAGTTGTTTAACGTTCCATGTTTTATTGAGCTGTGGTTGAGATTCAGATTGCTCCTTATATTAAACGAATAAGTAGGCCTATTTACCTCTACACGAGACTTAAGATAGTAGAGAATTTTTCTAGTATGTAATTTTATTGCCTTAAAAGTTTCGCCACCAAAAATCAAGTACTGCTGAGAAACCGTGAAAATTTTGAATCTAAAACAAAATTTAGCAAACTTATAAAAACAATATTTGTGAGAAAAATTAAATAATGTATCCAAATATGGCTTTAGACAAGTTGGCAAAACGCTGGGCGAACTGTAAATACTAATCCAAAAATACGAATCGATTAATCACTCGTATTTAAATGTAGCTCCTCTTCTATCCAGTTACTGTTATTATAAATCGACTTTTAACACAATCAAAGTTATGTCTATTATAGTGTATATTATTTAATTACAATATTGGTGGACAAAAAGAGTGACAAAAAGTTGCCTATTTAAAATCTTGGTTGATTTTTATTTCCAATAAAGTAAATAGAATTCGACTAAAAAACACATTATTTCTCTCGAACAAAAAAACGCAATTTGGCGATGTGTATTGCTTTTCTTTTACTCGCATGCAAACAGTGTGTGCTGAGGCGCGGTGCTAGATGGATCTATGATGTTTGTTTTCCTATCAGCTCAAAAAGCAATAAAAATAAAAAGCGATATCGATATAAATTAATTTAATAATTTTAATATTAGGTTTGGATCTGTGTTTTAATATCGTAGGAATAAGTTTAGTTTAGCATCAATGATATTTTGACATTTTTTGATAGGACATGGAAGAATACACATTATATATTGAATCCAATACTCCTACATATTTTGAAATACGTCGTGTGTTTTAGAATATACATTATAAGCTCGCGATTATTTATTATAAAAAAAAAGATTTAAAAATTTTCACACATTTGTTTGCGCGGAAATATATTTTAACCTTTTTTCTTTCACGCAATTTACCTTTTTCGCTTACTCACTTTTGAAAATTTTGGGTTTGTTTTTTTTTATATTAATTCGTGTTTGTATTTATTAATTATTTTTCATAATCTTTTTTACTTACTCAGTTTTAGATGTTTTGGGTTTATTTTTTTTAATTAACCATATTTGTTTTTATTTATAAACTTTTTTACACGACCTTTTTGTTTATTAAATTTTTGATACCCTAGATGTTTTTTTTATATCCGCTCATGTTTGTATTTCTAACCATTCTTTAGGCAATGCTTTTTACTTATTCAATTTTTGGATATTTTGTTTTCTATTTATATCAATTCATATTTATGTTTTTTTTGCGTAATCCTTTTTGCTTACTAAATTTTGGATGTTTTGGGTTTGTTTTGTTTAATTATCAATTCGTGTTTGCGTTGAAATTTTTTTACGTAATCTTTTTATTGGTTACTAAACTTTGAATGTCTTCGGTTTTTTTTAGTTATCTATTCGTGTTTTTATTTATAAAGTCTCTTTACACGACCTTTTTTGCTTCTTCAATTTTTATATATGTTGGTTTGTTTTTTTTTTATGTCAATTTACACACTGTTAATTCGCGCACCGGGAAAATACTTAGGCTATATTTCGTCCGGAGAAATTGCACTCTAAGTAATGTTATAAACCTAATTAATATCATGAATGCAAAAGTGGTTTTATTTGTACTTCTATCAAGTCATAATGGAGAAAAAGATCAATGTGAGTTTCTGCACAGAGATAGTTAGCGAGCCAAGAAATAACGTATGCTAATTATAAACGCGGGAAATGTCATCCTACCTAATATGACAATCCCAACTAATGTTAAAAATTCAAATGTGCATTTGTTTGTCTTTCTTTCACAACAATTGTACTCTTTAGCAGGGATCTCTTTTAAATTAATAGGGAAATTTAGCCCGTCACTTTTCCAATAGCGGCACTCGCACCTGACGGAGATGAATAATTCGTTTCATACGATCTTTTAGAATAACAACCATCCACACAAATGTCTATGATTGGAGCTGCATCTTTACTTACTCACCTTTAGCCATCGCAAAATCTCTTACTTTTTTGCCGCTTTTTCCATAGTTTTTTGGGCAACTTCTTCCCAGTTTGTTTCTTCCCAGTCCCTGGACAGAATGTCATGCAAGCTTTGGTACTTTTTATTTGACATCAAGGGAAGATTTAATACTAAAGATAATTCTTGTAAATGCGAGTGGCCACCACCGTATATATATATATATATATATATATATATATATATATATATATATATATATATATATATATATATATATATATATATATAATTCCTGCTACTGCACAGCTATTGACAGGTAAGTAATATACGTTGTTTGTTATCAATAAAAAATATATAACACAATGTGCACAAAAAACTAAACTTCGAACTGAGACCATTTTGTTTGTTATCTACTAAGTCGATATTATTCAAACTACAACCAAGAAGTTCATGATTTGAAATTTCTTTTAACTTTTCATAAAAATTTGACATATTTATAATTCGCTATCCGATGAGGGTTTCTTGGACATCTGGATGACTCTGTTGGATCTGAATGAAATTAAGTAAATTATTTAAAACTTGGTAAATATTAATTCTTATTATTGTTACTGAGAATTCTTTTTAACCGGGTAAATATGATACCAACTATAAATTTAACCCTAATGAATATTATAAATGTCAGTGTGTTTGTTTATTGTTTTTTCACGTCAGAACGAAATAACGATTCGCCGTGATATAGCTAGCTGACCGAAAATTGGCATAGGCTTCTTTGTATTCCAATAAATCTCATTTTTTTTAAAATTTTTTGGGAGTCGGGAGAGACGGGAATTTTTGAAACGCAATACAGGTTAACAATAGAATCACTCCATATAATCCCTAATTTAGAGGAAATATGTTTGTTTTCCTTGTCATTTGTATTATATAGGCACAGCATATAATTTCATTTAATCATTCTACATGGCGCTGTATGTTTTAATTTCTCTCTATAAGTTTTTAATTGTAATGACCTCAATGAAACTCAAAAGCTAGTATTTATAGATAAACGGATTCTTCTTCTAAAGGTTTTTTGTACCAAATCTGAAAAAATTATAATATGTTATCTTGGTTTGAAATTTTTATAAAAATACCGAACTCATCTTGGGGTAATATATGAAATAATTCCAATATTTCTTAAAGAGTTTATTTACTAAAATAATTTACTAGAATTCATAAGTCAGATGTATTAAATAGACGAATAAATAAAATTAAATCAAAACTAATAATAATAACAAGACTAAGAGATTATTATATATATATATATATATATATATATATATATATATATATATATATATATATATATACATATACATATATTTGTGTGTGTGTTTTTTTAATTCCTTACTTAAACTGTTAAATACAAAACATAAAGCAATAAAAAACAAAATATAATTTAATTTTTACAGATCATTATTAATAGACAAATATAATTCATTTGAATCAAACATATTTAAAGAATTTCAAAACTTTGGGTTGCCGTTTCTCACCTGGCCACAACCAGGTGTAAGTTCGTTAAGTTTCTACATTCGTAAAGTATTTTAATAAATTGTATCTCAAAATAAAGCTTATTTTTAATTATGCATTATGGTATAAGTATTGCTTATTTAAAAGTAGGTATGGCATATTGTTAAAAATTCATAAAAGCGAGAGAGTATTAGCGCATTACATCGCCCATCAGACAAGGACGCAGTATATCAGCGATCACTCGTTTAGAGCTAATGTACATGTGTTTGTAGGTAAGGGGCTCAACTAGCTGCTGTTATGTTTATTTCTACCACATGTTTTTAAAGTTCTTAATGCGCCACGTTGTTTCATTTACAATCAACAATTTCATTTATAAAAGTTCATTTACAATGTTCGTTACATGAAAAAAACAATGAAGAAGTTTTTTTTTACGTAGTGAGAAGCAAAATGCTCTTGACTTTGGTTATGCAGCACTTAAAAGTATTTTTAATCATATTATTTCGTCGTAAAAAAATTGATGTATTGAGCTAACAGTGGAATTTGTAAACAATTATTGGAATTTTTTTCAAGTCCCACAGTAAGTAAAATTTTTAATAGAATTAAACAATACAATGTTATTGTATAAAAATTTAACAATTCATATGGGTGTTCAATTAAAAAGATTTTATTATTTAATTAGAAATATGCATGTATGTTTATAATTAGATATTTTCTCATCGAATATTAAAAATAAAAATTAATATCTTTTTTCAATTAAAAGAAATATCAAATTTATTTAAAAATAAAGTAAAAAATTGTTCAATTCGCGAGATTTTTAGGAAGCATAACACTTGCAATTGAAATTGAAGTTTATCTGCTTCTTTCGTTCTGCTTTTTTTATGTGCAACACATCCTAAACACACGGTGTAGAACTGGTTTTTGTATTTTTTAAATTTTTATCGACGAGGAGGTACTTGAATCGATTTACAATTAGTAATATTAATGCAGGGGATTTATTGTTTACATTTTATCGTTTAATTATGATGCAGCATTTAGTTTTACCTCAGTATTTTTTGTAATTAACAGGTACCAAGTCTTCCATTGAAGCATTTTGCACAAATTATATGTAGCGAGTGACCTAGTAAGTATTCATATATCTAGCGGTAACGTACTAAAATTAAAAAAAAATTATTTTAAAAGCACCATTTTAATATTTTTTTTTCAATGCATTAAATTTACTTTGCAGGAACAGTCAAGTACATCTACCTCTTATGAACAATCTAATACATCAGCTTGTGATGAACAGCCCGGTACGTCCGCTTTAAACGAGCAAATCAGTACGTCATTCACTAAAGTGGATTATCGTTTCGAGACGCTGATAGAACAGCTTGATACGACACCTTAATCGGTATTTTGATTAGCAACCAAAAATTGGCTTGTCTCTTTGTAACTACCTTGAAAAAAAAAATCATTGGCGACGAATGTATGTTACATATTCTGAAGTCGTGGAAATTATTAAAAAGAAATCGAATCATGCACCTCACCGATTTATTTACTCAGTATAAAGGTTTACTATTAGAATTTGGTGGAAATTGAGTAAATGCCGAGGACTTTTAAGGCTACCATGCTTTTAATTTGGAGAGTTAAATTATAAGTGTTTTTAGCAATCGTATTACAATTGAGTCATCCATTGGAATGCACCAAAATAAAATTATTGATTATGTGATACGGACACTTCACGATTAGTTGGTTATATTCCTGTTTTCCAAGCAAGTCGAAGGAATCAACATAAAGACATAACTTAGAAATAGCAAAATTGAATAACGTCTCTTGAAAACAAGAAGCTGTCGGAGGGTCCAACTATAGACGATACCATTCGCGGAGAATGTAATATTCCGTAAGAATTATTCGACCTTATGTGCGACTTAGTTAAAGGACAAGATATTCGCCGTAAAAAGTCAAGTGAGGATTTAGTGAACTAAATTATTATAATATCAAAGGTTAGAGTAAAACCGTCTAATATCTTGCTCTTGGTGTGAACAATGAAGCTCGTAAAAGACGGCAATACTAAGGGATTCCACGAGATATTTGGCCTTGTTACAAAAAAGTCTTTCACAAGTACGACGCTTCTTCCTAACAATTTAATTACAAAGATTATCGATGTATGTTAGTCCTCAAATGTAATTGCAACGAATGAAGATTTTGTTTGGAGTGTGTCTTTACAATGGATTGATTCGGTACTCATATGACTGGGCTACAATTGTAAAATTTCTATTGATCATAGCAAAACCCAAATAGTAAATTCAATACATACCACTTATAAATGCGTTCCCAATATCACAAGTAGTTGTTTACGAAACTATTAATATTGCTAAGGAGATCGCTCAAAATTGATCTGCTCTTGGTGTAAACAATGAAGCTCGCAAAAGACGGCGATCGCAATGAATGAAGATTTTGTTTGGAGTGTGTCTTTACAATGAATTGATTCGGTACTCATATGACTGGGCTACAACTGTACAATTTCTGTTGATCATAGCAAAACTCAAATAGTAAATTCAATACATACCAATTATAAATGCGTCCCCAATACCATCAGTAGTTGTTTACGAAACTATTAATATCGCTAAGGAGATCCCTCAAACTTTATCAATTACAAATTATAGTCACTTATGATCAGGCAACAGCCAAATCAGCTATGTATAAAAAAGGCTATTTTTAAGACTATTAAAACGTATATATATATATATATATATATATATATATATATATATATATATGTATATATATATATATATATATATATATATATATATATATATACTCAAATGGATTATTTGGACATTTTGGTTCAAGTAGTAGCACCAGCGAGAGGTTCGAAGAATAGCTTTTAGATCGCAAACAATTCAATCTCTATAAGCGGCTACATAAGTCGGTGTCTGGTGCCTTGCAGATTAAAAATAAAAATATTCGACAGAAATAGAAACTGATCCTGACATATTTAATGCTTTTTGCTGCAGTCATAAATGCTTCATGTAAAGTTAATGAGAGCATAGTCTTAACTGACTCACCACGACAAATACTGAAAGGCTATATACAGATTCGTGAAATAACTCTCCAGGGAGATCATGGAAAGACAGTTCAATATTACTTGCAATACACAGAACTCGTCAACATATACCTTCAATTTTCCAGAAGCATTTTTCACAGTAATTTAGAGTTTTATCTGGATTCTATTTATGAAATATAGGATTACTTATTTGCATTTAATATGCCAACTTATTCAAAATAATCTACTATGTATTTAAATAATTTAATCAAGCTTAAAATTGACAATTCGCTATGGTGATAGTTTTGCGAAAGTGCATTCGATATTAAATATACAAAGTCATATTTAGGGAGATAACCTGTGGACTTAACTTCAGAGCAGACGATCAATGCTGATACCGGTAATACCCGTGACTGGTGTTAATTATTTTACAAACTCAATATATGCATGGTAAAGATGGGTTCACAATCACAGCATGAGAACTAAAATCTTGTCAGCAATAAAAGCAGAAATATTTGATAGACACCTAACACCTTCCAATAAATATTACGAAAGACAAAATCGAAAGGAAATTGATAGTGCCTCTAAAATTAATGGCACGTTGCAACCTAGACCCAGATATTTCTCTACAAGTTTGAAGAACTATCTCGTTAATGAAGCTCTGGTTAAATTTCTAGCCGATCATTGGACTGATCACTTCTATTAAAATACAAAAAAATCATGATTACTGTCGGGGAACTGTGTTTTTATTTTCTTCAGTTGGAAACCTCGTTATCAAAAAAAACTTCGTTTGTATATCAGTATAGAAAAGCTGACACAAGAATGGCCGAAATCTCGGCCCTTCGATATGTTTTTTAAAGATTCGACTCATCTAATATTCTACCGTACAGGAAATCCTTAAAACAAAACTCGTTGTGAATGATCTTTCTTAAGGCAAAATGTACAGAGCCGGATTATATAAAGTTTAGCGCAGAAAACAGCGGCTGGTATTTAAATGGTTTTCTAAAACCAAAGTCACTCGTTGAATCTCAGCACCACTGCAAATCGAAAACGTGATTTTCGATTAAATTAATGAATTTTCTGAAAATTCAGATAATGATTCTGATATTTGTAGCTATGGAAGTGACAGCTCCAATGAATGAGACGATGACTGAATGTCACTAGAATGTCATTTAGCTTTTAGTAATTATTTAATCATTGTTTTCATATTTTGTATAATTTCATCGCTATTTACCATAAATAAAGCTCATCAAAGATACATAGATAACCATCGACATATAAAAATTAATTTGATGTTGCCTAAATTTTGTTACTAAATAATAAATGCATCCATGAAAAACGAATTTGTTGATTTATTAAGTGTTAATAAATATTTTTTTCATATTTAATAAAAAAATATTTATTTGTAGAACATATTCGTTTACTACAGTTAACAAATATCCATCAATAGTTCACAAATATTTATTATCTCCAAAGAAAATTCCCGAAAGTAATATGAAATGTTTTGCAAGCATAAAATTCTTCCATGGAAAGTTTTAAATTAATCAAAAATAAGATTATGGATGTGTTATTAAATTAATGGAAGCTAGGAGAATTATTTCCAGTGCATTATTTTTATAATTTTTTATCTATATTCGTTTCAATTTATTAAAATAAAAATATAAGTCCATTTGGTTTATTAAACTACGCGTTTGTAAAAAGTGCCTATTTCGAAACTCTCTATTCAGTTATTACTTTCCAAGGGTCTAAATAAATATTTATTAATTACTAATGCATATTTAAAAGGTAATATGAGTTAATAAACCATTTGTAAATCTTATTAAACATTAATAAATCTTTCTATCAGTGTATGTTAAATTAATTACTAAACGATAATATAAAATTCAAATACAATCGAATGTATTCTAAAATTTGCTTATATTTTTATATTATTTGGAATATAATGGATAATTTTTTTCGAGTATTTTTAAGTCAATTCTACTGCTTGCGCCTCAAAATGAGCACCTTACCTAACGATGCAGGCGCAATAGCTTTAAAACGAGTGATCGCTGGCAATCTACTACATGTATCATGTAGTAGATTGCCGTCAGTACTCGGATAGACGATGTAGTGCGCTAATACTCTTTCACTTTTATAAATATATAATAATAGGAAACCAATGTGTGGTCTTAATAATAGAAAAAATTAACACATTTTGTTGCATTTTCATATTAAAAAAGCATATTTTAAAAACCTCAATTATTGCCATTATTAGGAACCTTAATACCTTATAAGGCCCATCACTAATTGTGTGTATTAAATAAAATCAAATTTTATGAGTGTTGCCCGCCAAATGACTATTTAGACGCTTCAGTTTAAATATAAATTCTAATTCTTAGTACAATATTTTAGCCAAAATTAGCTTATGAACCTTATTAAATCTATCAAAAAGGATAATTGCAATAAAACGAAAAAAATCTTATATAATGATAACTAAACTTATTTTCCCTGTTACGGCTAACTGATCTGTAACAAATAAACTAAGTAACTAATTAGAATTACTCCTTCATTATTAATCACAATATGTCCTGAGTCTTATTCTGAATATGAGAAAAACAAACAAATTTTATTAATAAACAACTAAATAGGCTCTTTTGCCTCAAGGATAGAACCAACTTCTATAAAAAATAACTAAAACATATTAAGGGAAAACCGAGACTTATCTTTTATTAAAAAATAAACTAATTATTTTCCTCTTAAATTCTTAGTCGCAGTTAGGACACATGAAATCTCCATTTTCTTACATTCTTTATAATTCCAAGCTTGGCATTCTATGTACTCTATCTAGCAACCTTGGCGGTACAACAGTTTCGCTTTCTTTTTTACCGATTTTTTTAGCTGCTTTTTAACCTTTTTCGTTTAACTATCAGATTTTTAGCTGCTTTTAAACATTTTTTACCTAAATATCAGAATTTTTAATTTTCCTTGTTTTATTTTCTTGAATCTTTTCAGTATTAAACAAAACTTAAGTCCATTGGCCAATGGAATATAAAACTTTGCGTTTTTGTTTACAATTGCGAAATTGTAAACCCAAATTAGTTCTTGAAAAAGTGTTTTTACAATTAAATTTCCAGAACTTTCTTTTAATTTTGATAAAGGAGGTTCATCTTCAGCATCGATACTATTTATTTCCTTGGGTGGTGATGTAGGCGGTGATGTAGGTGTTTTTTGGAACAAGGATCTAAATTTTCTAGATTTTTTGGCCCTAAAGAAGAAATATAAATATTAATAACTCTGGCACGATGTTGACATTGATTTGAGAGAGCATACATTTACATACTAAAAGTATGCCCCATACCGATACGTTTGTTCAATACTGTTATAGTTTTCAAGGCATTGATGATCACTGGCAGATCCATTTATGTGAGTTACGATCACTATAATGTGTTTATAAGCATTTTGTTATATTGTTTCGAATATTTTGTTTCTTTATGAGACTTTTTATAATTATGCGGAAGGACCAAAATGGAAATGAAAAAAGTGTAAGGATGTAGAAAATTAAAAAAGCTGTTAAGCACGAGTAGATTACATATTTCGGCACTTATGAACATTTAAGGGCACATATAATTTCGAATTAAACTATCAATTTTTCGCGATGTAAATATGTTATTTAATATGTCCACATAAATTATAAATCATTGATTTTTGCATGTTTCCCTTTACTTGTGCACAGAGAGACATCCCATTATGCCAACTCTTAGAAGACATCCCATTAAGCCAACTCTCAAGATGGTAGGTGGCCCGGATTAGACAATCGGTGAGTAAGACTATTGTATGAATAAAAATATACTTTAAAGAACCATAGTTTTTGTTTCGTGCACCAAAAAACTTGACCCAAAAAAGCAAACAATTTTTACATCAATAGAAGGCTATACACATCACTATACGATATTAATTTCAACTTGATATCTCAAGCCGTTTCTAAGAAAAAGGGCTTTGATACGAGCAACCAAGTGATCCTATAAGGATACCGTTTTTTTTCCTTTAGAGTACGAAATTCTAATCACAAATATATGAAAACAATAAGGAAAAAATGAAGAAAGTCAGCAGAAAAATGAAATGGTGGACGTCAATGATATATCGCCGTGTTAAATGCGAGAATTGAATTGGTAACTAAATAAAGTTTAATTAATAATGCAAATAAATTAATATGCTGAGAATTTATTTTAATTTATTAATTTTAAGTAGACTTGCAACGAATATTCGGTATTCGGTACTCGGCTACTCTTATCCTATTCGGTCATATACCGAATATCTAGGTACTATTCAGCAGAATACCGAATACTTTCTATTACTTTAGATTTAGTTTAATAAAATACTTTAGATTTAGTTTATTTGTAATCAGATAAATGGGTAAAAAAAGTTATTAGTTTTGCAATAATGTATTTTTCTTATAATCATTAAAATTGTCATGCATAATCATGAATCAACTTTCGTATTATAAGAATTAACGGGAAAGTATCAAATAAATGTCTATGCAGTTGAATTATCGTAATAGAAATTTAGGAGTGGAAGATTATGATGCAGAAAGACTAATTTTTCTGCATTTTAGGCAGTAGTTTACTCCTCTTCTTCTCGTAGACATTCCCGGCCTCAGAGAAAAGACGCTATGGATAAACAATACTGCCTGGCGCGCGCTAACTAATATTTAGCTGCAAATTTGACTAAACACGGAAATTTATCTTTTCTTGCTTTCCATCATGTGTATGGGTTGTCATGATGCGATATGTTCTTAATACGTAAATAAAGGTTTATTTTCTGTCGCAACAGCATTTTTTCCTTCCGATATCATAGTACGAGGTGTGTTTTTTCTGCAACCACCGCGACGTAACATTCCATTAAAGTTGAGTGAATACTCTGGCTTAGACTTTGCTCTTCGATTCTCATCCTCTTGGCCCAAATAGTGGACGAATTTGCTCTATCATCGCTACTTGTTTCACTGTTCATCTTTAAACTATCGATCAAAATATACTTCTTTGTTTGTTGCAGATGAATAGTGAAACATTCATTTTAAAGCAGGCAAGCCTCATCTGGTTTAATTTGAGTGTTAGCTCTGATATGTTCATTTTATCACAATATCGCATTATTGTAATAAACATACGGAATTATTTCAGAAATGCAAGCGTATCCGGTACTTGTAATTTTTGTTACTTCCTCAAATGATTGTAATAATTTCAAAAGTTGTTTTAAAAGTTCCCCTTGTACTGCAGTCAGCGATATCGCAGTCCGTAAGATAAAGTGAAATGGCCCATTTTTGTTCCATTAGTCATTCAAGTATATAATAGGTGAATTCCATAGCGTACTGACATCTTACACTAATTCGTGCCGAGGGAGATCCTCATCTTTTTATATAGAATGCAGTTTTTCCTGTGCAGTACTAGAATGATTAAAATGGGTTACGATCCTCCTACCTGTAGCAATCATTTGAATCATATCTGATTGAGCCTTCAGACGATCGTTAAGAATTAATTGAAGAGCATAAATGAAACAACGCACTGAAGATAAGCCTGCATTACTAACAGCTTTACTATGTTCCGTCCATTATCATGGATAACGACATGAATTGATTGAATGTCCCATAAACTAGCAATGTCCTGTAAACTAATCGCTATGTTTTGTTCTGTGTGTTGTCCCTCAAAATGCTTAATGCTCGGTACTACATGTTTGACATCGAATTCACGATGAATAAAATGCGCAGTCAAACTTAAAAAACAGCTATGATTTTGCAAATACGTCCACATGTCGCATGTCACTGAAATATAATAAGTCTCTAAAAGTATTTTTTAAATTATTTCTACCACTTTATGATATATTTCTGGAATTATTTTGCCTGAAAAGAAAAGGCGGTGTGGTATTTTATACCGCGGCAAAGCTTCATTAATCAGTCTTTTAAAACCAACCGTTTCTACTATATTTATTGCCCCATTATCAAGTGCTATCATTTCGTCAATTAAGACGTGGTATATTTTAGCCTTGGGGTTATTAATATCCCATGGTTTACGAATTTCAGCACATTCTTCGAGACTCAATTTCTTTTTTGATGTCGTAGGTTTATTAACACCCGTTTCTTGATCCCTAATTTCTTGCCCCTTATGAAGCGTAGGCTGCAACTGACGATGTTCTTCGCTGTGTTTATTTTTCAAATGATTAATCATTCCTTATGTAGTCGTTTTCCGCCATGAAACATTTTTATTTCACACAATTTACACACGACACTTTTCAGATCATTTTCATCGTCCTCGAAGTATGTACAATTTCTTTTTAGAGGCCAGAATCGATTATTATTAGTTAAAGCTCACACAATTTCACTTTTAAACGAATTAAAAGTTAGAGAGTACAATAAATTGTGCTTACGTATTTACGATGTGCACCGAACTAAAGTTGTCCAAACACGCAACGCGGTAGCGATATGAGTGCGCGGGGGCAGCGCGGCGTGGGAGGGAGGTAAGTACATTTGAACAAACGAGCGGGAAGCAAACACTTAATACAGATTTTCTCGACACGCGCAGGCCGAATAAATTTTGTCTAATATTCGGCTATTCGGCCAAGAAACCCACAGAATATTTGGTATTCGGCGTGAGGCCGAATATACTATTCGTTGCAAGTCAAATTTTAAATATTTAATAATTTATAATTCAAATAAATAAATACTGAATTTGAAACGATCTGGCAGATGATTGGCTTAAAATAAAAAGCCAACAGAAAAAAAAACTATGACGTATCTACATTCGCCTTATGAAAGAAATAAGCATTTTTTCTCTTACGCACTCATGATCGTCTGGTAGGATCGCGGTCACGGTATAATTGTTGACTAACAAATAATTGCTTAACGACACTATCATCAAACAAACTCTTTCATACTCATATGCGCCTAGTACTTCGGACAAGTAAATCGCCAGAAAATAAATGTTTAGTGAGCAACTTCATGGTGTCGAGCTTCATGGTGTTTTGTGTTATTCCCAACTTCTTATCCTTTATTTTTAAAATTTCACTTTCATTCTTTTTTTATAACGCGCCAAAAGAAGTATAACTTCAAAAATGTTACACAAGTAGGCCGTAATAAAAACAATTAGGCAGGTGGGTTGTGATTAAAATTAGCTGGGCCAAAAAATATTTCAATTTATAATTTTGTATTCCTTTCTAATTACTGTTCGCCTAAATTCTGAATTGAATGTACTTGTATCTAACTCAATAATCTTGTGTCTAAGAACTACAGAATATAGCAACTAATGACTAGAGTCATTTAAAAGGAAACCACATCGTATAACGATATTTTGTGCACGATCCGTTTACTTGCATCTCAGTAATGGAATTATTGCAGAGCCACAAACAAACGGACTTCGGTTACTTAATATTTTTGTAAATATTTTCTAAATTGAGTTTTGCCAAGTATTATTACTTAGAGATCAATCGAAGAAGGCATGGGAAAAATACGTTTCCCGATTTATGTACGTATCACACCGAAAATATCTTTCGTTAAACATTGTACAACTAAGTGAAAACGCGCGGCGCGTGTTTAATAGTCCGGAAATAGTACATCTTTAATCTTGTAAACTACAGTCAGTTATCATGAAATCTTTAACAGCGGTCATGGCCTTTTTATTTACTATATTGTTACAAACTGAGTGAATTCCAGAGAAACACTTGCAAATTGTATAAAATTATTTCTGAAATGGCAGCTCAAGTATTATTTGAAAAAAAAATATTAAATGCGGGATGGAAAGGTGCTCCATGTCAAATTGTGCAATTATGTAGTTTGGCATCATTAAAACTGCGTGCTATTTAGCTTTCACAAGCAAATACGCAAATCGCGTGCAATGCGCGCGCGAACTTTACATCCATAGAGAGAGTCCGTAATTGCAACCGTAATGACAACATTATATAGTTGAATGCAAATGAAAAAGCAATTCAAACATTTTTAATGTATTTTAATATCATGAATTCTATCAATCATTATTTTTTCGCTATCATTACTTTAAATTGAAATAAAATTATTTTATGATAAATTGAATGACATGTCATGTGAATTTTGAATAACATGTCCATAATTTTCTTCCAGTTTTAATTTCATTATATATATATATATATATATATATATATATATATATATATATATATATACACATAAATATATAATATATTCTACGTTCCTATATATTTTTTTTGATGTATCATAGGCTGGAATTACAGGAATAAATAGAGTAATGAAAAAACCTGTCAAGTACGAGTAGAATGAACATTTTGTCTAAATTTAGGCACTTATAAACATTTAAGGGTACATAGTATTGTTTTAAAGCACAAATATTATTTTTTCAGAACGTAAATATATTGCCAGTACATCTTTCACGGGTGTAAAACATGGATTATAGCAGTGTAGCTGGTGGGGACAAGTAACTAACCATAATTACCATTTTAAAGAATACATAATAAGTATTCGTGACACACCCACTAAATTTTTGAAAGACCTTTTGAGCTATACTCTACACAATGGTGTATGAAAAAATCAATCTCACTTGCTGACATACAGGTGGATAAACGGAGATGGCGAAACAATAAGACTTCCTAGCTTGGCTACGGAACTTTAAAAATGATTTAAGTGAAGTCAATCGAATTGTGCAACATTTTAAAGTTAAACTTTTAAACACAATTAAATACATTAAAGTACTGACATAAAAATATATGATATGATAATGACATAAAAATCACAGACATCGTAAAAATATGCCAAAAACGCAAGATTTCGTATTGCTTATTATTATGGATATCTGTTATGATTATCTGTTATGGATCGTTTTCAGTTAGCAACGCGAAGTAAGGAAATATTTATAAAAAAAAACCATCAAATATGAAAATAATTTGATTGAATTAAACATGATGATGAAATATTGAAAAGATGTACAACGTACATTACAAATTTCTAAATATTGTTTGCTGTAAGTGTTTTCATTTTACGATATTAAATCTTATAGTATTGTACTCGTCTGAAATATAGCATAAATAACTAAATCATTGAAAATACCATTCAAAAATTAACCATAAATAATTGTTATTTAAAAAAGCTAATGAAAGAATAAATAATTGTTTTTTTCCCTGGAAAAGCAGGAATAGACAGCCAGCATTGTATAATTAAAATTCTGGCAGTCGGGGAATAATAATTCCATATTATAATATCTTACCCCTAGGCATCAGTAACATCTGAACCCTTATCCTTGTCGTTGGCTGTTTGAGAATTTGACGTAAGATCATTTGTTATCTGAGAAATCATTCGGTAGACAAACCGACAGCGGCAGCATTATCTTCAAAGCTGATAAGGTACGGCGCAATCGTTTTACTTAGTTTCGTTTTAATAATAGAAACGAGACTTAGTCTTCAATTACCATTTTATCTCGGCCGATGTAAAACAGAATCTAATTTCGAAGGGGTCATCCAATTGTATAAGTGTTAGTCTTCGAATACTATTTATAATTAGTATCTTAATTCCCTTCAAACGATTGTTATAATTGAATATTTCGTTAGAGTATTTTCTATTTATTACCTTACCCATTTTTTCGATACCATATAAAATTAATTAACTGTAAAAAAAAAAGATTTTTTTCGCAAATGTAGAAAAATTATAAATGTAATATGTGCGTTTCAAAATAATAAAGTGAAATTGACTGAAAATGTCAAAACATACAATCCGAATTGAATTTTGAAATTAGTACAATATTCATTCTCTATTCCAGTATAATACGCCACGAACACTATTATTTTTATGTTAGGAATACACCACAAACACTATTCTTTTTATGTTAGGAATACACCACGAACACTATTCTTTTTATGTTAGGAATATATAAAATATAATGTTCTAAAGCGCAAGTGACATATACTCAAAAATAACGCTACTTCTGACTACAAATGTTTAACCCGTTACGCCTTTATATTAGAATAAATAAAACTTGAGAGGTGTCAAGGGACACCCGGATGGAACAAAGTTCCTTTCGATTAATTAGTGAAGAAATTGTAATAAAATTTTATTTTTTTTGAGTTATGATAATAATTATTGTTATTATTTTTTATTATTTATTATGTACAAAAAACCTGTATACACTCAACAAAAATAATCGTCGCGACACTACACTGTTCAATGCGAAATAGAAAGACGAAACGAAAATAACTGGCCTGCTTTCTATGAGAGAGAGAGAGACAGACAGAGAAACACGCGCACGCCGCACGGCTTGCAGCGCGCCCGCTAGCAACTATAGCAAAAAGTGTCGTTACAACTTTTGGTCTTAATTTTTTCCGTCTAGCCCCATTTCGCAACGCGCGATAAGGAACTTCGTTCCAATAATAAAAAATAAACTTTTAAGGTAGTTGTCGTGCGACAGTAAAATTAAAAAAAAATATTATAAATTATTTTATTGAAAATTATTTGTTTTGTCTGCCAAACTGTTATATAACATAACTTTACAGTTTGTAAAAAAATAATTTCTGCGTTTTTTTAAATAAAATCAAGTATCGTGAAATACCTACTTTTCCTGTAATGTTAATAGTATAAATCTTGAGAGCGATTTTTAACAAAACTTAACAGTAAATAATTTTTATTCAAACTTTTTATTATTGCTATTAAATATTCCGGTAAAATTATGAGGCCTAGTGGGGTACGATACGTATATCAAATCTAGTTTGAAGTAATATTGTCCAAAGGCACCAAAGGATAATATCTTATTCCAAAATATGAACTGCATAGTACTAATGAAACCTGAACTTCAGCGAGTTCAGTTTTCCTCTAAATACCAACATAATAATTGCCAAAATAACAAGTTTCTCGACAATATCTTAATCTCTTCGGGTTTCAATGACCAAAATAACCATGAATTTTTCAGTAGCTGATTGTACAGATTAATATTTAGTGGAAATCTAAATTAAAATGTATCTAAAGCAAAATGCAGCTTTCTATTTAACGTTTTCTGAATAATAGCAAATTAATAGGTAGATTGTTTTAATTTGCTTTATATTTTCGTCCGTTCTTAATTTAAATTGCTTTAATTCACACCAGAGAAAAAAAAATAAAAACGCCTTGTTCACATTTAAATGAAACAGAAGGCCATTAAATAATTTTCGACTCTAATTTGAATAAATAATTGAAATAAAAAATTTTCATTTTTAGTTTATAAATATAATACGATGTTTTAGCGCAGAAATGGTCAGTTTGCTTATTTTTGTCAAAGTACGACTTTTAACTTTTCATATCATTCATTAGCAAATAAAGAAATATTGTCAATCCTGTCAACCGTTTTCAATCCTTTCTTAACCTATGTCGTATTATAAGAATGAAATATATGTGTACAGGCATGCAGCAAAATGTAATGAGCCGAAAATATAACACGTGTAAGGGAGGCGAACAAACAAACACAAATGCCCACAAACAAGAGAGCTTATAACGTGGTAGTAATTTAAAAGCTGAAACTTCCAGGCTCTGTTTATTTTATCTCTTTGTTCGTATTTGCTTACTTATTTAACATTTTCATGTTTTCACCATAAGAACGGTGAACCAACAAGCCGGCAGCCGGGCCGCCTAATGAACTCGTAAATGTATTATGAATTTAATATAACGGGCGAATAACTTCGGTCGTTTTTAAAATATTTTCATCGTGATGCATTTTTAATAAGCTATTAAGGATTAATGTCTTTTAATTAAGGACTTAAAATGTCTAATAGAAAGAAACAGAAATATTTAATAATAACGTCGGTGTTATATAATTGGTCGTTCAACGTATGTGGCTGTATTTATAGACATAGAGTTAGCAATATTAGTAAAATAGTAGTGTACAAAAAGTTAAATTTAAATTGAAGATTTATTTTTAGTTAGGTAAATAGCAGAGAGGAATGAATGATGCTTTGCCCATAAACGTGTTGTATAGAGCTCGTACTATGAAGATTCCGTATAGGTTTACGTTTAAAAACACAATAAAATTTAAACATTTAAAACTATTATTATTTCTATTAATATATTTAAAAACATTAATTATTCTTTTCCAGTTTATAACTATGTTGTTTACTGTGTTATCACAAGCGTAAGTAAAAAAAAGAAACAGAAAAAAAATTGTCCTAAGGGATATAAAATAGCAAAATACATTACAATCTTGATCAAGTCGAAAATGGACTAATTATATTTATTTAAAACGATGTTTCGCATGCAAGTAAATTTGTTATCTTTACTTTTGTTGTCTTTATTTTCGTTATCTCTGGAGTTCGCTCCTCCCACTCATCAAAAAATTGTGTGCAAAATTTGGAGTCGGCTCTATATTTTGTTCTCATTTACATAACCTCTACAATTTGTTTACATTGAGCATTTACAGTTTAGAAGCTAGAGGGTAGTATCAGACAGGCGGATCTACCACCGAGCGAGAGCAATAACGGGCTTTGCCAATAGTGCCAACAGTACAAAATTGGCACAGCATACAGGACTATTTGGCACAGCATACAGGGCTATTTGGTACAGCATACAGGACTATTGGAAAAATTGGCACAGCATACAGGACTATTGGCACTATTGGCAAATAATACAGCGTCGTTCATTAAACTTTCCTCGCAAAGGAGTCCATGTCACATCCAAACCCTAGAAATGCACCTTATGTGGTCGAGAGAAAGTCACAACTCAACTAACGCTCTAACTCGCACTACAAACCAGTTTTATGGCATTTTTCAAAAAGCTTGGATAATTTTTTTATGTAAACAGGCAGCAATTTTATATTGTCGATATTATGCCAACGTCAAATGGACGTTGGCATAATTGTGCTGTAGTAAATTAAACGTAGAATATTTGTAGAAATTCTTCACTTCGATAAATACGAAAAACTCTGAGAAATTAATGTCGATATTTATTTGGAATATTTAAGTTTCAAATTCGAAAAACGTGAATCGTATTCACATAATTTAATTAAATACAATTTTGAATAAGAATAGCATTATAATTAAAAATGAGGTTTTACTGCCGTTAACGGACAAAAAATATATTTTGGTCATTTGTTTAAGAAATATTATATGTTATTATCATCGGAAGATATATACGTTGATATAAACGTTGTTAAAACACGTTTATCACAAAAAATTAAAAAGAAATTTAACAACAAAAAACCCGACTGCGAAAAGAATTGAAATGAACAAAAAAAAACAATAATGTTAAATTTCCTTAAGAAATGATTTGAACTCTATGTATGATTTATTATGATTTATTACTCCTATTCGGATTGTATGACTTATTAAAAGGCCAGTCGTTATTAGTTTTAATTTTTGCTTCCAGCTTTCAATAATTCTATAGATGGTTTGTTAAATATTGCACAATTTTAACAGAAATATTATTGAAATTGAATTTAAAATCATTTAAATTAATTCTAAAAAGTAATTTGAGAATAAGCCATCGAGCCTTTTTTACTTCCATCCAAATTATTATTTATGACCAAATTAACCTTTCCAAATTAAACGACAATTCTTTTTAATTAAACAGATTCAAAATTAAACTCATTCAATGATTAAACTCGTGGCAGTTTGAGACAGTTAATTAAAAAACTTCCTCCGCATCAGCAATGTTCCGCGTACGCATGCGAGGTCATAGGGCATCCCGCAGGGATCTGACGCGCTTGTCAACCTTCACGTATTGGAAATTTGAAGCCGCGTCGTTTATACCATGAGAGACTTTAAATTCGGCGGACGGCTTTTCTATTCTGTACTTCCTCGTCATGTTATTGCGCTAAGTTCACTTACATTGGATAGATTTTTAGGACAGAATATTTATTTCTAAATAATATTTCTTAATTACCAGAATTAATAAAATTAAATGTTAACATCGTAAATTACATTTAATACATGGAGTATTGATAAGAACCTGTAGCGTGTCAGAATACAAATAAAGCAGGGCCATAGTCGTCTATATCTCTTGAACTTGTCGATAATATTTAACGAACATAATTTTAATTAAACATTAGAATATAATTTGTTTGCAGATTCAACAAATCTATTGTTAGACAATTAGAAGGTGGCATTGGACATCACTTTGAAGTTAAATGTTCCTCAAACGGAGCTAAAGATTGTAACTTGAACTCCCTACCTAAACGACATCTCATTCGATGGGATGTGTGAAAAACATTTTCACCACCATTGAGGTGGTGAAAATGTTTTACTTTCTTATGAGGTGGTACATTGATTTAATATTTTATTACACATTATTTGTTATTACCACCGGAAGTACCTCTTATAAAATTGTATGCTTAAGTCTAAATTGTTCAACTGTGACAGACGGGCGGACAGAGGAAAAATAAACGTGATAAATCACAAGGTTTCCTTGTTTTATATGACCCAAAATATTACAATCGCAGGTCTCACGATATGTTAGTCGTCACGCCCAATAATTCGAATTATATTTTGGTACTTCCGTGAGTGCATCTATTATAATAATTCTTTACATAACAAATATTGTTGGAAAAATATTGACGTATTCAAATGCATAAAAAATACTCTACAATCTAAATCTCATACGTGTCTATGTGATACAATTTGAAACTTGCATATAGTCAACAAATTCAAGGAAAATTGGTATCTTAGTGAAAATTACGATTAAAAATAATTTAAATTATTTTTCAGAATTGCCAAAAAAGACGACACCAGTATAACTGAGAACGGATATTCGGGAGTTTTTCAGGAAAAAAAAATTCGGTCACCATTTATAAAGTCAAAATTATGGCGTAAAATAGCAGAGGAATTTAGTGATTTACGCCGTACACCGCAATTGAATAAGCTTGGAAAAATCCTCTTGTGCTGCAAATGACAAGGTGTAATCAATAGACTCTTTTAGACTGGGTCTGTTTCTTTAAAATATGAGAGAAAGCATAAAAAAATTGATTTCAAGTTTCCCAAGTATAAAATAAACATATGTATTAAACGGGAAAAATACCTTTGTGTGAAGTTAATCCACGTAATGCAAGAAAAGTTTGGATAAAATAAATAAATCATACGTTATTGGAAAGAGTAAGATGAAGTTTTTTTAAATCTTTATTACTTACAGTAATTTCAAAACCGAAAAAATTAATATTCACCTAATTTTCTGGGAATTCAATCATATTATATATATATATATATATATATATATATATTTGTATGTATATATATATGTATATATATATATATATATATATATATACATATATTCAAGCTCTCTCTGCTGGCCACATTTCTGTCAAGATTGCGATGAAAAATGAATAATGTTATCGATTAACTATTGTGCCCTGCAACTGATATTTCGGAAACTATTACTTTGATGCGATGTAATAGTTTCCGAAATATCTGTGGACTGTGAGAGAAAGAAGGAAGAAGCTTGGAAGTCATAATAATATAAAATCTGGTGAAAGGCGTGTCATTTATACATCGATAAACCGTTATACTCATTTTTAACCGTTATAATTTGTATTGTATGATTTTCTAAACAATTATTTAAGAGTATACAAATAATTTCGGTTTGATTTGTCTGCAATGAGTTATTCTGATAAATTAATTATTCTATACTTTTTTAATTAGATGAACAAGCATAACTAAAAGAGAGACGACATTTTATAGCTTTGAAAACTACAGTCGCGGCATGTGCATTAACCTTTTAAATAAATTCGAAGACGTATACAGATCTATGCACACACAAATATCTTATATATATATATATATATATATATATATATATATATATATATATATATATATGTATATACAGAATTATGAATAAGGTAAATCTAGTTGTGAAACAAATATTACTACATACTAGATGAGAAAGATATTACCCTCATTTTAACTTAGCTATTGTCGGGTTAAAATTTTGAGTTGAATTTTGAAATACCTTTTCAACCTATTTGGATGCTAAAGCCTAATTGAAAACTTTAGCGCTTGAACTTGTGACAGTTGGATATACAAACATAATTACATTCTTTAAAGTAAAATTCCTAAAAGAACACTTACAGGAACAGTGCTATCGTAATAATTATGAGATTGTTAATATTTTAAGCAATTTACAGGAGCTCACTTCTCAAGCTATTTTAATACCAGATGTTTGATTGTTAAATACGGAAATATTGTTTTTAATATTGTGGGCCTTTTATTTGCTGAGCGATTCTACCCTTGCAGCTCAAGTAAAAAGTAGGAAAAAATTAAAGCCTCGTG
Source organism: Druceiella hillmani (assembly GCA_039881145.1). NCBI lineage: Eukaryota > Metazoa > Arthropoda > Insecta > Lepidoptera > Hepialidae > Druceiella > Druceiella hillmani. The sequence goes on along the minus strand of JAYKKI010000021.1, from coordinate 20,939,832 downwards.
TTAAAATTAATTAATGTTTAGGGCTTTATACTTCAAAAGGAGAAAAGAATCATTATGAGATCGGTCATATTTCCATTTGTCCATCACAAGCATTTTCGTGAATAATAATTTGAAGCAGGAACTTCAAATTTGGACCTGTTATGTTAACAACCGCATATATTATCAAAAAGTTCATAGATACAGGAATGCCAAGATATTCAAAGATGCTTATCTCCCAGGAACCCAGCAAATCACCAAATGCTTAAACGAAGATCATACTATTGTCTCTAACAGAAAGATCTAATGAATGTAATTGTAAAATACTATCACCAATTTTATACATCAACAAAAAACAAACCTAGTAACGAGGTAAGCAAATGAGTGTTATATGTTGTTTCAGATAATATGCTTAATAAAATAGACACCTAAATTAATATCAAAAATGGCAAAACAGCCCGGGCTAATGATGGCCTGATGGAAATAATCAAAGCGGGAAATAGCACTGTCGTCCAGTTCCTCAATATATTCATTATGAATGGAAGTGCGTAAGTTTGATCTTGCTATTAAAAAAAAATAAGTTTGTAAAAAAAATTAATTTGTTATCACAACTTTAAAACTTTACTATTAGGCTCACCAACAAGCTAGGTTTCTATCAAACTAAAGAACAGGCTGGATTTAGAAGTGAATTCAGCACATTAACGGATTAGCCATATTCTGTTATAAACAAAAAAGTCACACAATATCGAATACCAATCTGGCTCGTTATTATTGATTATAAGAAGACATTTCATAGTACTCAAAACTTGGGTAATTATTTATTCACTTCATGACGCTCGTGTAGACTACAGATAATCAAGATATATAGAGCATACCATTAAAATATATATCTCGAAGATGTGAGTGATAAGACTAGGTGACACTCTTTCACCGAAACTGTTTACTATGATACTGGAAAATGTTTTCAAGAGGCTTCTATGGGATAACCTTGGTTTAGACATAGCAGAGAAAAGACTGAATAACTTGCGATTCGCGGATGATATCGCCTGCTAACAGATAATGCTACTAATCTATAGTTCATGACGCAAGATCTAAGCGATGTTTCTCAAAATATACGTCGTGCCAAAACATATATCTTCAGTCAAAAAGAAACTCATTGAAAGAAGAAGGAATCAATTTGTCATTATACGAATAAGAATTTGTACATTACCAATAGAAATCCGTCACCAAGTTGCGAGTGGCGCAAAGAACGACAAAAAGGAAAGTAATAAGAATAACACCGCACGACCGTAAGACGAACACATGGCTGAGATAACAAAGCAAATTCACCGATATTGTCAAGTGAATAGCAAAACTTAAGCGGAATGTAGCCTTAAACATGACTCCTTCTTTGAAACGTTTATTTAGTCGAGAACATCGGGAGAAAAACGCCTTAGAGGAAATCTGAATTGGATGCAACTAGCACAGGATAGATTAACGCCACAGATTAAAAGAAACATTCATTGAAATTCTTGAAAAGGGCTAAAAAGTATGTCATTAGTCAACACCCAAAAATATTTTTGACAATATTATAGAAACAAATTTAAGTTTTAAATGACACGTTTTTTTTTCATTTCATAAATTAGTTTAATAAAAATACTAGGTATATTGAACACACTAAGTGCACGTTCTATTCATACTTAGCAGGATTTTTTTAATTATAAAAAAAGCCGTATCTTTCGCGCTTTGTCTATCTTTACGTTTTATTTGAACGAGTGGTCTTGAGAATTGTATCAAACATAAAATTTGGTCTAAAATTATTCGTAGGAATCAAAATTTATTCAAAGAAGATATCGAAAGTCAACCGAATAATTGAAAGCGACGTGCCCGCATGTCAAAGACTGAGTTTCTAAATGATGCTTATCGCTACAATTTTTTAATAATTTTCACAAGGAATAAAATTCCAATATTTTCGTATTTCCTTTTGACACGACACAAATTACAATGAATGCAGCAGTCGCGAATGTGAGTAAAATTCGCTGTTGAATTCTTGCTGAAAATCATTTTTCTTTTTATTTTAAATCAGGAAGCGTAAATTACAATATTCCGATAGAAATACTAATTATTTTCAAGGCTATGAAAGGATCGGGAGTTAGGACCACATTATAAATCTTTGATGACAAAAAATGCATAGATGTTTGTAATTTTGACAAAATAGTACATTTTAGACATTAATATCAGTATTTTGCTTAAATTAATAATAATTCATAGATATTGATTTATTAATTAAATGTGTTATAATATTTTAAAAAATACTTAAAGACGTTCCATAGACAGTAGATAATGAAATATATGGTTTATTTTACATGAGTTATATTGCTCCGAATAACGATGATCATATTAAATGTAAGATATAATTTACTTGCTATGGTATTCGAAATAATTAAAAAGGGAATCCTTGTCGTTTTGTGAATCATTACCGGCGTTGAAACATAAATTATATCCTAATAAATAGAATAGACCGGTTACTAAAAGTAATGAAACAAATAAAAAACGTCATTTTACATTTATCTCGATGGTCACTTGATGGAGTACCTATATGATAGTAGTTTGCAATAAAATTTCGATTGAGAGTCGTGTTCGTACTATGAGATTTCTGTCGGTACATCTATTATAGTCACACACTTTGGCACACATACATACATATAGGTCTTTGTAAATGTTATGTATGTATGTATATATATGTGCGTGGGTGCATGCGTGCGTGCGTGCCTGCTTTGATAAGTGTGGTGTCATTTGTGCTTATAGACGTAATGGCGATCAAAAACCGCGAGGCGTTTGTCATTTTCTAATATTGCTCTGTAAATTTTGACGTTTCATAAACATATTTTGTATTGTATTAATTTTATTATGTTATCTGTTTTACAATGTTAACTTCGTTGTGTTAAATGTATATTATTTTTCAGTATGAGTGTAATTAAAATGGCCATTATTGTTCTAAGGACAGTACCTATACAGCTGTTCGAGAATACAAATCACTGTAAAATACTAAGATTGCAGTCATATCACTATAAAATACACACTATCGAAATGAACTGGGTACAAAAGAAATATATGTGGCGAAAGAAAACACTGCTTTTAAATTAAACGGTGTCAAAAGATTTCTACTTGGAGCAATGTAATAAATAAGCCCCACGGCACGGCTGAACAAACATTGTTAATGTTTATATACGATGTAATAGATAGATTTATGATGAATATGTTCTGCGATTATATTCTGTAATAGATATCATATATTCTGTAATACTATTTCTCAGTGATATCGGCAAAAAGTTCGCCTCGCAGCGCTAGCATTAGGCACAACCATCTTTGAATATCGGTGTGAAACCCAGATTCATTGTGATGTAATTGTTTATATATGCAGTGTATTTTTTTGTGATATATTATTGTATTTCGAGTATTTTTATACATTAGTTCATTTTTAAAAAAATATTTTAATGATTACTCAAAAATTAAGTATCTGTGATTACTTTGTAATAATTTTCTGCATAATTTAATATTTATTTAAAATACTATTTCTATCAAACATTTTTGGTATTATTTAATTATTTGCTTTTTTTATGTAACAGTAATACTTATAAATTGTCCGAAACGCCTCATCTTACTTATCTGAATTTCTCTTAAATATAAAATATAACATATTTAAGTTACATATGTATATATTGTAAATATGCACACTAATAAAAATATATATATTTTTTAATCACAAGTACTAAATAAATCCACATTAAATTACTAACGTGAATGTAAGAAAAAGGTTTACAACACCTGAATTGTCAAATCTGATTGTTTATGAACATTCTCTTTTCAAATAGAATGGAGTATAAGTGCATAAATTTTATAAGTAGACGCTTCATACTACGGAGACATCCATTGATATGCAAATTAAGAAAAAAAATGTAAAACCTTGCCATAAACCTTGCCTTATATGTAAAGTTCGTATGGAAGTTTTAAACCCCTATTGTAAAATATTCAGCTTCAAAATGACGTAACGTACCCTCGGCCATCATTAGTTTTTTAACACGAGTTTGAAAAACCCGTAAAATGTTATACATTGGCATTAGAACTTTCAACATTTGTATTTACAGAATACAATTGTATACATGTTCCGATAAATACTTGGACGATTTTTCTTTATATATCAGGTGTCAGAGACGCTGGAGTAATGGTAATTGCTCAAAGATGCCTCCCGTCGTTAAGAAAACCTAGACGAAGTTTATGGAATACTTAATACCTATTTAGTTCATATATAATATGGAGTGATTTAAAAATTACAGGAATTTAAATATCAGAATCGTGTATGTGACACGAAAAAACACTTATAAGTGTTTTTTTTATTTAGATCGTTTTAAATTACGCAACTTTTGTTCCTTTTCCCACATTAGCCAAACAGCGTACCTGTCAAAACTAGTACTAACTTTATAATAAAATTTTGTTGTTCTATATATAGACAACCGGACTCGTCTAACGTTTGAGTTATTGAATCATTCAAGTTTAAAAAAAGTAATAGCACTCAAGTGCGGCACAGACGGCAACTATTAGTTTAGTTATTATGTCGTAATGAAGATGTAGTTACTTAACTTTCCATTCACCTCATACGTTCGTTCAAGGCTCTGCAATTATAAACAATATTTACAATTTTAACATTTTTATATATGGGAACGAGATTTCGATACAATATCCTTCTTTTAATGTTTACACATTAAACGAATTATTGAAATACGAGAACGTAGTAAATCAGTAGTAATTTGAAGGCAACTTTTTAACACCGTATTAAACCTAAAAATTCATCGACATATTTATTTCGATGACTGGTTCGTGCTTTCCATTGTATTTTTCTTTATTGTTTCGAATATATAATCATTTGCTATACCGTTTCTACTAAGAATAATTAGACTCGTGCACACGTTACGTACTACTTAAATGTAGTACTTATATGATCACAATCGATTATTGTGTTAGGCAACATTTGGTGTTTTATAATGTTTTCATTGGGAGTCGGACGTCGCTTTGTGTCGGTGGCGGAGTTGCAGAGTGGCGGTGGCGGCGGCGGCGGGGGGCGCGGCGGCGGGGTGCGAAGCGCGCGCGCCCGCCAGTGTGGAATCGGCGAGCGCCGGGAAAGCTGCGTGGAAATGTACAGCGCACCGCGCCTCGGCCGTTCGCCGCGATACGTTTACGCTTCTCTGTAACTATGGAGATGGCAGCCACGAGCCGAGTTAAATAATATGCCCGAAGATAAGTGCTGGAAGGCTGAACCGGCGCCGCGTTGCAACCTCACGAAATGAAACACTGTTTAAGTTCAATTCGTCGCGTGTTTTTCGTGTTTGCGAATAGTGACGCTACAAACATTTTAAAGTTATACCGAGTATAGGACTTTGCTTAGCGCAGAGCGTAATAAAATTTAAACATATATTTTAAAACGAGCGATACGATTCGACGGGCCATATCTGTCCACCGTTCGTCTCCTAGCCCATTATCTTATCGAATGATAAAAAGAAAATATTGTGATCAAAATAAATTTAGTTCGTAGTAATTTATATTGAGTGGCGAAATCGTATTCAGTTCTAATTCGACTCCTGTGCGAGTTTATTGAGTAGTCGTGTCTGTGTGTGTATATTTGTATAAAAAATATTAAAAAGTTTTATGTACGTTTTAAAATAAATTTATTAAACTTTAGTTCCTGATAATTTTAATCATACTCTCTATTTGAATTTCGCATACTGATTTTGATCTTTTTAAATTCCTCAGCGTATAATATTTTTGTGCTATGAAACTACACCTTAAGTTTTGATAATTTATCTTTTAAAAGTGTAAATTAAACTATCGATATTAATACAGTTCGTATTCTTAGCCGTTAATTATGCACATTTACTATTTGAATAGTGTTAAATTGAATAAATAAATTGAACTTCGATCTTAGCGAATTGTGTTAATTAAGTCTGTGATTGTGCTTTTATTAAATATTAAGTTTAATAATTGTATTCAATTTAATGTTTAGTAAAAATAGTTTACTTTAGTAAAATTATTTATTGGGTTATAAAGATCTATGCTAAGTGGAATCTTCAAAGTTGTGTCTAAATTGAAACGACAGATAATTCGATGCTAATAACGTAAGTATTTTAATGACATTTTAGTTGTAAGTGATTTGGTATATGTTAACTTACGAAAAGTAATGATTACGTAGCTTCAGAACCTCTTTTTCAACATTTTATTGACGATACAGATTATTTGCAGCACTTGTTTTAGCAAAATAAATAATCGATAATAAGAAACACCTACATAATTATTGTCAAGTAGACTTACTTTATAATATTTGGAAAATTTTTACCAACTTTGAATTAGATAATAGATATTTGTATATATATATATATATATATATATATATATATATATATATATATATATATATATATATATATATATATATATATATATATATATATATATATATATTTATATGCAGTAACCATGTATTCATTTAGAGATCTTCACTAATTTTATACTTCTTTAAATCAAAGATCCACATATTTCAAACTCGCGATCGTGCCTTATTTGCACACTCAGAAAACATTTTATACCACTTAGCGTTAAGTACTTATATTTTTATATAATACTTTTGTTTCACAAAAATAAAACTTTTGAATTGCAAATATATTTGAGTATACTCTTAATGTTATTAAAGCTATTTTACATATTTCTACATTAAAGTACTACACAATAACTCCGCATTAAAGCAACAATTTAATCAAAGGGATTTCTTTTAAAATCGAATGCAAACGAAATCACAATCCCCAATTGTAAACCTGGATGAATTTATAAGATAAGGTGCTTAAACGATAAGAACAAGAACAATAAATCTAACTACTATAAATTTGCAGAACTAATTTTTAATAAAAAGTACTAAATTTAAAAAAAATGTGGCAAGGTTTGGAGCCGCTATACGAATAAAATGATCGCCATGTTTTTTCCTAATCTTGTAAAATTAGGAAAAGAACGTGGCGATCATTCACTACTGTAATAGTAATTTTGGCTTAAGAACGCTAAGGCTACATATTTTTTTGAGAAATTTCTGTCTATGATTAAAAAATTAATAACGTGATCTACGAATAGCAGTGAAACAGAAAATGACATCAATATATTAATCACATCTAGATACGTTTACTACTCATAATAATCTGCCCCACTGTAATATAACAATGTCTAACGAAATTTACCCACGTTGGGGATGATCCATCATGCATGTTGTATCCTGCGAGAATGACGCCCTTAAATTGATGGGTTGTTGTGTCCAAATATGTGTATAAAGTTTTTTGTTTAGTCATTTACACTTTCTCCTCCTATCTGTTTTGATTTATCCTTATTAGATGTATTCATTTAAAGGGCCAATGAGGATTTAGCTTCAATTTATTACATTCAGATAAACATATGTAATAATGAATATTATATCACAATTTCAAGCAATTTATTGATGAATGTTTAGTAGTGAATTTAGTAGTCTAAGCAAAAGTTCTCACATGTTCACGTTAAGGAGATACGTGCAAGTTTAATTCGTAGCAGAATAGTTAGCAAGAATAATTAACAGTCTTATTAAATCTCTTATCTTATTCAGCGTAAGCTCGGCAGGTTTTGTTTGCTACCTGCAACGTCATCTCATATTGGTTGAAACTATCGTTTTCGAAATCAGACAAGAAATATTGTTTTTACTGGAAAAGCTGCTACCGATACTAAAAAGCTGTAAAAGTACGAATTGAATTTTGTATGTACTGTATCACACTCAGGTACACACAAAATTTAAATATTTAACTTTACATAGTACTTCTATTAAACGATTTACAAATGTCGATGTTACTTTTTGCCGTATGGATATATTGTCTAGTATAACTTACACAGACGTAAAAAAATATAATTTTTAAACAACCTTGACACCTAGAATCATTGCAATGATTTATCGTAGTAACTGTGTTTCTTTTTTATAATCCTCACTTTACTAGTTTCTAAGAGGGAATGAGGGGACTGGACGAATCTTTTTGTGCCAGTGATATTCATATCTTATATAAAACTTCTTGTATAAAACTGTTAAAAAAATATTTTGCTGTCATTACATTAGTAATAAACCTAATACTCTACTTCTTTGCTACTTATTTCCACTTACTACGTTAAAGATTTTTGAAAAAAGAAAACAAATGTGATAAGCGGACGGACTGATCGTATCAGGGTTCCATTTCTTCCCCTTTTAAGGTACGAAAAGGGTAAATTAAGTAGACAGTTTATATGTTTAAAAGCTAAACACCGCTTAAATGAAACTCATCATATCTATATAATACATTCCACAAATATTTATACCTGATATACATAATACATTCCACAAATATATAATACATTCCACAAATATTTCCAATAGTAATTTTCAAACAGTAATGAGTTAATTACGTCAGTTTGAAATAAGGATTAAAATAATGAAAACTGGTAAAGCGATCAACCCCCATATATCTAATTAAAACAGCCAAGTGCCTTTCGGAACACGGTATGTGTTAGGCTTCCGTAGTTTTCTATATACAGTTAAACTGTTAATATAATTCAATCGAAGTATTTATAATCGAAACTTCTATTCAGTTGCTAGTGTCTTGACTTTTTCAAGCCTTTGGTTGAAAAAATAAAGAGGAGAAATACGTCACATATTAATATTTTGTATTCGAGGTTTATAAAAAAGGCAAACGAATAGTAGTTTAATTTTTAAAGATCTTTCCAAATAAACCACTCGAAGCGATTAGTAAAAATAAATTTTAACACTTGACTTGCGCGATGACGAAAAAGTAATTCGATTACAACATATTTGGCTATTACGAGGACAAATCTCTCAATCACGAAAACGTTAACAAATGTAAATCAAGATTCTTATTTATAACTTCAAAATTTAATAGAAAAAAGAAAATATGGAAAGTTTTATGTATAACTAGAAGAACCGATTAGTCTAGCGCTGTAATTTTTATCAAAATCAGACTATTACTGACGCTCGGTACAAAGTTATCCTTGTACGTAATATATATATATATATATATATATATATATATATATATATATATATATATATATATATATATATATATATATGTATATATAAATATATATATATATATATATATATATACATACATATAAAAACATATTACACACACGCATGCACGCACGAACGCATTCACGCACGCACGCACACGTGCGTGTGTGTGTTCAAAGAGTATTGGGAAACTCTTATGTAACCTAAGTAAAAATATTAATATCTATGAACATAAACAAGAAAACGATATTATAAAAGCAAGTAGAAATCAACAATACATTCGTTGATGTGATTTGGTGATGTTTAAGTTTATAATGGCTGTTTATGGTATAATGCTATAAAATTAGAATATCTTTGACGAATTTTCTTGGCAATTAAATGAAACTACGTGATGTGGTAATATTTCTACTTTCTTTAATTTCTTTACCACGACCTAGGTTTCGTTGTATTACATCTTCAGGTGATGTTGTAATACAACCTGAAGATGTTGTAATACCTGAAGATGTAATACAACGAAACCTAGGTCGTGGTAAAGAACTTAAACAAAGTAGAAATAATATTACATCACGTAGTTTCATTTAATTGTGAATAATGAATTTCTACAAAATTAACGATAAATATATTCAAAATTTTCTTGGCGTTACCTAATTTTGTATTACGAAACAAATATAATTAATTCTGAATTAATAAAATTGACGTGACTCATTAGAGCCAGCGAACATACTGACTACTGACTCGCCCTAACATTAAAATAGAAACACGCGGAGCCGCTTGATGATACACCGAGATTTAGTTGAGAATGGACCGATATTTGAGTCATTCAGAGCGTTCGTCGAAAAAAATGGAGTTAATAAGTGACTCATTGAGCAAGAACAATACGGAACTATTTTGGGTTAAAGCGGTGTGATTGTAGATACGGAACACTATTAACGGACCTTCGAAGGTAACTTCTTTTGTATGATAGGGGATGTTACGGGTCCCCAGAGGGGCCCTGAGACAACCCGGGTGAAAATGGCGGGAATAGTGACTATATACCAGAATATGTCATACAAAATCGAGGGAATATTCTACTGGAGTCTAAGTGCGGTGAGATATACTATAGTATCAAAGCTATTTATTCTGGCTATGTGAAAGACTACGTGAAGACGTAACGAGACCTCAGGCGAAATTCGAAATTCCTATCCTCTGTATTGATGTGGCGTATCTGCTAGTCATATCAGCCTACGCTTGTTCCTATGGCCATACTAAAAAAATTCTACGATTTGTATCCAATGTAACAGAACATATAAGTAAATACATATGACATCCTAACTAATAATATTACATATGCAAATCTGAGTTTGTTTCTTTTTTGCATAGCTTTCACATCTCCATTACTCGTATGTCATGGAAATGAACTTAGGACATGTTTTATTCCTATATAATATTTATTTACTTTTTCTGATAATTAAAATCATCACCGGTTTGGGTAAACGTGTCCAAATATCCCCCTGTTGCAGAATACGAAGGTCATTATTTTTACGCCGTTTCACACAGTATATTTTACTAAATCCACAGTATATTTTAAACGGATTTTTAAAAATTCGCGGCCAAAATGTCGAATATGAAAATGAAACTAAACACTACTGTGACTTATTTCTCGAATGAGATTGGTTTTCCGCAGCCGATGGCAGTGCTTGCAATATTTGAACCGAATATTTAGCTTCGAGGGTACATATTGTAAAGATTACCATTACGAATAATAACAGTATTCATTATTATCTAATAAAAATATTGTCATCGTTAATCTGACTTGCTGTGTTAGAAGTGCTTGTTTAATGTTTTCATTGTGGATTGCGAATCTGGAGATATGTATCAGTATATTTTGATTTTTTATGTTGTGATTTTACTTCTTATTTTTTATATTCCTTTCATATTGCTTACAACATTTTCAATATTTTATAGAACCATTAAAATATCTTTTCTACAAATCAATGAATCTTCCGGTAATTAGACCGATTATTCCAAAATTAGAATCTAATCAACAAAAAGAAACAAAAAATATACTAAAAATGAACAAATTAAACCGATTTCTAGAAAAAGGTATTGATTTCCGATGTATTCTGCCCAGTATTATTTAAAAAAAATTATTAATCGGTTTGATTTTCTCTTTCTAAATTAATATGTTTTTTTATATATCTTTATTTAGTCATTACTTTAAGCATAGTATTATCGAAGAATAAAATAGTAACTCATTTAAAATTATTATCTATTCTTTATTTCCTGTAATCATGTGGTATGTATGATTTAAACAAACAATTTTAAGATTTAATAATACACTAGTATCAATATTTTCACGTCTCGTATTCAACACCCTGAAAGAAGTATTAACTCACATTTGTACGATTTTTGTTACTTTAGTCTTACATTTTTTCATTTCCTACGAATCATTTTGAAACTATGTATATGGTCAAAAAATGATAGAATGTCGGAAGAAGCCGACTATAAGCAACTATTTCAAGATGAGACAGTTTCTGATCTACGCATTTTTTCAATAACTATTACCCCAATATAATTATAAGTAGAAAACAAATACGGTTCTGGCAAAACAATTGTTTAAAGTAATCCCACTGTGTACTATCCTAGAAGTTGCAGACCGCTAAAGATCATTTTTACCAAAGAAACTACAAATTTGACTACAGATCAAGTCGACTGCATTAGTATGGCAATAAAATCTTTCTGAATCATCATTTAATTCTTTGTGTGATCGATAGAAAAACAGTCAACGCCCTGACTGAAACTAAATCCCATCAACTATTAACATAGTTCTGTGTCATTTAACGTCAAAAGGTCTCAATACTATTTCGCTTTGCTCATCTAAAGAAGTAAACAGAGCTTATTTAAATTATGGAATATCTCCACTACATGCATGGATTCGTCTGTTATATATGATATATATATATATATATATATATATATATATATATATATATATATATATATATATAAAAATGATATTTTTAGTAGGCAAGCCTAAATGGAAATACGGCTAGGATACTTTTATACTTTTATGAAGATGCTGCATATATGACAGGCATCAATAAAACAATTATTTATAGATTTTTTTAATAATACTTTTAGCTCTCACAAGCCACTTTCGGATAAACCCAAAATAAGTTTAAAATATATTGTTTGAAGATTGCTGTCACTTTTCTAAAGCACTACCGTGTTTCCCCATACCTACAACTGTATATAATATACTACTTCATAGAAGTGACATGACTGAAAATTGTATGGTGCCTTTACGTTTCCTCTCACTAGAAGCGCAAGACCCAAGGAATAAGAATATAAAAATGTACGGAGAACGTTTTTCAAGAAAATTTACTAGAACTCAAAATATATGAGATGTGGAATAACCTTCTGCTCGTAGAGTCATCTGATGCTTATATTACAGGCATTTCTAGAAAGTATTGCAAGAAGAACCCAAAGATAAGTGAATATCCAAAAGAGTTAAAATATTTGTTATGTATGAAGAAACGAAAAGCCAAAAGTTTAAGAATAATATTTTTTTTGTAATTACCTGTAAGTAAACGACCATTCATGACTAAATTACACGTTATTTGATAATTTTGGAACTATTTTTGGACGATTTATTGATTTTGGCCAAAATTTCGCCAGTGTTTCTATGATTCTGTATATCTCAAATTGCTTAATCATTCCAATGTGAGTATTCAATATCTTCACAAGAACAGTACTTTTGATGATACCAACAATTTTTATCTTTTTTCACTCGATCGAAGTCTCTGGTCGAATGTTGTTCAAACTAACTACTTTACAAAGTTCGTAAAACAATATTTTCGATCTTTTTTAGCTTGAATACAAGCTAGCAAACGTTACTCTTTAGAATCAGTGTTCAGCAGGATTTTTTTTTAATTTTCTGCTCCTTTATCACTTCAGAGAATTAGGACGCTGTAAACTTTGACGCTGTAAACTAGCACAATCTAACAAGTATTAAGAGTCAAGTTGATAATTATAACAGCTATTTAGCTTAAAGAGACGACTGCGAAAAGTGAAATAAACCTATTGGACTTATTTAAACGGTTCATAACAATTGTTCATGTTTCGTAAACATTGTACTAATACTGCATCATTGACGTTTAACGTAAGCCGACTTTCAAGGCGCCCCCGCGGCTATACTTCACCCAGAACGATGTTCAAAGCCAAGTTCAAACACTCGATGTTGCGGCTAAAATACGAAATTAGTTAATTCACATATTAACTAAATAGCATTTCTGTCATGTTACATAATAAGACTGAATAATCCGGGTTAATTATTAATCGTTATAGATCTTAGCTACTACTAGCGGTTCAGTTTGTAACAGTAAAAAAGGGAAAAAAACTTTAATAAGTGTGATATTATTAAGCGAATTTGAATATCTATTTCAAATCCATCATTTCTTCGACACTAATGAAACATACAGCCTGCCTAAAAGGACTTAAATACAGTGGGTTCTAATACGTTTGTAACGAAATGTTCAATCATTCTCTTATATGCACATGAGCCGGTTAGTAAACGTATTAACGGATCCAAGCATTTTTATAGTAACTTCGAAATATTATTCGCTATTGTATTATCGGCCACAATGGCTAATTTTCATTGACAGTAACCTGCTTTTTACATATTGTGACTGGTCCCATTTTGCCAAGGCAAGAACGTGCCCTGATTATTTGATTTGATTTGCTTTAACTGCTTTTTTATATCATATTTTTTTACATTATTTTTTTACGTTATTTTAAAAAATATAGTTTTTTGTTCCATGCCTTATTCGAGAATAAAATTGAATGGTCCAATTTTGTGACATACTCCTAAAAGTCGTTATGTAATAATTAGCAATAGGAATTATTTTTGTAGATTTCATCACTTGTATAATTCTTTGGAATATTAAGTTGATATAGTTACAACTGTTGAGTTTGTTTAATTAAAAAAAATCTTCTGTGATCCACTTTTGGCCCGCAACGGAAAAGAGGTAAAGACGATCGGTAATAATTAGTTATATACAACGTTGAACATTTTTATAGATTTCCATGCTAACTATAATATCCTCATAAATTATTTTATTGTGGTTATAATGGTGTAGAAGTTTAACTTAAAAATGCACCGATTGCTCTTCTTCTAAACAAATATTATTATATCATATTTTAATCTGAACACCATAAGCTATATGATGATGAACATTTCATATGGATCAAATAAACCGTTTATTTTCATATTCTAAAAAAATAAAAATAAATGAAAGTTTCGTCTATAAAATTTGTAGGATAAGCCATCATCAAGCCTTGGGCACTAAATAAAATGGAACGTGGTTTGAGTGATTTATGCGTTACGGAACCGGATGTTTGGCAGTGGTCTTGATATTGTCTGTAGGTGTATAGTTCGTTAGAGTATTTTCAATGTCGACCACTATTAATAAATCTTTAGTCGACGCATTCTTAGTCTAACGTTGATGAAAGTTTTATCCAAATATTTTTAAAGTTTTCAACATTACATTAGAACCGGTCTCCCGGTTTTGACGATTACCGCGTATTATATAATTTTATATAATATTTTAATGATATTACGTGGAAATTCATTGAAAATAAAAAGTTTTTAAGAAAGTAGAAAAAAAAAACTTTTTATTGAGCATGAACAGACATGTTATATACAGGTTCCGTAAATGTAAAAGTTAAAGCATTTAAGGTAGTATTTATAGTATTTCTATTAAATCATTTACGAACATTAATATTATATATTATTGTATAAATATTACTTAGTATATTTTTCGCAGCCGTAAAAATATTCTGTTAATTCTATAATTTTCAGTTTAATAATTTTAGAGTACTGTGAAATAAAAATATTTTTGAGTTCGATATACCTCCATTTTGTAAAAATTTTAAAAAAATGGAGTATTGGATTTGCTTCCTAGAAAATTTCTATATAAATATTTTCGAGCGTTAGCTTTCATTTAAATTTAGTAGATTATATTTGAGATTAATTCAGGTGAACATGATATGACAGAAGGACGCACAGGTATCCGTCAATAATTGATCTCTAAGAGGTCCGTTTTTTTTATTTTTATGTTTTTCAATAACTTCATAAGAAAATCATCATAATGATATAAATTCTTTCATATAAATCCATTATTAACATTTTCCAATAAATGCGTCATAAATCTCCAATTTATCACAAATTCGAAATTTCACAAATTTGTATTTGCACGAGTTGTATGTAGATAATAGATGCGTTGTGTAATTTTCAGGATTCCGTTGCCAAATGACAAAAAGAGAACTTTATAATTTCGGCAGACCAACGTGTACATCACAATCGATTTTAAACTGGGGGCTACCCTTTCAGTTTAAAATCGATTGTGATGTAATTTTAAAAGAAAACGTATTCGAATTATGTAAAGACAAATAAATAATTATATTTTTAATAGTGAGATGAACATTATTTTCTCGAAGACCCCTTTGAGTGCACCATTACTTAAAAGGTGTTTTAAGATACAATCGAAAACATCTAATAATATTTTCTAATAAAACATCTGTTTCGCGAGATATGAATTTCAAAAATGTTTTGCTGTGTTCCTCTCCTATCTTTTAAAACTCTCAAATATAACTCTCATCTTTATGCAGAACCCTCGCGGTGTTTGTTTACTTCACTGATAGATTTATAAAAATATACTCTTCTAG
Source organism: Druceiella hillmani (assembly GCA_039881145.1). Taxonomy (NCBI): domain Eukaryota; kingdom Metazoa; phylum Arthropoda; class Insecta; order Lepidoptera; family Hepialidae; genus Druceiella; species Druceiella hillmani. Next base: position 20,924,057 of record JAYKKI010000021.1, on the reverse strand, counting down.
AGATGCCGGTGGATAAGTTAGGCACAAATGCTAGATGTAGATGACGCGAATTGATTACATATTTTTTAAATCTAAAGCCTAACTTACTTTTACTTAAACAATATACCTAACAACTTTCTGTCAGACTTATTGCCATACAATATATTCTTTAAAAATAATACTGTGATTTTTCAAGAATTCAATCGATATACCTAAATGCGCGATATACCTACTGTGATATACCTAATATCACATCAAATTTGCTAATTTATGCGACGAATGTCCCAACGACTCAGTTTGAAGGATTATTATTTTCTTAAAGATATGATGAAAAAAACATAAAAACGTTGCTAATTATCATTTTATACTATTGTGGATTTTCCATTCGTTATTTTAAGCATACTTTAAGTATGAAACAAGAATGAAGCACTGATCTACAAGCCGCTCCGTTAGCCCACTTAATTGACATTCAACACGTCTGTTTACAATTTAAATAGCACTTCACGGATGCCATGTCGCATCTTGTCATAATATTATCCTCTTACCGTGTGCTATTCATTCGCTCGGCTGAATTATTCTAATTTTCTATTTACATAGAGGCGTACGCTTTTAAGATCATTCTTACGTACCGTTCTATAATTACTCAGTTCGTCTTTTCGCACAAGATTTTCAACGACTTCAATTTTACCATATAAATTTTACTGGCCTGCAAGATATTTACAACTTGTTAAAATATAATGCTATTAGTATCGTATTTACAATGAGGGCAAATGTATACTTGCGCTTTTTTTCTATGTAATAATAGATTTTTCTTTGAATTTACTCGAACGTACGTATTTACATGGATACTGGTTTAATAGTCGCATGGCTTATAGTTTCTAGATAGATATATGATAATAATAGTGTTTGTAAAAGTGGTTCTCACATTATATTTGGGTTATTGTTACAGATTGTTACAAGCGTTTTAAATTCACAGAATTGTTCCATACAATTCTGTTGCTTGAATAAAGAACAAAACAAATAGCTAAACCATTAGAAATATGGTTAGTAAATTAATCCTAAATAATTATTGTATCAAAACGAACAGAAAGCCTCGTGGTCTCCTTTTCCTAGGGCGAAGCCGGTTTTGGCATAAATAAAATTTTGGGTAAACAAAAATTAATATTATTTATTTTAACTACGTAATGATATTCGTTAACACGCTCCGAAGTAGGGAAATGATTATATTTAATAATTTAATGACTTAAATTATTCCGTGGCACATTGGCGTTGTAACGAGAAGTCACAGAATGTAGGCTTTTAATAGTACACTGTTTAGCTTATTTGCTAAAAAACATCAAAGATAAATGTAATGTTGACTGTGAATAAGAAACTGATTTCCAGAGAAGAGTTACAGCGGTATGCGCATCGCTAGCTCAAATAAGTTCCTTCGATGATACTGCGAGGTTTGCATGGAAAGATGAAAAAAGTCACTTGTCACAATGGTGGACAATTTTCAATAAATTCAGTAAAATTTCAGTCACAGATCTATTCACGTATTTTATGTGCGCAAGGTAGTAAACTATACTGAAACGTTATCGTAAAACATAAATTAGAAATATTCTTTCCACGTAATGCTGAATGGTTGCCAATTTTATAAAATTACTAACAATGTGCACTCCAACGTAGATGAATAAATTTTCTGATTAATAATTTTACATAAATTCAAAACGGTTGCATCTAATTTACTTTGTCCTCGCAGTTTGTGAAATCTCACACTACTGAATTTTATTTACTATGGCTCTCGAGATGATCTTTAGTCATTTGAAGATTGTAATTAATTTTGGACAGGGCTGATTTCATTTATTCATAAATTATATTTCGAGTATATATAATGTCTACTGGTCACTTTTGAAAATGAATTGGTACGCAAAATTTCTAATTGCAGGATTGAATGCAACCCAACATCAGTGATGTTTGACGTTTCCAAGATATTTCTCAAATCATACAAAGAAAACAGGTGACAGTACGTATGTTATTACGGACCTGGATATTACGAGAATAAATATGTAATTAAAAACCCCTTCATACATAAAATGTAATTAAAAACTCATTTAAATTGTGGAATAAATTTTGACGGTTAAGAGATCCTAAAAACAAATATTTAAATAATTTTGTATTAATTATTTTATTAACATTTTGTATTTTTATCGTAAACGAGATTATTTTTCAAAAGTATTTAAATATATTTAATTATAAATGAGATAATTTTATACTAGAAAGACAAACAGTGTAACAAGTAGGTGTTATAGATATATTAGAACATTAGAGAATACGGAGACCGTCATAAACCACGAAACTAACTCAAGGATTATCGGAAGTCACATACAACTCGAAAAGGGCTGAGATTATATTACCTCGCATTAAAACGCAAAACGAATGTCACAGTTAGTTAATATTTACTTTTGACAGCAGCATTGTTTTTTAAAAATGCCATCGATATTGATTAGATATTATAATCGTTTCGGAAGGGTTATTATATATTATGCTATGCGTGTTTAGTATTATATTTATTCGTTATAAAAATTCTTGATATATTAAAATGTAATATATGCGCATTTATGAAGAGACTTTCCTTGTTTTGTATTATGATTAAAACATTGATTACGATCTATTTTTACTTTTATGATTGTAAATCACTAAACTGTTTTATATTCTAAAAGATTCCAGGTTTTTATTATATTTTAATGTATTTTCTATTTCTGTGACGTCAAAGTATTGTTTGCTTTTCAATTCTTGAATGTATTCAGCACTTATAGAAGTTACTAAAAATATTTGATTTAAAGCAAAAATATCACAATTTCTCCAAATCTCACTTAATACACTTTCAAGTTGTCATTTACAATATTGCGTTAACTTCCACCGCATGGTTATTTTGATTTTCTAAACATACAGTGAAATCTAAGTCAAAATTTAATTTAATCACTCTGCTTATTCTTTTTGCTTTAAAAAAAATGAGCAAAATTCTTAGGTTGTACAAATTACTTACATACATAACTTTTTAACTTTAATAATACCGCAAAATATTTGCTATGGTATTATATTCCGTAACGCCATATGATTTGGAATTTATAATCAAATAATAAGCGTACTATGGAATTAAAACCATCAAATATAATATATTTTATACCTACCGCTTAAGTCTAACCAAACCTAAATCTAACTACACGGGAACTGGACTTTAGATATTATTGACCGATCTTATTACCGTTAATCGGAGAAGAATGCTTATTTATTAATTTTCTGGCATATTATTTAGGGTGAAACAAATTCTTGTCGGTTTTAATCGTGAAATGTTGAATTTTCCATTCATTCATGGTTTCTTAATTCTTTCCAAAGTAAGATTGGGACTTCAGTAAGAAAACAGAGATAAAATAGATGAAAAAGAAAGTTTCTAGCACCTAATACCACAGTAACAAAGACATAACTTGGTATATTCTTATAGTTTAGCCGGATAATATTTATTTGAAGAAGTATAAACACCTCAATAAGATAATAGCGACGATCGTGTGAGAGAATTGAACGAAGATCGCCGATACATTGCGTTGCAAAATTCTTTGGCAACAAACTTTTCTGTCGCCCGCCCAGTCGGATAAAATGTACTCTGGACAAGTTCTGCTTATCGTGAGCATACATACGTTCATATTTTATATTTGTGACAGCTTAGTTATTGCTTACTGTTAAAAGTTGTAGGCGTGACTTAAGGTACACGAGGATATACTCACTCTTTGTTGTAGACACATTTCCATTATAAATAATAAATAACGGTCTGCTTAAGATAATATGCTGAAAGTGTTATAGTATTTCGCTGTATTCATGAATAAACCTGGAGTTATTTAATTTGTATTGAAATAAAATTGAATGCAAAGATAATTTTGAAAGCTGTTCATAGGTATAGCATTTATACAGTTGTAGCCGTACTTCAGTGACAACAGTGAAGAAAGCAAACTAAGGCGAAGAAAGTAATTTTCGAAATATTTTTTTGAACTGTATTATAGAAAATAAAAAATATTGTATTTACTAATATAATTAAGCGTCCATCTGTACTTTTGTTTCTTTAATAGCGAAATAATTCGATTTTCATTACTCAATCTTTCCACGTGTCATAGATTTATTCAAGAGTGTTGGAAATAATAACTAAACTAGTTTCAATTAATTTTGTAGCAAAAATTGCAACTATTGGACTAGTCTATATTTTTTACATTATTTAAATAGCCGTCTCTGTAAATTTAATGAATATTATTGTTTTGTAATATTATAAGGTGTACATGTGGAAATTCACAAGTCTTCACCGTTATGCGTGTAAGACTTATGAGTTTACGTACAAAATATAAGGTGCCCGTTGGGTCCTGGACAAATTCCAATTTTTTTCCATCATCTAAACGACCGCCAGTTTGAATTTATCTAGTATTTTTGGAACACTTGTTTTGCTATAAAAATTAGATGCATCTAACTAGACCTAAGATTTATGAAATCTTATAGATGAAATGGCATTAGTGCGGCTTTTATTTGTATATTATGTTAACGTTATTATGTTGATAATTATATGTTAATTTGTTATAAAGACTTCCCAAGTTGCAGTTTTAAATTTCTATCGAATGTCCGTGGTAGACTTCTGGATAGTTTTGAAGCGAATGGACTAGGTGTTACCAATATTTATAGAAATTATATATAAAAGTTAGTTGATGAAATGACGCAAATTCATCAACTAACTTTCAAATACAGAAATTATACAGATGGAAGGGTAATAATAGCACGGTGTGAAGTTATCAAGACAATTATTTTAATAAAGTATTATCATTATAATTATGTTATAACAATAGATAATTTTTTAAATAGTTTATAGCAATGTTTAAGATAGACTTAGATTTAACGTTGTGCTGAAAAGAGTATTAATTTACTAATGATAATTATCTCGATTAACACGTTTTTATATTGAAATTTATGTTTAACATTTATAAAAGGTGTCTCCGTGCGGAATTCAAACTTTAAATAATAATAAAAATTCAATTATTGTATTTATAACATTTTAATAACAGGAACTCTTACTTCTTCCGTTATTTTAGCCTTCAGTTGTTTCAATTGCATAAGACGCATATCAAAAACTCTTGCTTTGAGATAACCCCATAGAAAAAAGTCAGCTGGGGTTAAGTCGGGCGATCTGGGTGGCCAAATTATGTTTCCAAATCGGCTTATGACTTTTCCCGGAAATAGTGTTCTAATTGTGTCCATGGAGACCTTAGTTGTGTGGTTAGTGGCCCCATATTATTGAAACCACACATCTGACTCGTCAACATCGTCCTTTCCTAGCTGGGGTACAATTGTTACAAATTGTTAATCAGTAGTCACAAATCACAAATTGTTATCTATTAGTAAGTTATTTACAAATTGTTAATTATTTTTATATACCTTTCGAGTTTAAAGTTTGAATTCGATGTTGAGACATCCTTTACTTTCGAACCGATACGGACTACGTAAGTAATGTTTAATGAATGAAAAGAATCTACACCATTGTTTATAAACCTAATCGAACATTTAAACTAATACGAGTGAATATCATAATATAAAATCCATTAAAAATAACGGCAATGTAATTGAACAGAGTAATAATTAGATATACAGACCAAATATGCACGAGAAGCAGAGAAAAATCGACTAGAAACAGAAAAGCCACGTAAATATATTTTCTCATATTGGAAACGTACCAAAATGATTTACAAGGTTACTTCAATTATATGACTGTATACTATATAATATAGCTGTATAATATATGATTGTACATAACCCAATTTAAGTGTTGAATTGGAATTATACTTTTCGAAATATTAATTTGGCTAAATACACATTTTGAAAGGTTTGCGTGTGAATTTTAATCGATAAAGAATCAGCCGGGGGCATGTCGGAGTGCGCATTCAGTAGGGCTACATTGTAATCTACATTTACTGACATTGTTGATACAATTTAAACAATGTTAATTGAAAGTTCTCCTCAGATTGTCCTCAGATTTTTTGGATCATATCATTGAGAAATTAAATGAGGTGGACATTGCACATCTCTTTTTAACTTTATATTACGCAAACGAAACTTCCAAATGAATAATGTTAAATACAATTTTATGTTATTTTTAAACATCTATCCGATGGCATCCGATTCGACAAAGTTTTCCATCCTCGCTTAGAAAGATATTCAAATAAAAAAAAAATATATATATACATATATATATATATATATATATATATATATTGCAATATATTACTTGATGTCTCTATCTAAAGCATCTTCTTGTGAATTTGTACACATATAGGTTTAAAATTGTGAGTCTCGTTACGGAGGATGAAAGTACGGGTATGGCGAAGCTATAAGGGTTGTTTTTTTTAATACTTAAGTAGAAGGTCTTATAGAATGAAACAGAATATGAGCAATTAAGATAGTAGCAGTAAAATCACTTAAGCAGTCAAACGCGAAAAACATCATTGCAACCGAACTGGATACGTACTTCACACACCCATGAATATAAATAGAAATCCATTTCGTGTGTAATTGCAGACACATAACAGGTATAAAATCAACCTTTTTGAGGGCCTCCCGTTCTGATGTTTTCATTAAAAAAAAATAAAAAAGGCATTTATTCTCCTACCAATCTAAATAAAACAAGTTGCTACCCCTTTGTAGATTGGACACCACGAGATATGAAATTGTACATACATCTGCAAATATGAAGCGTGTAGTTTATTTTATTTTGCGAACTGGTGTCCTCTGACAGAAGGATGGACGGACGAACAGTTGCGTTGTCACAATAGGTGTCCGTTCGGACCTTTCGGATATCCAGGCCTGCACCTTTTTAGACACGAGCAGATGCGAGAAATATATATAAAAAGATAAATAATGATGTGCATAAAAAGATATTATTTTTTATTTTGATATACAATGACATTTTATAAAATTAATAGAAAGATAGGTAAAGTAGGGAAAGGATAGATGACGTAACAAAAAGGCTTAACATATCTTCACGAAGTTATAACCGCATTAATTATTATAATCTTAGGATACACTAAATATTTTAACGTGAGTTAAATTATTTACTCATGTCGTTCGTGTACATTCATTATTAATAAAATTAATGTTAATATTTACTAGCAATTTCAGCCGTTCTTGAAAATATTCAATACATTAATTAAATAATATTTTTCTCTCTGGAGTGAAGCTAGAAGGGTGCTCTAAAATGTGATAGATAACATTAATACTACAGTTATTTACATATAAATATTGATACGTTATTAAATTAATATATTTATTAAAAATAAGTTTAATATTCTTCAATTAATAGAGAATTATTAAACTAGACATTTATGACAATTGTTTACAAGAGAATCGATGTTACTATCATACGATGTTCCTATTCATCGATGAACGATGAAGTCATTTCACGAACCCTTGCAATGTCTGTTCATTTGTGTATCTATTCAATGTTATATAGTAAATCTCTAATTAGATGAATTTCATTAAGCCTCCTTTGTGCGTCTTTGTATGAAACGTGCTAGTAAAATCTAGTGCACACTAACAAATTTTAGTTGTGCTATTGAAAATTGGGCTAGACATCGATATTATGTGTGACGTGCACACTATGGAGTATTTTAACTGATTAAATTTAACATCCTTTGTGCGTCTTTGCACAAAACGTGCTAATAAGATCTAGTGTGCACTAACAATTTTTAGTTGTGCTATTGAAAATCGAACTTTTGATCGCGCAGTGGTTGTGTCTGTTCACAGCTGATACGACTAGACAAATGTGAGTGAAACCTGCAAGTTTAAACGTATTTGTACGCACAATTGAAGTACATAAAACACATGTACATGTAAAAAATTAAAATAATAATAATTCGCTGATTTTAGTTCGCAAAGCCTATGAGACAAAGTTCACCAATTGTTAGTTCCATAGAGCGCAAACTAATTATTGTATGGTTTAAAATTGACAGATTGTGCTGGGCTTAAAGCCCGCCGCGATCACTTGGCATACTAGGGATTATTAAAATGGTAAAAATATACTATTGGTAATTTTAAGGCTCAAAGGAAATCAACGGAATCTTAATAAGATTATTCACATATCTCTCCTTCTGTCTCTGTATGCTAGTAGTTTTTTGGCACAGGGACAAAAAATATCTACATATCCACATACATTTCATAAGTTGACACTTGACACTATTTATATAGAAATTTTAAAAGGGGCAAAGACAAAGTAATAAAAATATTTTTCTTCAATTTTATATATTGTGTGGTTAAAATAACATTAAAATTTGTAAATGTTTTTAGTAGAAATACTATATACCCTTAAATTACGTGTTTAAGTGCGCACGGAACCCTCATGATGACAGTTCTAACTCTTAATTGAAGTTTTTTTGTAAAATTACATAGTTAAACAGTTTGTGGACATTTTATTATATATATTTTATTTATCGGTAACTGTTTACTTTTTTCAAGCTTTTTTGTTTTTGCTTAGTCATAGAAAAAGTCAGTATAATTTTCTTGTGCACCTTAACTGTTTCCTAGAGCCTTACTATTATTTACAAGTTTATATTAAAGTGATTTTCTTCTGTGATCCTTTGGATTGAGTTTTCGTAAATACTGATAGATGGACGTGGTAATGCTTTCTTTTGTAACACGCTAGCTAACCGTCCACGCTTTATCTGGGCAATAAAGTAACTGAGAGTGCATTTAGTTGCAATCGCCTTTATTATGTATTTATTATATACGATCATTTTATTAACAGTCTTCTCAGTGACTCATTTATTCTATGGTTAGTCGAGTAAAGAACTTTACGACTCAACCTTGTAATACACAACACAATATATATAATAATTAGTTATATACACCTTTAAATTTTTTTTGTAGATTTTCATGTTGTCCGTAATACCTTCACACCTCATTTCAATATATAGTTTAAAAGTTAATTTAAAAATGTACTCAGTGTACTTCACGAGAAAGCGCCAGACAAGTGAGCACCGGAGACTTCAGCAGCTTCAATATCCGGTCTATAGGAGATGATTCGTCCGTCAGCGAACTTCTCTTGCGTGCTGTTTACTGAAAGTGGAACAGCTTAGGGATGTATTTACAATATCCCGCTGCTCGAGAACGAATTTTTACTAGTTATAAAATCACCAATACATGCGTAGCGACGCCGCTTGTTGGTGTGCAACAAATTTATAGCCCGTTAGCAATATCTTGATAATGCGCATAGGCTATGAATTTGTTACAATTATAACAGAAATTAATATATTTGTTTTATTTGTTATTCAGTTTTATTTATTAATTATATATATCGGTTTCATCTAATTTGTACTATCAAAATTATGTCGAAACAACAATAAGAATATTAATATTATTCCAGTATCTCGTGAAAACAGATATTAATAATATGTGTGCAAATTTAAAAAAAAACGATAAAACATTGTATGAACACGTGAACAAAACATGAGATTACTGACTATTAATAATTACGAAATGTACTAATTATGTAATATACCACGTTTTCTCGTAACGCCTTTCGTTTCTCACCATCATATGTGCGATATCAAGTTCAACTCCATACCGAAAAGAGTTGCGTCAGTTTCCCACGATGACTTGCCTGATGAGGGGCGAAATTCTTTAATTAAAATGAAATTTATGTACCAAATTTTACTTCCAAAACACTTTGTTTTATATTTGCGTTTGTTTTTTAAAATGAAAGTTTTTTATTTAGTACTCATTTTAGTTAACTAAATAATCATTAGTAGTTATTTTTCATTTTGAAAATATAAATTGTAAGGAGAAATGGCTATAAAAATGTCGCGGCTTCACATGACAAACTTTTATTCTGATCAGCTTTAGTTTCTCGTTTTCCAAACTTTATCACTGATGGAATGTGATGAATGAACTGTTAATTTTCCCTCTCAATTGATCTCGATAGTCGAGGATCCACTAATTCTGGAAGAGTACAGTTTAATAAAATTTCACTAAATATGATTCCATGTTATCTTGCAAGAATAGGTCATCCTTTTCAATAAATTCATATTTCAATTTATTGATAACAGCCCAGACCGCAGACAGACAGACGTAGTGACAAGTGATACCAATCGAAACATTGTATTTGATAATACCACAGATTATTTTTATTGATGTCAATTTTAACACAATTGTATTAATTCCAAAACTCAATTGTTTTGGCTATAAAAGTATCGGGGCCTCACATGACAAACTTTTTTTTTGATCATCTTTAGTTTCTCGCTTGCAGAATCTTAACAATAATGGAATATGATGAACTATCTCTTAATTTCATTGATTTATATAGTCAAGGATACATAAATTCTGAGTTTTGATAAAATTTCATGGAATCTTACCATGTTATCTTTCTAGAATTGATCATATTTCGCAATAAATTCATATTTAAATTTATTAGTACCAGTTCAAATCGCAGACAGGCACACGTCGTGACTAGTGATATGAAGCTGACCTTGTATTTGATAAAACGACAGATGCTTTTTATTGATATAAATTTTACCACATCTTATTTCCACAACTCAATTTTTTGTTTGTTTTATTGCTTCTTCTGGGTACAAATTGAAGCCAGATAATGGACATTTAATTTCTACCATGCTGCCTGGTATTGACCGTCTGGTGTCGCTTCTAGAAAAGAAAATTCTTTATCAATGAATAAACCAGGTGCAGTGCAATATGTTTAACTAATGAAGCGGAATTCGTATTTATACGTCTCTTGCACATTTTGGTGAAACAAGAAGCTGTTAAAAACTTCCGTCTACCTACTTTGTTGGACTGTATTGCGCTTTAGATCGTGCCTATATTCAGGGCTCAATAACAATTCTTTCAGGAACTCTTTTTTTGCTTCTTTGTATACTCATCATATCCAGCTTCTAACAGCTATCACCATAGAAGTCTTTTTATAAGGGCTTGCTTTTTTATTCCTTTAAAATTTCTAGCATCATTGAGACTTCTAAATGCTTTTAATTTCTTTATTTTAGAACAAGCGTCTGTTTCGAAAATAAATTTATGCACAAAACAGCCTTTATTAAAAGACACTAAAACAGTGGACTAAAAGAGTGCACGCAGCCCACTATCAAGAACTCGAAGAGAAAATTGAATTAAAGCTTTCTACTATAAATTATTCCTTGTAATTGGAAACTATAAGAATGTAAAATAATATACGAGCGACGTCGGTTATTTATGGAAATCACCACAATTAATTCGTTAACTAAATTCTTATCATTACGTTTATTCGCCATACAAAAATAAGACGAACAGTTAGAATGATCGCTAAATATGTAGTAGGGCCGTTAATATTATCTCTTTTTACATTAACAAGTTTTTTAACAAAAGGTATATTTCGACTTTACCAATTTTTCATGAACGAATTTACACCCCAGCGCAATCTCAAGTAATTATTCTTGATAAGCTTCCGTGCTCTCAATGAATTGGCTGTATTAGATGCAATTGCCAGCAAGGATTTACAATAATTACGGAAGAGATGGTTTTTTTATTCTATTTCCGTGCTGTGACATTTTATAAGTCTGGGAATTTCTCACAGTGGAATAAATGCTTGAATCTGAATCTCTATAAATATATCCTAGAATAATAAATATGTTCATCTAATATACTGTGATAAGGTATCTCAATAAGCCGACATTATGGGGGCGACAATACGACACTTGCTGTTTTAATTTATGAATATTACCCTATAACCATATCGGTTCATCTTCTAGAAAAAAATGCATGGTTCGTCATGGGATTTCATTCGTTTGCATATATTTGAGTGAAACTAACAAAAAGAATGGGCGAAATAATAAAAAATGGAAGAATTAATTTTATTTGCTAAAATAACTTATTGGAACATGGAAATGCATTAAACAGTCGAATAAGTGGAATGAAATCGAAACTACTTATAATTAGATTGAGACGTATGAGTATCGATATAACAGAATAACTACGATAAAGATACCTTAAAAGTACAATACGTACATGTAATTGCATAAAAATCTATCAAGCAAAACTAGCACTACGAGGCTTCCATATATAGAGTTCCGTACATAGGCAGGTTTAAACATTTAAGAGGACGTATTTCTATTTACCTCTTTACAAATATTTATTTTTCATAACGTGAATATATTGCTTAATGGTGTAAAACATTGTATAGACTTCAAAAAGTATAAAATCTATAGTTTTAGTTATATAATTTTAGTGATTGTCGCTATAGTTTTTCTGTAATCTTCTAGTCAGATTTTATAGAGGCAATTTTTTAAATTATGTTTGGTTCAGTAGTTTTGGAAATAAGAATGATAATGCTAATTCTCGCATATTTTTTGGAACATCTTGTTAAATATAGAATTTAAAAACATAAAGAAATATATTGTATTCCTTATGATCAAATGATACCCATATGATATATATAATAACAAAAAGATATAATACCTAAAATTACGAAAAAACCTTATAATTAATCCTTTCATACGATATCTTACACTATAAATATAATTTAAACAAGTTTTTAGTTATTTCACCTTCTCCCATGGAAATTTTTGTATGAATATTTTTGAATGTAAGCTATTGAAATGTGTCCGAGTTAATTAATATGTTTTAATACTATGTCAAATTGCAAGTTTCTACGTCATGTGGTTTCTGAGAACAACGGCTGATATATATATATATATATATATATATATATATATATATATATATATATATATATATATATATATATATATGTATATATGTATATATATATATATATATATATATATATATATATATATATATAGGGCTGTAAGAAGGGAGTATACTGAAGGTTATAAAATAAAATTTGTGAGAGAGGATTATTAAAAGTTTAAAAGCACTACGTCGGCTATTTCTAGAAGACGCATCGTCTATTGATCTTTCGTACAGACATTGCCTCACCACGCCCTAAACAATTGAAGAGTATTTAACAAAACACATTTCGTCGGTCGTCTTATTATCGATAGAATTTCTCATACTTGACAGCATTTCTAAGGGATTTATACATTTCTCGACACTAGTATGGTAGTCTATCTTTAAAAGTTTACCTAGCTTTAATGGCGAGTGTAATACTCGACCTAATGGTGGCAAACTAAATTTAGACTGATCAATACAGTTCTCATAAAAAAAAGATTCTTCTTTTTTTTTTTTTTATTTCTAACGAAGTTATTTTATTGCCAATAGACGGTTTCCGATTTGTATAACTTTAATATTAATTCGTTTTTTAATCTTAACTTACGTTGTTTTGTAACGTTCTCCTTTAATAAATTATATAAAAATATATTTTAATAAATTGATATTATATTTATCTTTCATACTTTCGTTTCATTACAATTTTTTTTATATAGACTAGAATAAAAGCAGCAAAAGGAAACTAATTAATACCTAATTGGTTTTCTATTCGTTGTTCCTAATTTTTACATATTTCACTCATGTTTGCTACGTTTTATATAAACATTATATGTCCGATATTCTAGGTAAAATTGAAAATAAAAAAGGAACCATTTTCAATTTTATCTGCTTTCAAAGTTTTATTTAGCACGAGAAACTCCTGGTTATTACAAAGTATCCTATATAAAAATAGCATTATGTCTTAAAATATTGAACACTAGAAATTTATATATAGCGTTTCCGACTTTACACACACTTTTTAAGGATGGTAGTTTATGAGAAGACTTAATATAAGGACGTTATGCAGATGTAACTTAAATAAAAATATATGTAATTAATTAATAGCTTAAGTTAATAAATATAAGTTTAAGTAATATGCCAATAGACCATTATAAAATAAACATTTAAATTACAATGACTTGTTCGCATAATAGTTAATGTCACTGTTATTTAAATTGTCCTTGATACTAATGCTCATTTTCGTAACCTGTGGCAAAGCAATGTTTTGAAGTAGCAAGGCCACGTGTATACTTTTTTGTTCATATGCTATATCAAATCTCATTCAACAATTTATTATTGTCAATAAAAAAAATGGTTAATGTCTTAAAATAGGAAAATTCATCGAAAAAATAAATTAGTAGTAAAAACTTAACAAGAAAATACTGTAAATTCCGAATACTATGATTGTTACTTTAATCTACCTTAGATGTATAAAAACAAATACTGTCGATACGCACGTCATACAGAATACAAATATGGTCTGATAAAACTTCTGTCAAAAATTATTGTTTATATTGTATGACTTTTTTTAAAAGATAAAATATAAGTTGATATGAAAAAAGGAAGTCTATCATAGGGCGGAAAAATGGCGTTTAGGAAAGCTTTTATCAGTAGGTTGACAATAAATAGATGAATATCTGTAGCGTTTAGCACATTAACAGGGCTTAATTTCGCGTGCACACACACACGCACGCATACACACACACACACACACACACATATATATATATATATATATATGTATATATTTATATGTATATGTATATATATATATATATATATACATGTGTATATATATATCCGTGTGGCAAGTTTTCAACCACGTGTTATTTATTTATAATTAATAAAATAAAAAATTAAAGTAACATTATTTTCTTTTTAAACAATATTATTTTTCTTTAAGTTTTAAGGAATTTTATGGAAATTTAGAATTCATTTTAATCTCAATCCTTTTATCGTGAAGCCAACAAATCTGTTTGTTCTTATTATCGAAACTGAACTATTTTTGCAGATATATGGTTTTAGTGGGATAAATAATACCTATCCAAAAAAAATTCAAAAATCACTTACTATATTCACAATGTTCAGTGTGCTTTAATATTTGTGCTCACTATTGGATCTGAACAGTTTATTTGAATGATAGCTATAGCATCTTAAAAAAATCCACAGAATAAAAAAAGAGGTATGCAACCTGTGACCTAGCACAACGAACTTATTCTCATGTCGAATGGCAAGTACTATTCGTAATTGCTAAATTGTTAGTACAAAATAAAATATAAACTATGCAGAAAGCAGACCGTTCATCAAATTGTCTATCACTATATCTCTGAATTTTTTTCGTCATTTCAATTTCTCAATAAAATTTTTTCAAATTACAAACCAATATGTTTGTGCCACAAATTCATTTTGTTATGTTTATTTTTTTTATACAAAAATGTTACCAATCTATTTATTGACGTCAGTTTTATGGTCATCTTTAAATATTCGTACAATAAGTTTTGTTTTAAATATGTTTGAAAAACGCCCAGTCACTACGTTGATGTTAATGACACAATGTAGGAACATCAAGATTTGCCTATTCACGGTTTTATTATTACTCTTGTCTATAGTTCATCGTGTCGCTTCGATTAGTGTTCGTGTAGGTGGTTGTTTAATGTTACCTTCAGTTTCGTCGGTCGTTATTTTAGTCACAGTAAATCCATAGTATCTAATGCGCGCTACACTATAACTTCAAAGCTTGTTACAATGTCGGTTGCCCGTGTGTTTAATTTTGATAGTCATTTTGTTGATCTTTACTCACCAATAGCACTAAAATTTACGTTGGAAGTTGACGTTTCGTCTTTCATTGACATCGTTTGGCTCTTGACTTTATTTATAAAAAAGTATGTACCTATATTCTTACATTTTAAACTACCGAATAATGGGAATACGTATATATTTTATATAAAAATTTCAAATACTTTAGAATTACCTACGAAGCAGTTGAAAACAAATCCAAATAAGATATTATTTGGATATTGTTTTTGTATATAAAGAGAGTGTGTGTATTGAACGTTAGAAGTGAAAATTCTTTGTGATTTAATTGTAAATAATCTCCATGAGGTTACTTTTTATTTAATTACTATACATTGGACTCTTACTATTTGTATTTATGAATTGGAGTGAGTAGAAATTTACCCTACGAATGATAAAGAAGGTAGAGAGAGAGATTTTTATTGTTTTCCCTAAAATAATCATAAAAAACCTTCTTTGATATGAGAAAATATTTAGTTCTTGAAGGATTCATTTAAAACAATTATTAGATTTTATTTTAAAGCGAAAAAATATATTCGAATACATCGTATTAACATAATAAACATTGAGCGCCAAGAACAAAATAAATATAGTTTCCACAGGTAGCCGGTTTAGACATATAAAAACTTGCTCCAATCGTCAAATTATATGTTTGAGAGCACGATTATCTTATTTCACTTTGCTCATAGTCTTTTTTCTATACAGCATAATTTATGTTAAAAGTAAGGATGAAATCTGATAAAGACGAAATTTGTATTCTTTCGGAACATTACTGGGAAAAATTTAAAGCAGCTGCAGGTTCCAAGAAAATTTATAAAATTGAGTAATATAGACAAAGGAATTAGACACAACGCTACTTTTATCGTTTCAATAATGAGGTCAAGAGCCTCAAGGCCGATCGCGTTCGGGTCTTCCACCTGATTGCGATATGGCGGCCATCGAAGAATCAGTTGAAAACAAACCCAGCACAAGACTCATATGGCAAATCAGCCGGTGGATAAGGGACAGTCACTATTGAAGTCTGATAGACATGAATATTATTACTTGCTTTAAGATGATGTATATTCGGAATGGAATGAACGGATGTTTAAAGTCTTATAGCAGAAATATCTTGCGTTAGTTAATAGAAAACGATTGCCTTTCAACAGAGCTACTCTGGATCACACATTGCAAAAATGACGTGGTATAATATTGCAGATCTCATCACATCTATAGAAGAAGATAAAAAGTTCGCGAGGGACTTTTGAATTGTTTCTAAATCCAAAACCATTATTTTATAAGGGAATCTAGGAAGTTGCTGATCGCTGGATTGAGAAATTAAAATATGGTATAGTTATGAACAGTAGAATACCTTGTGCATTATTGAATTTTTGTTGTAAAGAAATTCATAATCCCAGTCGTCACTGAAAACAGACATTATTTTCGGGACACTTAGCAAACTCATAAATTATCTGTGATAAATAAAAAGCAAATATGTTGAATAGTAATGAATAATGAACACTCGTAGCAATTTTAATCATCGAAGCTTTTCAAACTATCTCAAATTGATATGGCACGCAAAGCAATGTTTGATAACTGTCATATTTGTATATTAATAAACACTGTAAAACGTCGCTACTTATTAACAATTTTTAAATAACTTTCTACAATTGAATATTTTATCTTTTTATTTAAATACATAGAAAATAACATAAAATTAAATATATTAATAAAAAAAATATAAATTTGTAAAACTATTTTAAAATTGCCAAATGCTCAGTGGCCTATAATGGTAGCATAAGTACAAAAAAGGAGATATTATGTCATAATTAGAAAGACTATAATAAAAACGCATCATTGACTTACTGCGGTCGTTTCCCTCTTCGAACAATTATTTTCGATACTTACGCGCTACTAAAAATTTTAATTATTATCTAAAAAAATATTAATTTAAAAATTCTCAATCAATAATACAGCGAGCAAGATCAACTCAGCCAACTTTTTTGTACTTAATCAAATAATACTTTTTATTAAATATGTTTGTATGTAGTTGCAGTTTTGACTTAAGATGGTCAAGGAAATCACGAATTTTTTTTGGCCATTTTTTTAACCATTTGTTTGGCTATTTTAAAGTAATGATTATGCTGGATTCGTTCAACACGATTTGTCTTCCGGCCATACTTGGGAAGAAATAAAGTTTTGTAAAGGTCACATTTAATATTTGCTTACCGATATAAAATATCATATTACGAGCGCACTTAGGATAGTGCGACGTAATGTAAAGATGAATATTGTAAGTTAGACGATATATATATATATATATATATATATATATTTATATATATATTAGTATTTAGTATTATATTTAGTATTTAAAAAGTTCAGTATAGTATGTGTATATATATATTATATATATATATATATATATATATATATATATATATATATATATATATATATATATATATATATATACACACACATTCTATACTGAACTTTTTAAATACTAAAATTGTTTTATACCAATTCAAAATCTTTTAAATATGTTATTTAATAATACAATTGATAAATTAGTCTCCGCTATCTTGGTTTTACTATTTAATTGAGGACGCCTTTATTATACGACTATACGATTAAAGTACATTTGCCATATATGTAATTTGACATATTTCTAAATCAATAAAAATAAAGTGAATGCATATTTGCAACATAATTATCTTATTTAAGTGGACAAAATAAATATTATTATATCATTTAATTCGTTTTTCGGTTGACTGAATTTAAATTACGTTAAATATTGATTTTAATTTAGTTTCTAAGTGAGGTATAAGTGTTGTATTGTTATTTTTTTTTTAATATTTAATTTCTTTGGCGGGCCATATTATTATAGTTTCATAGTTTAATAACGCTTACGAAAAAGTTTTGTTAAAACCCATTTTAGTGATAAGCTATATTTTTCGTTACTTAATAAAACAGTTTGATATAGATATTCTAAATTTCAAATGATGATAATGTAAAATATTTAACTTTGAAATTAGGTGGTTTTATTTGCACAAAGTACCTTATTAAAGGGTGAAATCTTTTTATGACGTGAAATATACATACACCAAATATGAAGTTCATTTATATTTATATTTACAAGCGGATGAAAAATGAATTAGAAAATTCGTTCAAAATAAACGAACGAACAAACAGAGAAGTGAAATTGATAAAAGCGTGGTAAGAAAGAAGCACTGAGAAAGTCGCTAGTTCACGAAGGGATAAAGGAACAGAGAAGTGAGCTAAATAAAATCGTGGGAAGATTGTGGGTACATTAAAAAGCCCGAAAGTGGGTACATTAAAAAGCCCGAGAGCGGGGACATTAAAAAGCTGCAGGTTCATGAAGTTATAGCTGGAGTATATAATCATAAAACATTTATTATTTACGGTATCTGTATAAGTATTTTTATGTTACGTGCGTCAACATTTCTCTTCCAATAAATTACGCTATTTTTCGTACTATCGAATTACATCTTATTAGCTTCCTATTATTTTAGGGACTAATTTGTTTGCATAAACGAAAGTAAGTAAACGTGAATCGTCATACGGCAAGAAGTTATTCCAGAACGCGGAGGCAGTCGTTAACACTCGCTAAACGGCGTTCTGTTTGCGTATCGCATTACAATGCCCCCGCCACCCGGCGGAGTGCCGCGATGCGCGCCGTTGCTATCAGACTCGTTACCGCTTCGTGTCGACTCACCGTAAGTACTCGCGGTATTTATTTAGCATTAAGCCTTTCTTCAGTACGAATGTAAATATAATGGATTACGATAATTTAAAGACATTTTTTAAATTTATGGCTAGCATTATTCGTTTCGCTGAAGTTATTTTACAATGCTGGATTATTTAAGGTATATTGTCTACATGTTTATAGTAGGACATTTTTTATTTGAAAAAATACATCAATAGATAAATAATATATATATATATATATATATATATATATATATATATATATATATATATATATATATATATAATATTTCCATTCAATTAAATTTTTATGTAGTGGCGAAACAGGAATATTTATGTTATGTTTTTATTTTATACAAAAGATATTTGGAGACAATTTTAAAATTTAGTCTTTTTGAATTTACGATTCGTGGAGGCCTTAAAATGTATTTAATGGAAATGACGTTTTCAAATTATGACATAGTTGTAAATTATCTAAAATAGCGATATAGATTCGTACTGTATATATTTTAGATATATGAAGAAACGCATTATTAAAATAGAATATCATATTGTTCTCTAGTGAAGAATTATATAAATTTGATTATTATGGTTGCTCGTAAAAGAAATAGATGCTGCTGTTATATAATTAAGTAGTAAACTATTAATGCGCGTAGGCATGGTTTCGTTACCATTTTATTATATGTAGTAAATAGACAAATATTTTAGCAAATACCATTTAGGGTGCGTAATATATAACATTGTTTTTAGAGTAGTTGTTATATTTAGAGCCTTTAAATAATATCACATAATTTTGAAATTAATACGTATAACATAAAACGTCTTTCTCAAATAATTAACAGGAAATTAAAATAAAGAACGAATTGTATAATGGACTAAACTTTTGATAAATATGTGTAATTATTGGTACTGGAATACAAAATTTTAAATCCATTAATTTGAACTTGATTAATTATTAATAATTAATTAATTTTGCTTTTACGCATGCATCCATGCTCTCAACATACGCACGTTTGTAGATTTTTATAAACTGCCCACCTAAAGATGTTGTCATACAACGAAACCTAGGTCGTGGTTAAGAATTTAAATAAGTAGAAATGATACTACGTCACGTAGTTTCATTTCGTTGTGAATAAAAACTAAGGCTTATGAATAATATTAACCGCTTTTCTCAGTTTAATAATACATTATAAGAGGCCGTTACTTAAAACACATTTTTCGTTATTCCTAAACAGGAAACATTAAAAATCGATTTTAAAATAATCACGATTACGACATGACGTGAAACGATTTATATTACTCAGTAAGTTTCATTTAATGTTGCAATCTAATCAAAAGCTCGACTCCTTTCTCTGTCATCAATCACGGCATCTATGAATAAAAGTTTGACCTGTTTTCGTGGGGCGCGATAAATGACACAAGAGTAGTAGTAACCATGGCGACGACTCCATTTGGGACTAAATAGTCGATCACTAAAGGCATCTTAACTTAAACCCATCGCTATAAAAATAAGGATTGGAAAATACTTATTGTACTTTTTTCAAAACGCGAATGTAAATACCTCCTTTCTATTATAAGTATTTATGTCTGAAAAAAAAAAACTCTGAGATATACCTGGAAATTTGTTATTACTCCCGCGAAGTTTACGATTATATATTTTTATTAGGGTTTTTTTCAAAGTGTCATCGGTACAAGTTCTTCGTAATAAACAAAGGAAAAAAATGAGACATGAATTCAGTTGAAGTTTTTTCTATGAAAAATAAGGAGACATAAGGGTATTTAAAACACTTTAACCAGTTTATTGAAAGATATCCGAAATTGCTAGAAACGAAGTACTGGTTTTACGTTAGAAAAAAGGTTGATATCATTTGCACTTTCATCAAAACGATGAAAGTATTGCGTTAACATCTAGGTGGGCTTAAATGAAAGTAGGGAAGGAAGGTGTTTTTAAAGGTAATGCTAGTTTATAAGCACATATCACGTTGGAGCTGTGGAAACGAAAAAAAAAAAGTATAAGTTTTCAAGCTCGGAATCCGTCCATGTTCATGTATCATTTCCACCGTTTTGGAAAAGTTTAAAATTATCCTGCAAAAGGTGAAGAAAATTTAATTGATTTGAAATGACATTGTAGACTATTCGCATTGGTTCACCGTTATTTCTGTTATTTGTAGTTATAATCGGGTAAACATTCTGGAGTTAAAGACAAACATTGCATTTTTCTCCTTACAATATTAAATTGCTGTTGCCATCTTCTACGTTTGCATTTTGTTTGTAGCAACTTAGCATAATACCGTAATTAAAAGTCTTATTTAGTTATTAGCTTCTTTCATTAACGTTTTATGTGTTTCATATGATGTATCTCAGTGATATGAATTGTAAACACGCGTTTTAGATTTTTTCTGTTATTTGTGACTTGCGATTGGCTTGCTACAGCTTATTTTCGTTTTTATTCTTTGTATTTACATTTTTCTACATTTTTTATACTCCATTAAAGCAATTTTAGAAATTTAGATGATTGAATGTAAAAAAGTCTTGCGAATGTTTTTATGTTTTGGGATCTTTTTCGTCTCTATAGCATAAGAAAAGCCCACAAATTAGCTAAGCGTACAACACTCTCTTTCTTGCAAGAGCTGCGACCAGGCTTGCCATCTGTAAAATCACTTTTTCCGGGACATTTCTACTACTATATCTACCAGTGATTTAAGATATAAATATAACTACCAGTGATTTAAGAAAAAAAAAATATTTTGACCCAACAAAAGGTTTTTTGAACCCAAAAACATTCAGATTAATAAAAATAAATAACAAAAGTTGTTTTCTTTTGCCAAAATACAAAGTGGACTTTTCAATAGTTTATTGACTTATTAAATAATTATAAGTAATTTAATATAAAAACAGTCGTTATGTTAATCACATTTATCCAAATTACTAAAAATATTTGGCAAAAGAAATTTGTCCTGTAATAATTAATCTTATCTAATTTCAACTCGAAGCTTAACTTTCGTAGATTGACAATGACAATAATATTTAATTTTGTTCATGTTTTGATTTAGTTATTTTAATAAATTTTAGTTGAATTATAACTCTTCGCAATTTATTTGAATTTAAATTTATGCCTTGATTCGATCCGTAATCATGCGATTTCGGTCTTTCCATTGATCAATCTGGCAAAATGTAATGCAGCTATGGCGTGTATAGGTTCACGAAAAATGCCAAGAAAGACAATTTCAAAGAATTACCATAATTTTTATATTTCCGGGACAAACTTATTACATTCCTGAACACGGGACAACATCAAAAATTCCAGCACAATATCGGAAATCCCGGACATCTGGCAACCCTAGCTGCGATTCAAGTTTCAATTTACATGAAAAACATTGATATTTGGAAGTTCTTCGAATTCGATTTCATTTTGAAAAACTCCAGTGAATAAGACACTGGAAAAAAAAACTGTTTTTCTCTCCACTTTACGCGTACGGAGAGGGGGACTTAACATTTCTTTTTGTTTTTTGTATTTCGCTGTACATTTATTTATATTTGCATACGACGCATGTATCCAAAATTAATTACACAGATCTAAAACTGTATAAATTGTTAGACTGTGGGACTGATGGGAGAATAAATGTACATGATTAAATTATAATATTAAAATTATAATATATATTTTTTATTAAAGATATCTTTTTATTTTCTTTTAAAAATTATGACGTAAATACATAAGAGTGATTTCAATTTTATAGACTTTAAAGCGCACGTAACTCATTTTTGAAATATTTATTGAAACTCGAGTACACATTATTACCGGTTTGATAGTTATAAATATTATTATACATTTTCAATTGCCTTATTATATCTACGATTTTCATATTGTTCCTTATATTGTACATCATCAAAGTTTTGTCTACATACTCGAATATAATTGTAAATTAAATGACATTAGTGAGAATAGTACGAGACAACAATTAATTTAGAGTACGGTAATTGTATTTGTCTATTATTAATTCATAGTTATAAAATTGTATCGAGATAACTAACTTTTTATGTATTTTTAGTGACATGTGAGTTCACATATGTACACATGAATTTGTGTAGTTCACAAAATCTACAAAAACGTAAATAAGTCACACACTATAGTTTTAATTATAACTTCTGCGGTATTAGTTCAACAATATTAGTTTTAATATGAAAATTAAAAATATTTAAATGTTCGAAAATGCTAACACAATGCGACGAATAGCAATAAATCCACGAATGAGTTAACATAGGAAAGATTTATATTTCGTAATAAATTAATGTATATTTGTTCTAAAGAAGTTAAATCAACCAATGGAATACAACATTAACAAATTTATATAACCACAGGCGAAATGTTTTATGTTGTAATGAGCCATCAATCATTCAGCCACGTTTCACAAATTTCTTAAGCCATTTTTTTAAATATCTTATTTTAAATTCACCTTAATAAATAAAGAAAATTATAATTAATGACGGTGTTTTCACGCCGACAGCGTATATTGTTTGCACAATTTAGTTATCTTTACGTTTTCATTTATGTTTTGGTACGCGGGCAGAACATTGTTTGATGATATTTTATATTATAATCGTTCATATAAATTAACTTGAATTATTTCAGCCGATTTTGCCTTTTGCGATCGTGTAGGTTAGATTTTAAACGTTTCTACTTAGAGATGCGATAAAGAAATATATTTAACTATGCAATATAACTTAAAGCGTAGTATAAATATTTTATAAATCACTGGTAAAGCAGGGTAAGTGCGATTTATTTATTTAAACCTCTATATACTGATTTTCGATTTACGTTACAAATTAAATGATTGTTTAAATTTATAGCACAAAACAAATATTTAAAAAAATGCTACGGCCGGAAAATTGTTACGACTTTGCCAGGAATATAAGGGACTACGACTGAATATAGTTGCACATGATAATTTGATCACTTTTTGTAGATTTTATTGTAGTGTGAAATGATTTAAGAAAATGTGTCATAGCAAAAGATGTATACAAATTAGCAATATATGCTATGAAGTTTTTTTTTGAAGAGATTTATATGTTATCTACAATATTTTCATGTAGTATTTTGATATAGCTATAACGGTTTAAGATTTTAACTGGAAAATGTACACCGCACAGTTTGAATCTCTTCATATAAATCGTTATTGCTTATTACCCACACGTTCTAAAATACTACCAACCAAATGTTTACCAAATGTTTACCAACCTTATTTAAGTTTACCTGTGACACATTTACAAATGTTATAAATTAATTTATGTTGTTATTTACATCTTTCGACTTGTCAGAATGACAATATAATGTATTTACTGCTCCTTTGTAGTCTCTTTTATCATTTCCAAGATAACTACCCCGACGATTTTCTCGCTGATTACTACGTTGACTTCCGCATCCTCGGAATACCTTTTCAAATTTTTCACCACATTCTTGTTGTTTATATTGATTTAGTTGGTCACTTTTTTTTAAATGTTAAAATTTCCCAAATTGTATGTTATCCTTTCATTTGTATCGTAAAAGCATTTGACCTTGAGTTTTCTTCATTATTTTCATGTTGACTTTTATGTTCGGTGGCTTTGAGTTTTATTTTACTCTTCAAATATTCAACGTTTCTTCCAACTTCCGACAACATATCTATTAAATCACCAATATGACTGTATGATGGGGATAGAGCTCTCAACACATACATAATTTTTTTAAATTTTATTGTTGTTCCAACAGCTTTTAATTTATTTACCATTTCTTCAAATTTGTAGAAATATAGTGCTTTATTAAAAAAAATTGTAACATAATACATTTCAGATTACTTCTTTTGACAATTTGTAGTGTTGATTTTCTGAGGTATGTCTGGGCAAACTTCTTAATTATTTAATATGCTCTGTCGGTGTCTCCGATGTATTATATTTGTTCATTCGAAATTGCAATGTGCATATAATTATTTACTTTTACGTTTAATTTGTTCTATTAATCCTGGTCGCCGTCAGTAACTTTTATTCTTGTTGCGACCTTAGTAACTTTTATTCTTGTTGCGACCTTAGCAACTTTTATTCTTGTTGCGACCTTAGCAACTTTTATTCTTGTTGCGACCTTAGTAACTTTTTTTCTTATTTCTTCTTCCAATCTGTATAATCCGACCCTTTAAAAAAAGAGATTGAAATATCATCAAACTTCGTACACGCCATTTTCGTGGCACGTTCTTGCAAGGCTTCTTCTACTTTGGTTTCTTTTAATGACTTTATTTATATACATTCAATCACAAACTTTTAAAACTTTAGCAACCACATTCTGCTACCATGTCGACATAAATTAATATTTATTTATTTTAGTATAACCCAAATAGTTAGTTTAGATCATATAAATAATAAGAGAACTAAATTCTTAAAACTTCTTAATATTTCGTGATATTTTCTTTTTTTTGTTTTTTTTTTTAATTTTGGCTTATTCCTATTTTGCTACTATCTCATCGCCCTTCTCATACATACAACATACTTATTCAGTTGTACGTTAGATGTGACACTAATAAATCATTAAAATGTAAATGTATACTACTTAACAATATATTTTATATTCATCTGATCACTATAAACTATAGGATGGGAAAGGTTTGTGTCAGTCACCTTAAAATTAGGGTGATATTGTCACGAAACAAATTTAACAAGTAATGAATTAGCATGGCCAATTATACAAAAACCTCCCTCAATTATATGGGTCACCAAAAAACAAAAGAATATATTAAAATTTGAGACATTGAATAGAGAGACGCAAGGTCCCGGACAATAGGAGAACGCCGCAGAATGTCGCTTCGTGCTTGCGGGATATAAAACGGTGTATATTCGCAAAACTAAATATAAAAGAAGGGATATAAAATGAAAACGATATCTACATTGATAAGTTTTCTATGTAATTAATAAGCTGTTTTATAAACTGCACGTTCAAGGGTGATTCCAGCTTAACAAAGAGAATTACAGTTGTCTTTTCTCGTGGTCATATTTGTACGAAGTTGTTAAATTTACTATATTTAGAAATACTCGAGATATGACATTATTCTCTTTTTTTAACATGTACCAGGATAAGGAGGCAGATTTATGTTTACACATAACAAGAACACTAAACGGCAAAGTCTTTTAGATACCTGCCTTGTGTCCACTATAACGCGATTTTGTCAACGTAAATTTTACCATTTATTGAATCGTGTAGTGAAAAAATGATAAGTTATTATCACTACATTAAGAATTTGAAATTCGCTTGTTCATTTCACGTTCTTATCATTAGTATGGATTATACGATAATTGCGTTCATGGAAAACAATTCAACCATCCGCACGTATATCGTGATCTCATAAAAAATAACTGTAGATAAACTTAAATCACTATTATATTATTTGTTTATCACTCAACTTACAGTTTGGTACAGTATCTATCAAAAATTTACACAATCCGGCAAAATGTATATAACTAGGTATAGAGAGTATAGTTCGTAACCCATAGACATAGTCAACGGGTTGTGAACTCCACAATTTTGATTCTGAAATTGCTAATGTAATAAGTCCAAATGCGGCAAAGTTTTCAAAATTGAGTGAAGCAAATTCTGAATGTGATCGGGGATCACCACCAGACATAAGTACGTACATTGTGTATATAAAAACGGGGCATCTGCGTGTTTTCGCATAGCAATCATGATCATGTCGACCGATGATCATGTTAATTAAAGTCGAATATGGCAATTAATATTTTATATAAATAAAAAATCACGCGCAACTTTCTTCTCACTTGCACAGAGATACTTCGAGTGTGTCCAAAATAACAAGCGAAGAAAACACCGACAAATG
Organism: Druceiella hillmani; assembly: GCA_039881145.1. NCBI lineage: Eukaryota > Metazoa > Arthropoda > Insecta > Lepidoptera > Hepialidae > Druceiella > Druceiella hillmani. The sequence continues at coordinate 20,896,971 of JAYKKI010000021.1, read as the reverse complement.
TTGAAGTAGAAATTAAGATTTCTTAGAGTCTAAGAGTTCGCTTTCAATTAACTACGAGCGAATTGTTTATACAGAAATTGAATATAACTGATATTGAAAATTTTTGAAAGTACGGTCATGTGGCCCGGTTCTAAATACAGTCTTAAAAGTATCAGTAATGTGGTAAGCAAATCTTCATAATCACATCAAGGGACGGATTATCGGAAAGACGCGCAAGACGTAGTGACTAAGGCGTCAACAGTTAACGGCAGTTTACTAAAAGACTTAAAATTTAATTAAGATTATTTTTCTGATTTATTTCAAAATTAATTTGTAAAATATTCGAAAGACAATAATTTTTTATACAGGATATATTATTATTTAGAAAAAAAATAGTAATTCATTCAGTAAGTATTCAGAAAAAAAAGAATGGGATTGAAGGTGAATTCAGTCTTAAAGATATTTTCTATGTCTTTTAAAGTCAAAATAGCAATATTATTGCCATTCATCATGTATTACATTCGACCACATAATTTACACAACTTTTAATTAAACTGGGACTAAATTTACGAAAAAACACTGCGATGATTATTAGTCTTATAGTTAAAGGCTTGAAACTATCGGTCCTGCATGTGGCTGGACTTAAAAGATATGCCAATATATGCATTTTAATATAACCACATGCGCGTAGAGTGAGGTTGATCTCCACATATTCTCCTATCCCAAATATGCCTTAAGAGATACAATCTTGACTATTGCAGCCATGTTTAATGCAGACGATTCGTTCTAGAGAACTGACTTCAATTAATTTGCGATATATGCTCCTGTCTGCTGATAAAGAATTTTTATCGTGAGTCGTGATCTAAGAAGGCGTCTGTCAAAATACATAATGTCTAAAGAACGTTAAAAATCTCTCACTCTATGTTTTAAGATAGGATTCTTGGCCATAATATAAATTATGGCCAAGAATTCTATCTTTTCATCAGAAATACATGTATACTGGCGTACGTCCGTACGCGCCCATACTTGCACATAAGCACTCGGACACACACACGCAGGACACGTATCCGCTTAAAAGCAGACACGTGTGATCCCTTTTCTCTGTGGAGAATGCGTGCGTCCAAGCAGGCGAGCGTGTGTGCGCATATACACACATGCGTATATACGCGTGTGAGTACTGCGTACCGATAATCTTGTAGAATATGGCATTTACTAAAAATACCTAAAGTGAGAGGAGAAGTCGTTACTTTCAATAATACAATTATGAGCAAAAGTAATATTTCGTTTTTTAAATGAAAATCAACGGTAGTTTATGAACAGTGTGTTATAAAAATGAAGAATTAGGCAATGTCGAAAGTATCAACTTGCCGCAATACGCTATATCAGTCTAATTAATGCACGCTTTTTGTGGATGATGAAACACAGAGCAATGGAAGTTCTTAATTTGATAGTGGGGGGTGTAGCCTTGTAATAATATGCTGATCAATTAATTAGAAAACGTCGAAGTAGTAGCGCTGTCTTTTGCATTTTGTCTCTTACTCCATTTCGCTCTCTCATATGGGCAACCATACGGGCTGCTCAGCCAATGAGGAGCAATTCAGCTCCACGGTCGGGACGTTTCACTTTTTCTCAGTTAGGTCGCCCTCCCAAACGTTTGTAAAGAAGCTTTGCTTCAAAAATTAAATTAAAACCCTAATATTTCAAAAGTGTTCATTTTCGAATCCGTTATCTAATACCTAAATTTACTGAAAATGAGTTCTATTATAACCTCTTGAGAGGAACACATCAAATATTTCAATACTAGAGTACTACTATTATTCGTCATCATTAATAGATAAAAAATTACGTAATATATATATATATATAAATATATATTTACGTAATAAAACATATTAGGTCCATTAATCAGCTTTTATTGTTATGTATTAACTTCAAAAGGGGAATATATTATTTAATAACTTAAAGTGAATTAAAACTTTATTCTATAACTTTTCATCTAAAAAACGAATTTTATTTTTGTTAATTATTATCGGATTGAACAAACGAATAATTTGACTTACTTTGAAGCAGATTGAGTGCGTATCAACTATATTTGCATGATCGGTTAATATACATACATGATAGACCATCTCCGAAAATCTCGTAATTAAAACTAGAAAAGTACACCGTAATTGATGCGAGGGCGGGAAAACAGTGCGACGGCTGCTAAGTTAGGCAGAAGGGAATCGCCCACACGGTAATTTATATGTAGTGATTAGTCTAATTTAAAACTTATAGGTTCAAATTTTCACGTTAATTTAGTAAAGCCACGTAATAAGTAATGAATCTCGGGGTCGTGACTTTCTGTAATAAGAATACATTTAACCTAATTTTATTTTTTTTTCCATTTAAATTTTTTATTTAAATTTTTTGCAGCTCGACTGGTAGGCATTAACTATTTTATATATGTTTTAACCTAGATGGATAACGAAGTCTCAAAGAAAAGGCTTTTTCATCTTAAAGTTTTAGTAAAATAAGAAAAATATGGTTAAAAACCTAGTGTTTTAGAAGAGTATAGTTCCCATATATTTGGTAATCCCATAATTAAATTAAAACGTAATTTAAGTGTAAAGATTTCAATTGAATTATTTTTGTCATTAAAAAATTTTTTTTTCCATTTATACATAATAGTGATAAAATAGATATAAAGATATTGCAGAAGTTGAATATGTAGTTTGGATTAATAATAAAAAAAGTTGGTATGTATATTAAAAAGTTGGTATAGCCTAGTTGAATAACTGCTTTAAAATGATATTATTTTAAGGTATGCACTTTTTTCTTTTATTTTGTGTAAACTTTTTATCTTGAAATAGGAATGGTTGGGTAATATCTTGTCAATTTAGAGGTCAAGGGGGACCGCCAGCACAGAATACAATCTTGACGACGTCGAGGATTTTGTCATAATAGAGCTCTTCACTAAAAGACAATTCATAAAAAACTAAAAAAACCTCTCGATAGCAGGGCAGATGAAGATATGTACTGGAGTTAGTTCGGATCGAGTAAAACTTTCTTTAAGAACGACAGGATCTTGTTCCGCCTTTATTTATTTACATTCTTTAGATATGATTAGTTCTTAACCTAATTTCATTCTCATTTCTATTATAATTATGTATCTAATGTGTTGGCGTTGATCAGTTATAGTTAATTTAACGAGGTGAAGCTCTCAATTAGTTACTTAACACCTCTGTTAAAAATATTTAATGTTTATATTCACACTTTTAAGTCTTAAATTACGTATCACAATCTTAAAAATACCTACGTTATTTCGCGGTATTACGTTATAAGCATCCTAAAACACAACCGCATATTTACAGGTTAAAACACAACCTCATATTTCCAGCTAGACATAGACCGTCTAAACATTGTCGAGATGTGTATATTTCATGGCACTGAAATTCTTCTCTTTAGGAAAAATGTAAGGATTTCCAGCCAAAATCACGCACGACGTGCGTTTGTATACAATAGATGTCATAAAAATAGATTTATTGTATACTTGTGTGCGTTATTTATTATCGCTCACAGCTTCTGGCAGACAGAGCGCCCGCAATCATACGCCCCTTGAAAAGAACTATCTAAGGTGCGTTGTGCTTTTCTTTTACGGTACAATAAGAACTTTTTCTGTCGTATTGGTTTGCGATGCTTTTTCAAGTGTAAAAAGCTTACCTGGTACGAACACCACTGATTTGAAGCGTGACTTAAATTATTTAGCTATTCTATCTCTACTCTATTGGAATATTGTTATTTGCAATTTTTAAAAATAAAATATTATTATGAAACAAACATTAGACTTTAAGATTTCATTTACAACTTTTAGTTTACAAAGATTAAACCAAATAATTCGATTTATCACAAATGAATATTTTAATTTGACTTATTAACTTTGATTGAACATATAAAGTTAAAATTAAATTTTTATAATTGCTGCTAGTTTTAATTTAATTAATTCTGCACGTCCTGAAATAAGAATAAAGGAATATTAATTGATGAATGGAAAATGAAAACCAAATATTACCGAAAAGCAATTCTAATAAGTGAAAAATCAAGATATTTTTGTTACATATCTCATAATTTATTCTTAAATAGATGCTGTGTTATTATATTAATAGCCGGCTAACCCTGTGGTTTTAGTTTTTTTAATATAACAATTATTAATGATCAAGTTATGAATGATATTCTTAACGGTTTAGTTATTTATTCCACGTTTAATTGGAGCGCAGAACTGTACGGCTAATTTTAAAATGCTTATAGAGAACAATTTGTAATAGTTATACGTATGTGTATATATATATATATATATATATATATATATATATATATATATATATATATATATATGTATGTATGTATATATATATACATGTATGTATGTATGTATATATATATATATATATATTTATATATATATATATATATATATATACATATATATATATATATATATATATATATATATATATATATATATATATATATATATATATGTATGTATATACTAGGTGTGATCAAAAAATACGGTGTATAATTCCATAAACTTTCGGAAGGACCTTCAACTACTCTGTCGTGAGTCTTGCAGTATTGGAAAAGGTTTGAAAACCTTTTGGGAAATTAAAACCGTGTTGAAAGGTTTTAATTTTTGAGAACAGTCACATAGTGCTAAATACGGAGAGTAAGGTGGATGTGGACAGACGGAAACCTTTTTTCGACCAAAAATTCTAGTATTAGAGCGAGGTGTGGCACGAGTCCTTGTCGTGTCATTTTCAACCGTTACAATAGAACCTTGAAATATGCGGAGTTTACAGTTGTTCCCATTGGAAGGAACTCGGACTGCGCTATGCCACCACGATAAAAAAAAACAATGAGCATAACTTTCACGTTCAACTTCAACTGATGTACTGTTAGGACGAGGAGAATCATTCGACTTCCATTGCGAACTCTGAATGTTTGTCTCAGGGTCATATCCATATACTTAACGTTCATCTTCAGTTACAATTTTCTTCATGACGTCCGGATCTACTCTAAAACGATACCAATTAAATAAAAGTAATATTAAAATAATAACTTATAGATAAATATTCTAAAATTTATCGTCAATGTGGGCTATAATTTTGCTCTTTATACTCGTAATCTATTTTTAATGCGTTTAATTTGTTATCACATTCAAAATTATAAAAATAAATAAAAATTTTCCTGTGGTTTTAGTTAAAATACCTAATATAAAGACAAACGCAAAACTCAAATAAACCGAGAATATAGTAACCAATTCTTCATTTTCAGCTCAAAAATAGGTAAAACTTTATTTTAATATCACAAAAACCGTCACAGGGCTCAAGGGACTACTTTGTGTCAACGTGCATCTAACTAATACTTATGATAACCTTGAATGGATAGGTATATTAGATGTCGATAAACAAACCAAGTTTATCGGAAAGAAAAGTTTATATTGTATTTTGTGACTAAAATCTACAATAACATAGGTAAAATTTGCTTTCGCTATTATGTAAATGTAAACACACCTTATACCCTCTATCTCTATAAATATAATAATTGTAGAATATAGATGAATGCATTTATTTATAAATTTAGCGCAGTCAAATTAAAACTAGTCAAACTACCTATCGGAACATTAGGTTTTACAGTAACTAAGTAATTTATGCAAATTAACAGAAATAATTTTAATGGACAATTTTGATTAAATCTTAGTATCTTTTTCAGATTCGTCAAGCACATGGTTTAAACTTATAGAGAGATGCCATTTACACTACAATAGATGACCATTCACTATATAATAGGTGAAAAAAATTGTTTTTTTAAGCCACAATTGAGAAAGATAAAAATAGGAATTAATGAATCAATATAGACCACATAAATATAATGCAGGTTCATTGAAACATCGACAATTTGAAAAGACTTGACATCAGCAGGCCCTCAAACGGCCAAAAATAAATTCAACGTACGGCAAAAGTAAAATTATAAATAATCTATAACTGTCTTTTCTACTTAATGTCTATTTTACTATCTTAGTATACTTTATGTTTTTAATCTTAATAGAGTAAAATTAGAGGTAACGTTCTATAAAAAGGTTACAAAGCTATAGCCCTAAAACTGTAAAAAATCAAAATACTAATCAGAAACAGTTCTATAAGGAAACTACACGTTGGATTACTTTAGCGGACTAAGTAATCATTATTAATATTGGATTCTATATCCAATATTATAGGTGACATTAAAGTTACAACGGCACCCGATATATGAGGATTTTACCTGAAAATAGATTGCATTGTGAGAAACCTTAGTAATTTTTCTAACTTAAGTATCGACTAAAGTCATTTTTTTGATAAAATTCTTCTAAAGGGATACATTCTGTTTTCGTAATATACAAGCACTGTGTCGCAAGGCAACTTTGCTGGTGGTTTTCAAAGCAATCGCAACGATGATTGATGGTTATCTACTCTCTAATACCTTTAATTTGATACTATACTGTACTTAACATTTCCAAAAATACATTTTTTAATTTCCGAAAATTATTTACCATAATGGCGATTAAAACTCATTTTTTTGAATGCTATGTACAATACTGACCTAATAATATTTTCTTTTAACCCTCAATAACATCTTCTTTTAATGCCCCATTCAACATTTAACAAAAAAAAATGTAATTTCTAAAAATATTCGTCAATATTGTGGCTAAGATTTAAAATTTTCAAAAATGCTAAATTTTAAAAATATATATTTTTGTGAATTCTTGTTTAGTACCTATTATTTTACATTAGACACGACATTGAAAAAAATGTTTTTCCCAATTTTCGAAATTATTTCAGGATTGTAGATTTTTACCCAAATCTAATTTGAATCTAGAAATGCTATGAAGAATGCTATTGCCAATTAGATGAAAATAATATTAAAATAATAACTGACATAAACACAATTGTTTCACCAACGCAGCGGCCTCAACTAAAATTTGCTGTTTATATTCATAATATATTTCATTTGTTATAACACTCAAAATATAGAAAAAAATGTTTTTTCAAATTTCTCAAAATGACTGTTCCAAATGACGATTTTTTTGTCAAAATTAGACTTGGATCAAGAAATGGCATAAGGAATATTCTTATCTTATTTTTTTGTTAAATTCTGCTGAGTTTTACGGCAATTATAATTGCCGTAAATTATGTATAATAGTGTATGCCTGATCGGTATCTACGTATATGTGTGTTCTACAAACATACATACTATTCAAAAGTAAGACTTTGCTTTTCTAAATCTACTTAATTGTGTTTCGATGACATTCAGATCATACGCGTTTTAAAACGATAACATTTGATATCGCAGAAAGATGTATTCAGTTTATCTTAAATGTATAAGATTTGAAAGTAGGAATTGACAAGAGCATATATTATCGCTACAAAAATATGTGGCCTAACTATCATAATATTGCTTGTAACCATCTTTTAAGCAAGGTCGAACGAAATTAAGACTGCCTTATGAATATATAATTTGTATATAGGCGACAAAGTACTTAGTGTACGCGTGCCCACGAGGTGGTGTATAATTATTGCGTCGAAAAGTTAAATGGCAACTTGTAATGCACAAGCGACTGCGCGGTCGGCTGCCTAAAGTGACAGACTAATAATGTCCGGGGCCTTAAGAGAATTGCGGAAAATTCTTTGAAAATATAATGCATATATAAAATGGTATCAGTGTTATTAGCATATTCTTAATAACTATGTTTGAGTACATTTTTTATTATAGAGTTTTGTTTCGGCCACCATTCTAAGAGAAAAAAAGTCATACGTACATCAAAATTCGCAAGTTAACACATAATATATTTAATTTATGCATATTGATAAAAATAATTAATTACATTACAGGTACGGCAATTAAAATAAATTACAGTTTGTCGAGGGATATTAATTAAATATAAACGTTAAAATTGATAATTTGTTCGTGTGGTATAAGTCGGTCGTGTCATATGAGTATCAGTGGTAAGTTGTAATAATTATTTCACACAATATTATTGAAGAATTATCTCATATTTAAAGTTAATTTTCAATACAATATTAGTGACTAAAAAATAAGGCTTTATTAAGATGTTTGTAACAGATTTTATTCGATTCTAATTACCACGATAAAACATTACTTTTATAATTTACTTTTTAGCCGAAAACTGTAACTAATGTTTCAGTTAATCGAATCGAATTAAATATTCAATTCGTTTTCTGTGTTCAATATCATTTGAGTCCAGTTTCAAACAATGTTTTTCTTCATTTTTCGTTTGAATCAAATTTTTAAATCTAATCTGAATTGTCATCGTAAATTTAAAACAAGTGAATTGGAAAGTTTTTATTCACTTTTTACGATAAACTGTGAAACTGAGGAAATTTGTCTTTGTCGCAAAAAAAGAAAGTTTGTAGACAGAAAGAAGGGACTTTAATTAATGAATGGTTAAGTTAAAATACGATCGAATTACCTAAAAATTCTACTGGGTATTTTCTTCAGTTTATATCAATATTATTTTATCAAATTCACAGCGAGACGTTGTTTTGCGTTGAACAGTGTACACACGAGATGCGTTTTACGAGCAAAACTACTTGCTTAGAATTTACCCTACTTATTACTTTGGTGTAGACATTTATATTATGTTCTTTACGCGCATGTATTTTAATGTATTCTTAGTCATTAATTTGATAAATTACGTAGTGATGAATTAACGTATCAATAACTGGAAAGTATTTTTGATAGGATCTTAATGTTTCTTTAATTACTTTGCTTCATAAAAACCGCTACCAAAATATACTATACAAATAATTAAGGGAACAATAACGAATTGAAAAATATTTGGTATTTTTCAAAATGCTGCAATTCTATTAAAATGGTCGTAAAAAATAAAAACAAGGAATTTTTTGTAGCTTAAACTTCCTAATTTTAGTAGATAATTTTATCTTCTACAGTTCAAAAGATATCAGAGAAATCCAAAAAAACATTTATAATTTTTATTTTTCGACCATTTTGAATTGAGTTGTAGCATTTAGAAAAATAAAATTCTCAACATTTTTAGCGTTCTCTTTATGTTTGAGTAGTATAAATATGTGTTTATACGGGCGTCTTATCATGAACTAAAAAATGGAATTCAGGAGAACTCGAGAGAAAACTTATCTTTTAGCATTCCATAGCTAAGTACCAAAATGGATTCACTGTAACTTCGTCATGTTTGTCTGCCCGTCCCTATATCGCATCATCGTAGTTTTTTCGGTTCAAAACCTATTGTGATTAAACTTTAAAGGCAAACTTGATTGAATTCCAGCCTCGTTTTCCAGCCTCATGCTCTAATTTGAAATGTCATTATCATTATCACTAATAACCTTATTTGTTACTGAAAGGTGTATGCGATTTTGAAAAATTGTTTTAATTTGTTATTATGGTAATTTTAATTTATCAACTTTTGGTGTTGCGATCACAGTTTGACTCGTAAGTCTATTCCACTTTTTGTTTGATTATAGAATTCAAACAACTCTGTTTTATTAGTTATAACTAACTGTAGTTTGTATGCTGTAGACAGCAAGAATTCAACTTTCTTCAACATATTTACTCATCATCATAAAAATAATATTTTGCGTTTAACATACAATACCTATTTGACTTTTGCAGAGTGGGTCGTGATTCTAATTTTCTTGAAGTTTTGCAAGTTAATATTTTCCAGTTCGTTTGGTCTGTTACGACAATGATCCTCAGTTTATGACTCGTAATAAATATCTGTACGCTCTGGGTTAAATATATGAATGCACGTCAATGGAACATGTCTGTAAAAGCAAATGTCGCGACTGAAGTCTGAATTGGAATTTCAAGTGGCTCGAGTTTCTTTGTTAATTCAAAACGAAAATATTTTTATTATAATTTAAAATTGGCATTTTTGTAAAGTGACAATACAAATTTTGATACTAATGAAAGTTCAAAATTACCATCTGAATGTAGTAGACGTGAGCCATTGACCTTTTCTCTTAATATGAAGCTACCGATAATAGGAAAAGTCGTTAGAGGGATCGTCAAAAAAATCGTCCTCTTGAATAACGAACCTGCTGTCAACTGCGATTCCTCTCATGCAAGTCATCATCATTTTGGAAATTTAAGGACAATTTCAAATAATAAGAAATTTCCTTAAATAAACAACAATTAACAAGTAAAAAATATAAAAAATTACGTCATTTCTAATCTTTGTAGATCCGACGATTGTGTGGTCGACGGTATACACCAGTCATTTCTTTTTAAATTTTGTCATCATTTTATAGCTACGAGGAAGTACTTTAAAATTGTCTTTAATATTTTCTACATACAAACTGAGGTCTCCAAAACCATGCCCACACATCTAACTCAGTAGAAACTTCAAGCAGTGAGCGACGGACGCACGGATGAACGGACCTATACGGCGCACTATAAGGGTTTCTTGTTTGACTGTGGAATCCTGAACATAAGGTACATATCAGCAATCGTAATAGATCAGAAGAGAACAAAAGAATAAAATTATTCTTTATTATGTTATGAAACGGGTTTCCAAAGTGGTTTTCATTGTTTGAAAAATTTTGATATATTTCTAAAACGAAATACATATATACCAGCACGATAAGGGTCTAATGGGAGTGGAAATTAAATAATTCATTAAGTATTAAAATTATAAGCTATTCGAAAATGAATTTCATAGGGTTTTTGTTATTTAATTATATCGGCGCGGCGTACAATATAAAGCAGACGCTCTCACCTATGAATCTACGCTCCCCATAATACTGCATTTACAGAATGTAGTCTACGTTTAAAAAAAACATTATTTATGTTTGATAATCTATGTTTATAAAGACTTTTATACTAATATATAATCTACGATATAGGTAAACCCCAGTCAAAAAAGTGTAAATGTAAAGTCACGTTATTCAAAACCCACGCGAAGGAATTTACGGGTGTATGACGCTTAATTTATTTTTCCCTCATCAAATTTAAGATGAAAGTAATCTATAATTTTATTTGAATTTATAATTTAATTTGAATTTGAAAAATAAATTATTTATCTATAATAAAGAAGAAGAAATAATTTATTTTTAAATGAAAATAACGTTTTCAATATTTTCTCAACTATATTTAAGCATATGGAAACATTTCACAAAAAAGTCCAGAAAAATAACTAAGAGAAACACTGAATCACCGGTGTAATCTATATTTGTTTCTGCGAAATAATACTCGTATCGCTGAATATACAATTCCTAATGAGCCCCCCATTTGTCACATCGTCTTGTATCGTTTAACGGTAAGATACGGCGATTTGCGTGGATTGCGCGACATTCAATCCTTGCTGTAAGGTTGGAATAACGCGTCTCCAGAATGGAATAAGATACGAGAAAATGTTATTGATTGTAATTAAATCATTTTGTATTTGGAAACCGGTTGAAACCGACTTGCCATAATAATTTCAGAAAACTCTGTATAAGAAAGAAGAAGATAACGTGAATGCGAAAAAGTTTAATATCTTTCAGGAAAATATTGGAAATAATTTAAAAAATAAGAAAGATAAGGCATTGAATTGAAAGGGACATAAGTGTGGGTTGAAAGGTACATAAATGTGGGTTGAAAGGGACATAAATGTGGGTTGAAAGGGACATAAATATGGATTGAAAGGGATATAAATGTGGGTTGAAAGGGACATGACGGTGGGTAGAAAGGGACATAAATATGGATTGAAAGGGACACAAATGTAGGTTGAAAAGGACATAAATATGGATTGAAAGGGACAAAATGTGGGTTGAAAGGGACATAAATGTGGGTTGAAAGGGACATAAATGTGGGTTGTAAGGGACATAAATGTGGGTTGAAAGGGACATAAATGTGGGTTGAAAGGGTTCGAGGTATTAAAAATTAAAAACAAAACATTGAAATGCTTTAGTCTAATAGAACTAACTTAACAATGACTACCAAATAAATAAAAAAAAAAAAATAAATAAATAAATATATATATATATATATATATATATATATATATATATATATATATATATATATATATAAATATATATATACATATATATACATATATACATGTATATATATATATATATATATATATATATATATTGTTATATGTTATATTTTTTTACTCTCCGTACAGTAAAATATGATGCTTTCATTTTGTAGCTGGTTTTAACGGTATAGAATAACATATTGCCCGGGAAATGGTGGTATAATTTTTAAGTGAATTTTAATCACATTTTCTTCGATTTTTTTATGTTAATTATCTCCAAAATACCATTTCATTTAACTATATACATCATATTTATACCTATATGTTTATATCATGCAAAATATGTTATATTATACTACAATTTTCCATTGTCATTAATTTATAATTTTTTTAAATATCACCTTATTTTATGGAAATTCGTAGACAAGTTTCGTATGAGCGATATGCAAATGAATATTTAGAACTTCAATACTTTTTTGCACGCATGGAACATGGTTCCACCGCAATTAAATCATGAATATCTCACGAACTTAGTGTAAGACAAATATCGATATACTCTCAACTTCTGTAATTTACTCTAGGCTAATGATGTATCCAAACACTAGTTTAACTTTGAATATCTTAATCAGTTACAACACAAATAAGAAAACAAAACGCATGGACATACGACACTGTACACCAACTCCTTTGGGCTAAACGACAATACGCCTTATGTCGTTAGTCTTTATGTAAATAACGATAGCTTTGTATACAAGTAACAAGTGGCACATAAATAAATAGCAATTAGGCTGGCATATGTACGTACTGCCGCTAAAGATACTGCTAGCTCAGAGCCACGGCAGTTACTCAAAGATGCGAAGTCTTCGTCTAACTCATTGAAAGGTTACTTTAAATTGCTCATGGTGCTTTTTCGAATGGCTCGTGATAAGAATTTTGTAGTATTTTGTTTGTTATTGTCTAAACGATTAAAGGGCCACCACTTGGGTTCGGAATCGATTTACGACTCGTCGTTAAAGAGCGATGGCAGCAAAAGGACTCGCCGGAGGATTGCTGTGCGATTCATTTTCAATATTCGTCGATTGGGCGAACTTCAATTCATTAAGTTTTGATCTGATAAATGCGTAGTATCGAGTGAGTTTGTGGAAATGAAACTACTATTCGAGTATTGACAATAAAACTTGTCAAGCATGAGGTGCTGTGTGGGGAGGAAATACTTTCCTTTTAAAGTAAATGTATCCTTAAACGTAAAATGTAAATGTATCCTTTTAAAGTATATGTGTTAGGTTTATAATCTTTTGTTAAATTTTTATTCAAACTGAATGATGTCAATATGTGCAATAAAATGGTTTTGAGACCTTGTCTGTGTGTCCGTGAATTGCTTGACGGACTTTAACAAAGTTGCAATTTTATACGTCAGAGTATTAATAAACATTTGCTACAGAAATCAACATTTATTTCTCAACTCCATAACTTCTTAATTTATTAACAGATTACTACTTGAATAGTGTTATTCATTTTGCTTTAATAAATATTATTGATTGAATAACGCATTTACATTTACATAATAATAATTGTAGCATAAGTATAGTCTCATGGGTATGTATTATACTCTAAGGCAGTATCCTCGATACCACGAGGGAAGAAGTTTAAAAATATGTAACATAGCGCGACTTTTCCCATGGGAAGAGCCGTATTGCTAGTATATAACACTCATATATATGTGTATAAATATATATATATATATATATATATATATATATATATATATATAACACACAAGGACGCCATAGATCGGTTGTAAAGGACTAAGAGCCCTAGATGTTTCTAGCACATCCAAACATCGTGTAATATAATAAACAGCATTTATACATATTATATTTTTTATACGTATTATTTATGGTTATCTGAAAATTCCACAATGTAGCAGGATCTTAAGGCGAGCTGAAAATTTTGAAGAGTACTGATAGCACCCTATAAATGTAATATTTAAAAAGCAAGCAGATGCCATGATTGTAAGTATAAGATGCAGGCATCAAAAAATATTTAATCTGCTTTTGTGAAAAGTATGGGCAGGTGTAAAAAAACTATATGCAAGCAGTCCTCGTACTTACAGCATGTTAAGTTCCAGAAATATGCGACGTGAATCGAATCGACGTAAATCGAAACATATTTTTTCATACATTTCCATATAATATCCAGGAGTCAGATTCTACAAGGGTTTTCATTAAAAATAAATCTACATTTAATATAAAATAACACTACATTACTGAAAATAAGTACGTAAAATATATATTAATAAAATAAATATTATTTTTGGTACATAATGTTAGTTTATCGCTTTTGATTAAGTGATTTTATCATAAATGAAAAAATGTAAATACGTAAGAAGCACAATAAATTAGACTTTTGGCTTGAAAAATGCATCCATTCTGGTTTGTTTTGCTTCTTTTTTTCTTGATATCATAAACGTCTCGATAAAACTTACAAGCATCATTAATTTTGTTGTTAACATTACGACTTCTGTCAAAACTGGGATCGTTTTCCTCAAAAAATTCATTACCTCATTACATTCTTCAAACTTGCAAGGGCTTTTATTAATGAATTTTCTTTTAATGAAGGTTCTTTTTCAGTGCTGGTAATCGATATTATGTTTTGTGTTTCTGATTTCTTTATGTGCCTCGAATTCAATAAGATTATTTCTCATTAGTCAGTTCTTGCAAGTATGAGTTTAATAAATCTTTAACATCTTCAGCACTGATTTCTATATTGGGCAATTAGTTGGCAAATCTCTCTATCATCTCTATATCTCTTCCCATATATTTTTTACACCCTTCATGATGTTGCCACATTTCCAAAAATATCTCAACGCTATACCATTCGTCTTCACTGCCTGTGAAAATGTTGTTCTGAGATAAATAGGCTTTAAAAATGCAGAGTCCTTGATCCATTTGTTGCAACAAAGATGTAGTGTTTTGAGGCAGAAATGTAACCACGATTTGGGGATAAACATCGGCAATACTCGAAGGATCATCGGGAGCTTTGTCCAGGAGGAGTAAAGCTCTACAAGTCAAATTATTTTTTTACTTCAGGTATGAAATGTTTAGTTAACTATTCTGTAATAAGTGCTGGTGTTACCCATGCCTTCAGACTAGCTCTCCAAATAACTGGCAGGGTATCCTTGACGTAATTATTAAGAGCTTGTGGATTTTTAGACCTAAAAACCAAAAGTGGTTTTAAATTTGAGATGGCCTTCAGCATTTGATCCTAATAAGGGCATTAAGCGATATGTAGCCACTTTAAAGCTAGGCATAGAGTTCTTTTCTTTCGATATATAAGTGTGGGTGGGCATTGTCTTCCAAAGTAAATCAGTTTCATATACTTTGAAAATTGGTTTCCGTGAAAAGTCACCGCTTTCAATATTTCTTTTAATATACAGGGAAAACTCTAAGCAGTCACATGATTGGCTCTAGCAGCCTCTCCTTACATTAGAACGTGATGCAGTGTATCCGCGACTATTAGAAAACATTTTGTATCGTCATTGTTATGTTCGCTACGATTGTTTTGCAATGTATTGATAATACTGAGTGCCTTGTTTTTAATGAAATCGAGACTAAGAGGGTTCCTCTTAGTCTTAGTAGTTACCTCATTGGTAAGTTTGGTCTTAAATCGATATATGTAATTGTTTTTCCACCTCAGAAAGTAAAGCATTTCTTTTATGTATCATAGTGCTATTTACAGAAATGAAATGTAAAGCTGCAAGAAGTTTATCTTTGTATTTCAATATTGTCTGTACGTAATAAATTAAATTCACATCCAATTAATGAAGTCCGCGATCTTTGAGTTTTAAAATCTTAGGTTTTCCCTCCATTGTTATTGTCTTTCTAGCTTTTTCCGGCACTTTACTATTACTTATTCATTTAAGTGACGTAATAGTAATTCAACTTTAAAGAAGTAACAAGCAGAAATTCTCAAAAAAATACAGAAAATTGTAACACGTTTGATCGCCCATCGCATACTACAATGACATGGTGCGCGGGCTTTTTGAAACAAGGGATCTTCCGCACCTCGAGACCTAACACCCAAATGAATGGAGTTTATATTTCCAGAACCTGACACGATTACAACATGACATAAATCGAAACAATTCTATTTCAAGGAATTGTGTCAATATATTGTTTAACATAACTCTAAACGGCTTAAGTAGAAACAACGTAACTCGAGGACCGCCTGTAAGTAGTTAAGTATTGCAATTTTTTTAAAATTTCTTTGCGATTGAATTTGTGAAAAAAATAGATATTTTATTTGCATTATTTTCAAGCCGATTATTTAACAAAAGCATTTAAAAGCATAATTTTCACTTTTTCATTTAATAAGCTTGATATCGAAATGGTCTGTACTTTTTAATTTTATTTTCTTATGTATTTTGTGAATTTAAATTAGTGGTTAAGTCGTCATTATAAAATGAAGTTTTAATCGTTCAAATGCTCAAGTATAGATCTTGTCTGTGTTTGAAACGGTTTATGCAAATTAAACGAAATTTAATTAAAAAAAAATTATTTTTTCTTAGTTTGAACTTTAAACTAAATCGCATGAATAGTTTCGACAATTTTATTCATCAGCTTTAAACCCGCACGGATCCTTGATTGTTACGGAAGTTACGGAGTCCACTGTGTCCACGGATTTCTGAACCAAATCTTTGCCACGCCATGGCAAAGATTTGATTCAGCAGGTTTAGGAATAAGAACTACGATCTTAAGGACGAACCGCGTACCTGACGTCCTGTTGAATTGGACATTCAACGATTACGACTCCTAATTGAGGAGGATCCTTGATTGACGACTTGTTAATTGGCAAATGGGCTTATACTGCAATCGTGATACCATAGAAACACATTTGCACGAATTGGTAAAAGTTTCAAAATACGGTGTGTGGATACCCCACCCCACGAGTTGTCATCATATCATTTTCAGTATTGAGTATTGACATTGAAACGTAACTTAGACTGGCTGAATCAGTTAGTAACTGGCGATGAGAAGTAGGTTACATACATTAACCATACACGCAAACGTCAATAGCCGGGTGTCGGAGAAATAGGAGTTTCAGTAGCCATACCTGAAATAAGTGCCGAAAAGGTGATGCTCAGCTACTGGTGGAATATCAAGGGCATTATTCATTGAGAGTTGCCTCCATAGGAATCTAAAATTAATGCAGATATTTACTTTTAACAATTGGACCGATTAACTAACAAATTGGGTAGTAAACAGTGTTGAGTTAATTTTCAACATGATGATGGTAGACCACATGTTACAAAACGTACTTGTGATAAATTAGAGGAGCTTGGCTGGGTTCAATTCACTCATCCACCATATTCGTAGGACATTGCGCCTTCTAATTATCATTTATTCAGGGTTCTAAGTAACCATTTAGGTAAAAAAGTTCGACGTTAAAAAAGATCTCAAAAACGATCTCGCACAATTTTGAATCAAAGTCACCGGAATTTTACAACAAAAGCATATTGTCACTGCCAACTAGATGGCGACAAGTAGTAGATAATAATAAAGTTATAAATGTTAAAATAGTATACAAAACTTATTAGTCAACCCAATATATATATGTATATATATATATATATATATATATATATATATATATATATATATATATATATATATCATGTTACGTATGTATGTTATGTTTTATTGAATTCAATAAAACATAACAGCTCTCTTTACTTCCTTTTCTTTTTTGAACGTTTGATTTATGTCTCTGTCTCACTTTGAAACCGTTAAATTAGTAAGTACGAAAAGTGTAATATATTCCAGTAATAAACATTTGTGTAATTATTGAATTGCAAAATATTATTGGATTAACTTTGATAATGAAAAGAATATATGAATAATTGGGACAAATTTTAAATAACTGAAATAAGTAAAAATATTGAGGTAACCAGTTTTATTGGATTATAAAACCTTTCATAAAAAGAAAAAATTGTGTAATTTTAATTCGCGGTTATATTACTCTTAAGTTCTGATATATTTTCCATTTTATATACGTTTTCCCAACCAGAGATTTTATTCAAGAAAACATTCATTTATGAACTTTTATAATTGTTATTCTTTATGTATTATCACATATATTCTTTTTATTGAGGTTTACTTTTATAATTGTTATTCTTAATTTATTGAGGTATACTTTTATAATTGTTATACTTTTATTGAGGTATACTTTATATTGTTATACTTTTATTGACGTATACTTTTATAATTGTTATACTTTTATTGAGGTATACTTTTATATTTGTTATTCTTTATGTATTATCACATATATTATTTTTATTGAGGTATAGTTTCATTTATAATAACGTTTTAAAAACGTTTCCAGTTCCACTTTTTTGTACAGTGTAAAAATATGTAAAGAAACAAAATAGTAAAGAAATTGAAACGTATTAGCAATAAATTTGCGAATTTTTATCACCGGCTCCGTCGAGATGTGAGATAAAAAATTCTTGAATATCTATTGAATGGGCCGCACTGTTTGCGGAACAATCACTATTTTTTGCTTTATAAAAACGTCAGCCGAATCGAAATGCCGAATAAATGACCGAGCAGTAACAATAAAACGTTATATTTTCTCACGGGGCAATAGAAAAATGCCATTTCGCCCAGGCGTCGGGACCGATCCCGTTACGGATTGTTATTGAACGGCAATACGGCCAATAAAGAAATTGCATTAAAGTTATAGAACCTTTAGATAAAAGAATGTGCGGTTTTATGAGAATATTCGTATAAATAATTTTGTACGATTTAATTTTATAAAATATTCCGTTAAACAACGGCGTTGTTACGAGTGAATTACTGAACCAAATTTCGGCAGATCTATGTATTTTTCTATTAATCAATATATATATATATATATATATATATATATATATATATATATATATGTATATATATATATGTGTGTGTGTATGTATGTATATATGTAGAAGACTATATGTACGTAAAGACAGGTCTTTCACCATAACCCTATTGCCACCTACTCGAGGTTTTCATGGCAGATGTCCCTTGATTTTCTGATGTGCGTAAGGGAGTTTGGTCTCGGTGGATGGAAATGGGTAGGCGTGGGTGGCAAAATTGTAATAAAATATTTGTATCCTTTTCTAACACATTGCATTCTAGAATGTTCGAGAACCGTCTTGAATATTCTAGAAAAACCTAAGATAATCTCATATTTCTAAAATGTTCCACAATGCTGTGGTGTAGAATGTTCTAATATGTTCTAAAATATTCTTTAATGTTCCAGAATGATTTAGAATAAAAAATCCCAAATGATGCAAAGTAAAAATATTGAAAAGGGTCTGAAAAGTTCTAAATTACTTTCAAAAAATCACTTGAAATTTATTTTGATCGTCCTAAAATGTTCTAAAAAATTCGAAAATGTTCTGAAAAGTTCTAAATTACTTTCAAATATTGCGAATCAGTTGAAATTTCATCTAATCGTTCTTAAATGTTCTAGAAAGTCCTAAAAAATTTGAAAACGTTCTGGAAAGTTCTAAATATTTTCAAATGTAAATTATTTGGAAATAGTTTGAATCTTAATCAGAATATTCTGGAACCAGAAATTTCGATCGTCGATGGTACATAAGTTTGAGCTCAGCGTGTTTCCGTCACAGTGTTTTCTCAGCAGCGGTCAAGAGAAGATCAACGAGAAATCTTTCTAAAAGTCAAGTTCTTTTTTTAATAATAATATATTATTTAAGTAACATGCCCAAAAAATAGAAAATATTAACAAAATTTCGAGTAGATTCACAAAGAAGGAAAGTAGCACATAAAAATGAAACAGAAGAACAAAGAACAGAACAATTAACGAAAATTCGAGAAGCAGAGCAAAGATTAAGAGAAAATCAAAGTGAAGAACAAAGAGCAAACATTAACGAAGAAACATGAATTAGAGTACGATCAATTAGAAATCGTCAATCAGTTTATCAACATCAAATAGTAAATGAACGAAATAAACAAAGCAGGTCTCTGCGCCAAAAACGTAACAACTATAATTTAGAATTACAAGCGTTCAATTATGATCCTATTAAACAATACGATGAACATCCGAATATCGTTATCGGAAAAATGAGCGAAGTATGCAAGTATTGCAATGCCAAAAAAATTGGAGGAGAAACTGAAAATATGTGTCGTTTGAGTGGTAAAGACAATTTATCAGCATTACAAGTATCACCACCAGAACTATTTGCGTGTATGGTCGAAACGACACCGGATCCAAAACATTTTGTACACAATGTAAATTGATGTTGCTTTTAAATGATTTCATTCGGGACTTCATCAATATGCAACGAAGAAAATTTCAGTCCAGTTTTTAAAGTTCAAGGGCAAATTTATCACCGAATAGGCTCACTCATACCGTTACCAAATGAAGAACCGAAATTCCTTCAAGTATACTTTATTGGCAATGAAGAAATTGAAACAGATCAGCTTTGTACTCATTTTCAGGGGCTACAACGAGAAATTGTTTAAGAGTTCCAACGTTTACTCCGTAACCATAATCAATTAATCAATGTGTTCAAGACTTCTTTAGAACGAATGGTCGTTAACAATTATAAGATCGTCATTCGGGCTGATAAATGACTAATCACGAGCATGAGCGAAGGTTTAATGCAACTCAAGTGCACGAAGTTGCAGTAGTAATTGTCGATGATGAATATAGTCATCGTGATGTCATTATTCAACGTCAAAGCAATCAATCACAATGAATTTTTTAAACACATCGCAGTTACGATGCGCTATAGTATCCACTAATATTTTGGCAAGTGAAGACGGTTATCACTTCAACATCCAACAAGTCAATCCAACTACACCTATCGAAACTAACCAAAAAGTATCGGCGATGCAATTCGATGCTTATCAAATTAAGATTAGAACATGAATATGGTCACATGCATGAATATAGTCAGGATGCAATGATCTATGTTATGAAACACGGTCGACCATATTTATTTATAACAATTACATGCAACTCTTCTTGGCTAGAAATGAAAGAAGAATTGCAATATGAACAGGCGGCTTTTGATCGACATGATAACATTGCCCGAGTTTTTCGTCGAAAAAAAATCAAATTTGTTGATGTCATAGTTAAAAATCAAATATTCGGCGCTGTCATTTGCTGGACGTATTCGATTGAATGGCAGAAAGGAGGGCTGCCACATTCTCATAACTTAATTTAGAAATAAAATTCAACCGGATTAAATAGACAATATCATCAAATTTGAATTTCCAAATCCGGAAAAAGATCTCGAACTTTACGATATAATAGTTAAAAATATGATTTATGGTCCTTGTGGCGAATTAATTATAAATTCTTTATGCATTAAAGATAATAAATTTACGATACGTTATCCAAAAGTATTGCTAAACGATACAATAAAAAGCGAAGATGAGTATCCAAAGTACAGACGTCGATCATCAGAACAAGGCAAATTTACGACAAAAATTAAAATACAAGGCAATAAAGAAATTTAAGTTAACGATGAATGGGTAGTTGCGTTTAATACACTTCTGTCTAAAATATTCAAAGCCCATATCAATGTCGAATATTATGGTTCTGTTAAATTCATCAAATACATCAGCAAGTACATCAACAAGGGTAGTGACATGGCTCTCTTTACGGTGACTAAAGAAAATGAGCACGATGAAATAGTACAGTATCATACACGGTCGTTATATTAATATCAATGAAGCAATTTGATGAATTTTCCAGAGATCCTGTTCCGAGATCCAGTAATTGTTAATTTATCTGTCCACTTAGAAAATGGACAACGCGTGTTTTTCACTAGAGAAGCGGCAGAACAAGTTGCGATGGAACCACCAGCATAAACAACTTTACCAGCTTTTTTGAGCTATGTTGATGATTTTGTAATGTCACATACTGGATATTCATGATCAGCTACATTTAAAGGTAATTTTAATGCAGAATTTGCTATTCATCCGCCATCCATAAGTGTAGCCGCTATTCCCGATGATGCCAGAGCGAATACTACATCTTTATTTACACGAATTTTAGCTAGAATCAAATTAATTAAAAATATTTTCCCAGACCGCCAGGTTTATCCAGAAATATTATGCCTCCTTGTTGTTTTTTATAATAATCCATTATCATATCATATGCATGTTTTTGATTCTGATTTAATAAGAGTTTGTTGTATTGAATACAGCTCGGCAATTCATGGATGTTATACTTGTTTCTTTTAATAATTCACTGCTCATAGCATCAAATTCACTTTGTTGAAGTGGTTGAACACCCAGTTGTATTAGTGTTTGATTTTTTAGTATTGGATGTCTCCGAACATCTATCTAACACCAATATAAGAGCTTTGTTAAAAATTTCCTCATTAAAATTTATTTATAAGTCCGGGTTTGTCGTTATAGTTCAGACAGTATATCGTCGCTCATACTTTCTTAATATTTCAGCCGCAGTCGATTTGGATTTGATGGGTTACGTGTAGTTAATATAATTGCAAACAGTTCACGAATTTGATTTGCTGTTGCCACTTGTACTGCTTCATTCATAGCTAATTCCCAGGGATTGTCGTTTTCTAATAGACCTAATCGTTGACATACTTCTCGATATGCTTCACATATATAATTATCGACAGTTTTTAAGTCTTCAAAGCTGGGCCACGAATATAGTAAAACAATAGACGCAAATAGAAACATTCAGAATTTTTTGGATGCACCGTATAGGTTCGCCCTGTTGCGCTACTTTTAAATACTCCGTCATGTCCTTACACTGGCCTTCCTCGTTTTCGACGGTAATTTTTTTTTATTCGATCCATTCCATGTACAGTAAGCTTGGTACTTTTGAGTAAAGAAAAATTTTTGCAAAGGGACGTGTATAAATATTGAAACAGTGCAAGCCCTTTTTATAGGACGAAAACTCAACGGCCCATAGAGTATTTGGAAGCATCGAATAGAAAACGTCAGGATTTACGAAATAACATGAGTTTAATAGGAGGTGTATTGCTAATATTGTCAGGCGATTTTCGTCAAACGCTACCTGTCATTCCAAAATTTACACCAGCGGATGAAATTTATGCTGGCTTGAAAAAGTCGGTCATATGGCGATACGTAATAACAATTAAATTAATAACAAATATGAGAGCACAAATTTCGAGAGACGGCGAAGAGAAAACTTACATGTCGATAGACGCAATGATAGATGAAGATGAGAGTGTCAACTGTCCTACTGAGTTTTTAAATTCACTGAATGTTTCAGGAATATCATTACACTGCCTCAAATTTAAATGTAAATATGTTGTGTATATATAAGCATGTATTGTGAGAAAATTTTAAATGTAACTATCTGTAAAAAGTGTAAATCTTAATATCTACAATAAAACATAAATTTTCTATTGAAATAAATATTTTTAATTCTAACCTGTGTTTCAATTCAATTATTTAAATAACTGATCAATTTCATATATATTATATATATCGTACGTTTAATGAAATAAATATCCGTATACATAAGATGAGGAACTGATCTTTAAACCATTAAGCTTGCAATATATTTTGACCCGGGCAACACCGGGTATCGCAGCTAGTTAACTTTATATTACATTTCAAAATATCTTTTCAAGTTTATATAAAAATATTCATAAATGGTAACGACTGATAACCTCGTTTTTTCCACGAACAGCTAAGTTGTGGACCCAACATATTACCTACCTCTTTTCTCAATAAATTTTTTATTGATATGATGATATGATATTTACTCAATAAAATTCTGGAGCAGAATTGTTGTACTTGTTAATTCCTTCATATTTTTCCTTCCACTCGTTGATGGTTGACGGTTGGCATTGGTTTTGTACTGAGAAAGGTCAACCATGCATAAATGTTTGTGTATTCCGTAGAATCTTTTAGTCGCATAAAAATATAAAGCAAAAATATTGAAACCTATATTTAGGGAGAGCCTTTTAGATTTCCGTAACTAAACAAGGAACCCTATGAGTGTTTGCTTTTAATTCCGCCCATTCATTAATCTGTCATAGTTTTTACAATTTATTCCCATGTCTGGACAGATAGAAATTTCAATTTATAATAATGAAACAATTTTCTTTTTTAATTTTCTCCCGCTTGTACGTAAAGTGGGATTGAAAAAAAAGTAGGACTGAATAATTCTAAAGAACCCCGAAGAACGGGGTGCCATTGGAAAAATATTTTTAAGTTGAAATGAGGTTGCATTTACCATTTTTTCATTTTTAAGTCCGGGTGTCGACATTTTAAAATTGAAAGTTATGTGTAGTGTGGCTCACCTAAAAAGAATCCAGACAATTAAAATTGCAAGTAGTTCGGTTACCTTGTGTCAACAGTTTTCAGAGATAACTACGGACCATACTTTTTGCACGTTTCGATACACACTTATCTGTTTTTTTGAAGTCCATGTTTCTGTTTATGCATTCTTACCTACGTTGTAGTAATATCTAATGCAGAATCATGGGTGAGAGAATCAGTTACACGAAGTATCTAAAATACGCAGCGATATGCAAAATGTTTGTTTTTAGCTTATTGACGCATCCACAATTAAAATATTTGTATAAACTTTTAAGTGATATTACATACATTATGGTAAAAATATGTAAAACAGTTAAAACTAAATTATAATACGGTTTGACTAATATTATTAATTTATCATTTACAAATTAAACCTGAAAACAAAATCACACTCGAATTTAATGTTTCGATTTTATACACAATGCATCGCAATAAAATATCGCCCCTTGTTAATTTTGCTACATGTGTACGTATTTTGACAATATATTCTATTTTTTATCTTATTAACGTTAATTCTGATGACATGCAAGGTCGTATCGTCATTAGTCACCAAATGTCGTGAGGCGATATTTGATCTTCAAATGAACTCTGCTATCTCTATAGCGAAGGAAGATAAATATAATCTGGTATTTCCGAAACTTGCAGTAATCAGCACTTATCATTTATCGATGTGGCCTCGACTTACTTGATTTACTTTAACGAAAGTAACTTACTGCCGATTGCGGGAATCTCAGAATGAATTGTATTTTTACGGTATATCGTTTTTAACATGCAAAAAATATCTATTAATTTAACATAACACTATATAAATTAGAAACATTCGAAAGCCATTCATAAGAAACTGATTATTTATTTAATTTCCCTTAATGGCGTTTTCCTGATTTTTGGCCAGGTTTTTTATATATGTGGTTGAAAAACATCTCTGTAGCATTTACCATATTATTGTAATGAGTATCCCATATTTATCGTGATTTTACAAAACACGATATGTAATATGGAGCGAACATTCAAAGGAACGAATCAATGCGTGTCGAGGGGAAATGCCAAATCTATAAAATTCTACCTTTGCAATCTGTGAAGGCGTTGCGCCACATAAATCATTTGAACATAATATCAGCATTAGACACAATATATACGTAACTATCATCACATTGTATACGTAACTACCATCGACCATTGTGAAGTGCAAATCATGAGTACTGCTTAATTCTAACTCAAGTAAACAGTGCTCATATTAGATGGAGTTAATTTTGCATTCATTTCTTCCAACCTAGCAGATTCCTCTTTAACTACATTTGAGTTTTCTTCAACAAACGCAAATTTAATTGGCCTACAATATCTGATGAATCCGGGACGTGGATTGTTACAGATAATCGTTCCATAAAAAGTAAACTTCAACTGAATGGGAACTAAAGCTTATGGAGAGTAAATATTCATTGTTAGATGAGCCTGTAAAATATTGTTTATACAGAATATATCCCGAAGTGCCGTGTTATCCATATTTATAAATCATCGCAAAGTCTCCGTGTGGAGATATTTGACGTAAAACTTCACCCCGAGGTTCAACAATCCTAGAAATTGTTTGATTCAATACGACTTGGAGTTAGGCTTCGGAAAAGGATTCTGTCACCTAAATAAAATCATCTTACGGATAATATAATGTTTTGGCTTTTCTAAGATTTTGAATACTTGGGAAGGTGTCCTGGTGTAGTCTGGAGCAAATTATATTTACTCTGCAAAATACCTAAATCTATATATAATGATTAAGCTTCTTCATTATTCATACCTTCTTGGGCTCTTCTCGATCGATGCTGGACTTGGTAGGTGATGTCGACGCCTTCTTTATAACATTAGCTGTTGTAAAATTCCTTTCAGCTCATAAGAACATAGTATGTGCCAGCGCTAACTCAGAGGCAGAATTCACCAAAATCTTCACTTTCTTTCTTCTCGTAGAAGGGGCACACTCAGCAAAAGTTTGTTTGGTTTATTTGTGTTTGCTTTTCTGTCTCGTGAGAGTTCAATACCGGACTTTTCTCCATCAATAGATGGCAATGTAGTAGAAGAAGTAGAAGGGTCAAATGATTCAATCAGCCATACGTTATTATAATTTAATAAATTGATAAAGATGTATATAAGACAATTATCTAAATTATAAACAGTTCTGAGAGTTTCTCGAAAACCCCTTATTTTGCATCCTTTATGACCGTCTCGCCAAGCGAAAAAAACAGCCGGCGTTATTTAAACACTGAGGTGCATCTGAAAAATCTCCATGTATGTTGCGAACCATAAAGTACCATTTAAGTGACGTAACTAAATCCGAAAATTTGCATTTATCATAAAATAAAATATGATTCGCTTTGCAACTTCTAATTTTTTTTGTCAAAAAAGTAAAACAAACTAGATTTTAAAAGTACATACTTTCATTAAAAGATTCCATAGTTGTCACTAATAACACTCAAGTATAGAGAACATTTTCTGTTTCAGCGCGATAAGCGCAGAGTGCTAATGATTACTATTTTAATTACGAGTAACTTGATTTAGCTTGTTAGTGTTTGAACTACCTCATTTGGACCTTCTAATAACGAATGAAGAAATAATTATTCACTAATGACTTCTAATTAGTTCTAGTTATATTCCCAAATATGTGCAATTGATTTGAGCAACCACTTATATGGAAAGTGGATTACTGGGCAGGGGCTCTAATTTTTAAATGGAGAAATATATAAAAAAATATAAATGGTAATAAGTTGAGTATTTGGGATGATGGGGTCGACGGTAGCGGACGGATATTGTGTTGCGGATATTGTGTACAGGTTACGAAGTATCTTTGTGCTTGTAGCCCGCACAAAATTACTTCGTAATCCGCTTAGGTAACACAATATCTGTCCGCATGGCACAGCTCCGGGAATCTGGATGCTAACTTAATACAGATCATGCACGTATGTACACAAAAATACTTTTTGACGAAAAAGTAAATATAAAGAGTATGATAACGGACCAAAGAATGTGTAACCGGCTCCAGGATAAAATAATTCAGGTGTAAATTGCTAATATATTCACAACTTCAATCAAAATGATGAAAATAGGATCTCAGGACAAGATATCAGGAATCACTTGGCACTTGTTCATGGAACTCTTTAATGACAATATAGTTTTCAAATAACGTTGATGATGATTCGATGTTTCTTGAAAACTATATTAGGTCCCACTAATCTTCTTAAACCGAGTACCGAGCCGAGTACCGTTGTCTTAAACCGAATAACTCAAGTACCGAGCCAAACATTCAACGAATCGCAAGCTGTGGGGTGGGTCTAGTAAATTGCCAACAACAATAATCTATGCTCGCCTTGCTCGACTAATTGTCTGTACATGTTTCGAATTCAGAGTATATAAATACTCTACAAATTCATCACTCCACATATTCAAGAATCTGCTCGGCTCCTGTCCAGTAAGTATATATTTCTATTTTGATGGTTTATATTTTTTTTCATCCAATTTTT
This sequence comes from Druceiella hillmani, assembly GCA_039881145.1. NCBI lineage: Eukaryota > Metazoa > Arthropoda > Insecta > Lepidoptera > Hepialidae > Druceiella > Druceiella hillmani. The sequence goes on along the minus strand of JAYKKI010000021.1, from coordinate 20,869,114 downwards.
TTATAATTTGTTCTCACTATTTTTCGATAAAAAGATAACTACCTAACTTATTTTATTTTGTGCAATTTTGGGAATGGATAACTCTACAAAAGGTAATCAATAATTTGGAACGCTTCTAAACCGAATCATAAAAATCGGAACGAGCTGTACGATGGCATAGAAACGAATTGAAAACAAGATGGGGCAACAATATTCAATTAAAAAATAAGAAACATTCATTAATAGTGTCATTTAGAGTCTGTTTGAAAAAAATTAAGGACAGCATCAAAACGATGTTTACAAATCTAACTGGTTCGCCTTTGCGAGAATGGCTATATTATTGAGGGATAAAGATACACCACGGGAAACTCTTTGTTCAGAGGTAAAACTATTAATATTTACTTCTACACACATTTCGTGAGCACATATAAGGGTGGTTCTTGAAAATGGTACTTTTTAAGGATATGTAAAAAATGTTTTAATGAAAAAAGTTGCTTGAATTAAATTAAATTGCCAAACAATAATTTAAAAAATTGTCACTCTTATACTAATCAAATTATTAACTATGGAATATATACTATTGAATTATTATTAATAAGCACATATAAATATGAAATTAACATTCAGAATAAATGTTTTTATTTCACTAATCGGAACACTTATATGTTATTAACTAAATTATGATTATTTCAAGATATCGCCAAGAACACTTACAAAATGAATTACACACACAATTTTTTTTGGGAATTGCCTCAAATCTCTATTCATTTATTTTATTTTTATGTATGTGTTAAAACCCAGTTGCAACCATGACAAAACTATCCGTAAAGTCTACATAACTTACCGCAGTGTAGCGGGGGATTTTGCAACCATGCAAATGGTTGGCCCGTGGCGGCAATTGAAAATTCTTGTTTTGCTATCTTTTTCTCGTTGATCAGGGAAAAGTTTTATAATTAGACTACTCAAAGGAAGTGCATCACCACTGAATATTATATATAGCATTAGTTTTTGTCGACTTGGCTCTGGAAAAGGGAAATTAAGCTGGTTGTTTGGAATATACCCATGCAGTCCAGTATTTAGATAAGCCGCGCGGTCTCTAAGTTGCCCTTGACAGCCATAATCAGCGAACATGAAATAATATTAAACATTTACTGGAACCAGTAATACTACGCTGAAGAAATGCTTGTAACTGTAGTTTTTACGCTCACGGTTGATTGGAGCTTAAATTGCAACGTGCTTTCCGTCTAGAGCCCCAATACAATAGCGAAAATTGCAAATCAGCTTCAAGACAGTGCGTATGTATAGGATAGCGATGGTACACGTAATCACGTTCCTCAGTATTTAAAAAAAAACTATGACATGTAGATTTAAATTTGTTATCGCTTATGTATATTATGCTTGAATAAAACGTTTGACAATTGTATTAAAAGATAAGATTAATGTTTTCAGCCCAATTTGTTGTTCCTATCCGCTCTTTTCGCTTTCAATACAATAAATATTTATTAAAATTAAAAATTATGATGACAGCAGAGACATTAACAATTTTTTCATCTATTTTACAATAAGCTCGTCTACATAAAATTGATAATCACATATTTTTAATAATAATTTATTAAATGATGAATTTGGCTAGAGTGAGTATTTCTATTTCCTTAAAACGTTCTTTTAGAGATACGTGTGCGCTTATAATATAAATAATGTAGTCTCGCTATATCGCGGGCTGTAGCCAAATTAGTTTTTGTGTTTTTCAAGTGTTTTAAAGGAAACTCATAAAAAGTTTTAATATGTTTCCCCTTTTTGATAAAAAAAAACTACAGATCAATTCGAATCAAATTAGTCATATAAAACTTATAAAATTGGTCAAAATTTTTATATTTTAAAAGTATTTCACAATTAAATATTAAATCATAGACTCAATATACTACAAATAGACGAACATACTCTACTTTTCCGGTAGCGCCCAAATTTAATTGCCCTTGTATGCGTAAATGTACAAGTGTGAGTATCAAGTTATGACTTTGCATATCGATATTATATCGATAAGATAAAAAGAAAAAAAAACACTTGTCTAGCCAAAGTTCATTTGGTATTTATTTACTAGAGTCCATAATTAGGAACTCGACTATAATTTAAATTACACATTTTTTTGAGAATGATTAAATTCTATACGGGTCCATCGTGTCTCAAAAATGAATTATTGATTAAGGTTTGCAATACCTTGTATGTGGCAATTCCACTCAATATATTTTTTTTGTTTAACCTTAAATATTTTCGGTGCAATGCAATTCGATGGTGATAAGCAGAATCGTTCCAATCCTCATACATTTGGAATTTGAGTTACGGATGTTGTCGCATTGTAAAATGTCTGTTCTTTCATAGTATTTCAGTCTTATGATCGATCAAAATTATATACTAAATTATTTACGAAAATAACCTTCAACGAAATACAGAATTCAAAACTGATAGGTTTACAAAAAAACTTCATTCTTTTTGAACCATGTTTACTAATTTATTTCAAGGATACCTGATTTTACAAAATGGTGTCAAGCTGTTGCTTGATTCCTTTTCGCAAAATTTGCCACATCCATTCATAAATACCATGAAGATCATTAATTTCATTCAGTCTTTATGGAAAATATCATATTTTAACTAAAACTAAACTATGCGTAGGTTATTATGGGTTGACACCTTGTCTCGGTTATTCCCATCAGCGCGGTGCAGACTCACAGAAACACGTTAATTCCACAGACGCAATATGAGTACCAGTAATAAAAAGTATTCCGTTTTTTTATTATTTTCAGCAAAAATTCGTGCTGGTATATTTCGTGCTGTTAACTATTGGGTAACTCGATAATATTTTACGACAAATATAGTGCAAACATGGCTAGGTAAGTATTATTGTTTTAATTACTTAATATTCTTGCCTAACCTCACAATTCGAAAAGTGTTTTCATTACTTCTTTATTTTATAAAATAATAAATTTTTGGAGACAATTGAATTTGTTAATGAAATTATATTTTTTATGAATTTCCAATAACTTTTTTTTTTATTAAGTGCATACGTAATCTCTTCTTTTTTATAGATCGAAAAAAGGGAAGAAACGGTGATGCGTTTGACATGTTAACGTCACCGCTAAAAAAGAAGATGCTCCAAAAACATCACTCGAATCAGTGGAGGTAGAGATTGTTAGTCGAAAAAATCCTACTTTTATTCAGTCAACTATTCTTCAGAGTGAAAATCATGGTGACTCTACTCTTCAGTTACTGTAATTAGTTGAAAAAAATACAATCGAAGAAACAGATTAGGACAACGACGCATCTACACTGCCAGACAACGGTTGTTACAAATATTCATTATTTTAAAAAGTTGTAACAACCTGAAAGGTAGAAACAAATAAACTTGCAATTAGAGAAAATTCTAAATTTTAAGCACATAATCAGTATTCTTCGAGAAATAATAACGTAAGACGTGAGTAATTATTCTGGTAGTTTACCTACAGTTTCTAATTTAGAAACTCAACTTATGTGACCATTTACAATACTCAATAAAATCATAGAACGTAAACTATTTGCCCAGGTTAATGTATCTGTTGAAGAAATTATGGAGCCTTCTCAAGACGTAGTGTATAGTGAGTTTGAATATAGTCCTAGTATCCTATTTGTAATATTAAGTGATAGTCGTATCCAAGTGTCGTGTAAGTGTCAACTAAATAGAAAAAAGAAATTATCTCAAGTTTCTAAGTCAGACACCCAAGACATATCATCACTCGATACAATCTGTAGCGAAGTTATAGAGAAGCTATAGGCTATATAGGAAGCTATATAGTAGAAATATAGGAGATAGATACTTATTCTATGTTTGAAATATGTTTTCAAACTAAAATACATAGTAAAGTTGAAACAAATAGCCTTAGTATTCTGTCAAGTACCTGTAGAGCTCAAACTTTTGTGGCAAATAATAAAATTAAGCTACTGATTGAATATCCTGAATCTGTTGAGACTATTGATGATTTAATTTGTAGCCGTATTTTCACAGAATTGTCTATTAATGTTTCAAGAATTGACGCTACAGAAAATGGAAAATCAGTGGAAATGTGGAGATACGTCCTGCATTGCGAGATGTAGTGATACATGTTAATATTAACATAATACTTTCCGTGTTACTCACACACTCCGAGTAACACGGAAAACATTATTTTTCCGATAATAGATAATGTTTTTTTTCCAGATGAATGAATGATAATTGAAGTCAAAGAAAGACAAAAAAGAAATAAAAAATACCTAAAAAAGGAAGAAATACCTAGAAAAACTGGGATGAAAAAGCAAATTTAAATAAAATTCAAGGATATATTAACTACAAGGGATTAGAAAAACTTTTGCAAGGGCGAATTTTGATCATAAGTAACCAAAATAAATGAGAAATTAACGGACGCACAAAGAGAGATAATATTTAAGAATTATTAGCCACCTGGATCGTATGAAGCTTGTTGCGTGATACTACAAGGTAATATATTAAATTTATTTATTGAAGATGGACGTGGTATGCAGAAAGTGGGAAAATATTTAACAAAGCACCTTTTAGAAAACTTGAACCCTAACATATCAGACCTTATACTGTAAGCTGATCCTTGTGGTGATCAAAATAAAAGCATTAAACTTGTGATGATGATGCACTTGCTTTTAAACTATAAAAGATTTCAGAGAATCACAATTGCCTTTCTTTAACCTGGACATACTTATGTGCTTAACAATTTAGAGTTTAGTGGTATTAAAGTCAAATAGTCATCCGCATAGTGACGCAGTTTATATTCATGCGATGAATGTAGTCGCTGAAAAGTAAATTTATAGTCAACAGAATTATACAAGACGATTTTAAATCTGTTGAGCCGGTATTGAAGGCAATTACAAATAGAAAACAGGGTACTGAAAAAGCAAAATTTCCTGGCTCAACACATCTGAAATAAAAATGTGCAAAAATGAACAAGTTCAAAATCTGTAAAAGCTAGTTAAACACCATTCAAAAACCTTAAACTTCCGATCTTGTGGTCCAATGGAAAAAGTTTATCTGCGGCCAAAATAAAAGACTTCATGGATATAACTGCATTAATACTCAATAATGAAAAAGTATGTTATATTTTTTCAAATACTGAAGGAAGAGTTTTCGAAGATGATATTGAAGGATTTGGAGAGCCAGTTGCTTTCTAGATTTTAGAATGGAACAGTCAAATTATATAAAAGTCATTATGTCAGTGAATAAAGCTGTAGATAAATTAAAAAATTCATTGTAAGAAGTAAATTTGCGAAAAGGTATTTACTTAGAGTTGATACATTTTAGCATTTCATTCTGCGGGGGAGCATATAAAGTAACAAGGTTTTAAAGATATTTGTATTTATTACATTGACTTCTACATCACTTTGCTTAAATTTTTAACAATATTTAAATTAAATAGATATTGTCTTAGTCACCTGTAAATTTTCAAATTTGCATGAGTGTCAGCTTGTTTTGACAGACTTCAGAAATCTTCAGTTGCGTTTATTTCAAAATTCCTTTTTGTTTATTACCGTCCAATTCTTTTATCGACCTTTATTATGATACAAACTGATATATTTTGAACTACTCAAATACTTTAATATTAAACGGGACGATATATTATCAAATTACACTATGACACTAATTGTAAACAAATTTCATTCATTTTAAAAAACGATAACGAGTAAATCCTCGTGCAATATTACCACAACAAAATTAGTATTTTTACGATTTTGAATGATCATTTCGTTAGCCACTATAAAATCATTGGCCTTTAAATAAAATAATTTTATTTAAACGATTTCTTAATGTTTCATTTGACAATTTTTTCTCAAGTTCTTTCTTATCTTAACCACATTATTAAATAATTTTCAATTATATATTTTAATAAAAGAGTTATCAATAGATGTAAATATCTAACTCTTAAGAGAGACCCTCTTAAGAGCTAGATAAGATGCTTGAATACTATTAAAAAAATAGTGTAAAAATTATATACTTATAAACCTGTTTTATTAAGAGTCGTCAAATTTAAAGCACTTGCGTTGCTTAAAATAAAGTTCACATTTTAACCTTGTACCGAATACATCTTTTCGTGAATATATATATATGTATATATATATATATATATATATATATATATATATATATACATACATATACATAAACACACACACACACACACATACACACACACACACACACACACACACACACACACACACATATATATATATATATATATTGGGGTTGACTAATAAGTTTTTAATCCCGGGTTGCTGTCAAAAAAATTATATGTAACACTGATCATAATTTATTATCTATTACTTATCGCCATCTAGCTGGCACTGACAATATGCTTTTCTTGAAAAATTCCGGTGACTTTGTTTCAAAAAACTGTGCGAGGTCGTTTTGGGAATATTCTTTAACGTCGATTTTTTTACGTAAATGGTTATTTGGAGCCTTAAATAAATGGTAATCAGAGGGCGTGTTGTCCAGGGAATATGAGTGAGTAGAACCCAGCTAAGGAAGAACTCCTCTAATTTATTACGTGTTCGTTTTGCAACTTGTGGTCTAGTATTATCATGTAGAAAATAAACTCGACCCTGTTGACTACTCAGTTTGTTAGCTAATCGGTCCAATTGTTCACAGTAAATATCTGCATTAATAGATCGCCTTGGAAGTAACTCCCAATGAATAATCCCCTTGACATTCCACCAGCAGCTGAGCATTACCTTTTTCCGTCTATTTCAGGTTTGTGTAATGAAACTCCTGTTTCTACGACACGCGGCCATTGACGTTTGCGTGTATGGTTAACATATGTAACTCACTTCTCATGGCATTAAAGTTACGTTTCAGTGTCAATAACTGTTGACGGGTATCAACTCTGCACCGAAAGTGGTATGATGACAAGTCGTGGTGTATCCAAATACCGTATTTTGAATCTTTTCCAAATTCGTGGAAATGTGTTTCAATGGTGCCATGACTGCAGTGTAGCTCATCTGCCAATTGACGTGTCGTCAGTCGAGGATCCTCTTCAATTTGGCGCTGTAATCGTTGAACGTCCAATTCAACAGTTCGTCCGGTACGGGGTTTGTCCTCAAGATCGTAGTCCTCATTCCTGTACTTTCTGAAACAAATCTTTGCCGTCGCGTAAGACACCGTGGACTCGCATGACATGTATTATTTGTGGCAGTCTTTACATCGTGGCCCGTATAATAATAAATCCGTATTTGATATCGATTTTAATCCATTATATTATATGTAATTTACTTAAAGCTTCGGCGCTGACTAACTGCACTTTAGTCGATTTATACCCTACAGTAAAACTTTCTAGAAGTTTCGAATCGAAAAGTCCTGAAGTTGAGGTTAACGCTTTATATAATATGTATATATATATATATATATATATACATATATATATATATATATATATATATATATATATATATATATATATACATATATATATATATATATATATATATATATATTCGACAACCAATTTAATAAATTGTAATAAATCCACAGAAGTATAACATAAACTATCTTTCAAAACCGAGGAAGCTTCTTTAATACACGGTTATATATATTATATGTAGATATAAATTGTCTGATCATGGTTTATTATAAAACCACGCCTAGATCGTATGGAACTAAAATGTTGGCAATTAATCACTTATTTGTAGTCTACATTCAGAATACGTCACTTGCGTTTCTATCGTTTCTAGTTCATAAAAATAAAGAAATTGCTAGATGCCTTTGAATATAGTCTAAAAATATTTTACACTTGTGATATTAATTAAATTTAAAATTTTTAAACTATTTGTTTATTAGATCGATTTTAGCCAACAATTCTTGTTTATTTATCAACCACAAAGGACAAAAAAGGTGCAAAAAAAAGAAAGTTCCTGGAATTAAATATATTGGAAATATAATTGACAACAGTAATTAATGGCGAATTCTTATACTCAACAAGAAATTATATCTTATTCTAAACAAATTTCTAAAAATTATAGTTGAAATTACATAGAAATACTAAATTACGGCGGAACACTAATGAAATAGGAGACTATGGGAGATTATTATAAGTCAAAACCGTTTAAATGGTGTACGTATTGTTATCTCTTTTTATTGTTATTTTAAAAGGAACATTTTCTCGCTGGCATGCTTTGTTCGTCTATTCCTAGTATATTAAGTCTAAGGATTAAATGTACCAGATAAAATTATAAATAAAACTTTACTCGTACCATTTGTAGCAATAGATTATATTAATTCATGCAGGGTTGTAATCGGAACTAATCAATCCCTGAAACCATTTCTCTATTCAATTAATTTTTCACTACATAGTTTTTTAACATGAAACAATATCGTACCGTAGTGTATAGTGTTGATCACAAGGCATACGGCCTTTGACTGCGAGGTGCGGGACCCTATTCCCGGCCGATTGTCGAGCGGGGCTGGACTGGTGTTTTGCTTGGCTGTAGGAGATCGCTCTTCGAACAATAAGTCCGCCATGCGTATCAATTAGATACATTGAAGTGCAGAAACAAAATAAATAAGTAAACCAGTTACGTAAAAAAAAGTAATTGTTTTCTCAAACAGGTAATATTTAGAGTCTAAAAAGTAGCAGCAAATTGGGTTTATGTGCATTAATGTGCAATATATATATAAAGAACGTTATGTATATGTATATCTGGAAATACTATGTCCAGATATAAATATATATATATATATATATATATATATATATATATATATATATATATATATGTATATGTATACGCACAGTACTCATTTGGTACCAAAATTATTACATTTTCATAATCAGTACGAGTAAAATTATTTTTAATTTGAAACAAGTTCTGGATTCAAAATGCTTAATACATTCCATGATAATTTTAATTTTTTTTTTTTTCATATTGAACTTCATCGTTTCATTAAACATATTTTGTAAATCAAACATCAACAGTTTATAGAAAATTATAAATATAACTTTTAATCATATAAATAACCAGTAGTATTATTATCTTTATAAAGTATAGTTATTCTAACCAAGATCTGAATTATTCAAGTTAAAGCAAAGCCTCATATTCAGAGGATGCCGTGGTTGTTTATACTGTAGCATTCCTTCAAATTGTCTTTTTAGTCTAACAAATCAGTGTGCTATACTTAGTGTGTAGCGTCTCGACTCCGTCGAGCTAAGCGAACGCGGGCACATAGTTACTTCATAATACGCGTCGCGCAACACAATATCCACCGGCCCACATTGACTCCATCATCCCCGTACTCGACCCACTTATATTCTTTATTCATTTATCCATTCAAAAACTTGAGACGCTATATAGGTTGATTTACATTAATCATTTATTCATATACGACATGAATGTTTCATGAATTTGGGTCGATGTTGTGTACGGTAACGGTGCCTACCTGAATCTTGAAAACGTTTTCACTTTTCCTTTATCCATTTTTCTATCCTCTTTGTGTGCTCATAATTTACTTTATCAAAAAAGTTTAACTTGAAAAGGATGGATTTTGATTATATAGATTAACTTGCTTTCTTCGCCCGTTGTGTTAAAACTCCGTAGTGAGGGTCCCTTATAATCGTGTCCATGCGTCACAACTTATTGGATTTTTACGAAAATCTCGTAATAAGTATAAAAATCAAACTTTACCCTTGTTACGACATTCCGTCCCCAAATATTTTATTTACTCTTTTTAGAGATTTCTTGACGGATTCGTACAATAGATTTATATTGAAATTAGTCACGGTAAATTATAAAGTTTAATCGCTACTGCTATATATCAAATATTTCGTTTGACAGATTAGTAGATTCAAATTCAATTACATTGTTTAAATTTCAATTACATCCCAATTATCATTGAGAAAATTTGACACATTGCTATCTGAAGCAATTAATAAATTACAAATTTCATTAAATTTTGAAATATTGTTAAGACGGAAGCCTATTTTTCAATTGTTTGTACTAATTATAAATAAATTTTCAGTACGAACAAAATTCTTCTTTTGAAAATGTTGGAAATCAAACAAACAAAAATATCAAGAATTATTTATATATCTAGTCGTTTCAATTTTCCTCTTTGCCGTAGTCATTTATTTATTTGTCGTTGTATGATGCAGTGCCTATTATTATCATTTTGTGTGCTGTCACTTTTTTTACACCAAGATTATGGATGACGTACACAACGAAGCGATTCTTATAATAGGAACTCTAAGTGTCAAAACTCCAAATTTTGTGGATTAAAATTCATAAAATGTACCTGGAGTTGATTATCCAATACAAATCATCAATATAATTAAATTTTTTGTTCCGTCTTTTGCGGAACAGTTAAGAATTTTATTACGTTCTTAAAATCTTACTTATATTTTAATATGTTAATGAAACTAGAACTTATTATAATGGATTAAAAAGAGTGTGATTATTACCTGAAATAAAATGATGAGATTTTATTAAGACCGATAACCGTGTTTCCTAAGTGACATTAAGCGTTTGAGTAAAGTAAAATTCTACACAATTTATAATCTCCGTTTATGTCATTAAAGTCAGAATTTATACATAAACTCTTTTTCCAAATTTTCCGAAAGTAAGTATGTCTAAACCTGTATCGTATATCATACTTGAATATGTAAAATAACCGTTATTTTTCTCAGCTTTCTCTTAGTCTGTATATTTTTCTCTTGGTTTATTTTAACCATTAAATATGGCATTTTAGTTTGAAAAGCATCATCTAGAACATTGAATTGAATTCTCTTTTATACCTTTATGAGAGAGGTTCACATGGGTATAAAAGAAAACACAATTTAGAAAATAAGAAAGTACCTGCAACAGTTCTAACTAGTATGCTTGTTTAATGTGTTTTAATATGCTTTATGACTATGCAAAATTTTAAACTTAAATTATATTATTTATAACAACATCTATGATATACATATAGAATAGACGTACACTTGAGTGACCTATATAAGGGATCCATTTTTCCATTTTGAGGTATGAAAACTAAAAATAAACAAAACAATAACAAAAAGGTTAAGGTAAACTTAGAGGTAAAACATAAAACAGTATATTTATAACAACATTGTATAAAGCTTTTTTCGAAAAACCGATAACCAGTTTTCCGAGTTGAATAAAATAGAATAAAATTAACGCTTAGTCGAAGTACTTTTTGAAATATACGAAAATTAGTCAGTCAATAGTTCCGCCGATGAGCGTTGTGGGTATTAACCACCATGTAAAACTGTTTCACCGACAATCGATCATGTCATTTTACGACAATCGATTGACGTAAAGGTATTGAAAACACAAAACAGTATAATATTTATAGCGACATTATGTAGAGCTTTTTTAAAAAAAAACGATAACCAGTTTGCCGACTTAACGCATAAAATAGAATAAGATTGACGCTTAGTCGAAGTACTTTTTCAAATATATGAAAATTAATCAGTCAATAGTTCCGCCGATGAGCGTTGCGGGTATTAACCACGGTGTAAAACTGTTCCGCCGACAATCGATCATCTCGTTTTACGACAATCGATTGACGCAACGGCATTGTTCCATACGAGAGCAATGCTGCGTCGCTTCGTCATCTCCCTCCGCATGCGCTTCTATTTAACTTGATTAATCGCTTCCCATAGTTTGTGTCTTATACTATTTAGCTACACTATTTTGGACCTGGATGAACACTTCGCATCAGAACATAGCTTGTAGAGTAATAACAGTGGATTAGCTACAAATATAAGTCTAACAGTATTGACGCAAAAGAGACTGGCAAAACTTCTTGTAGTATTGTAGCCGGGTGTTACAAGAATAAATATGGCACTATTATATAGAGAAAATGAAAAAATAAGCTCGAAAAAACGGCCTTGGCTGATTCTTGTTAACACGGCCTGGGATTTGTGCATAACAACGTCTCCTCGGACCTCCTTACAATGAAACAACGCATGTTTTCAAAGATATTGGAGTTTTATAGTTATGAAAAGTTCTAGTCAAGAAGGTCGGGAGGTCGACAAGTTCAATGTCAGTTTACTTCGAATTCATTTAGGCGAACCTTTAAGAAGGGATCGACATTGATTATTTTTTTTAATCGTATCTAAAAAGTTATAATGTACTTCGTTAGGTTTTTATTCTTAATTTTATTTCTTATTAATAATTCTTGATATAATATAAGTATGTGTATTTATGAAAATGTTTTTTTGTTTTGTATTATCATAAATAACATTAGTATTATTTCTCCTTTCTGACTGTAAAACGCTCAATTGTTTGATTTTTATATTTAATAAATACTAGCTTTTTAAAATTATATTGTAACTCGGGCCCATTGTCGCCAGTTTTAATTACTTTATGAAATTATTTGATGCAAATAAGGCTAAATACGCAAGATTCAAACGTCCAACTTGCCTACTAACGACCTATAGTTACATATATTCGAAGCTGGTCGCACATAAACTATGTGCGACCAGCTCCGAATCCTTATATTGATGAACTAATTTGGCAATGGCTTCGATACTTATTTTAATATTTTTACATACCAAAAATATTTTTTAAGCATATATCTAATTTTCACATAAAGATAAATTTCTGGCATCGTTTACAGTTATTAGATACATAGTGAATCAAAGAACTCTATAAATATTATTAAATATTAGAAAATATTAAGCTGCAAACTGATGTGTAATATTACTTTTGTAGACTTTGCACCACAATCTCCTTAAATGTTATTCCCCATATATTTTGCAAAATGACAAAAAGTTATAATAACATTTGTTAGAACTATCAATTAAAATTTAATTTGCATAAACGATTTCAAAAGATATAGATAATTACGGAAATCTAGTTTATATTTGTTCCTGCACTCACTTCGTCACTTTTTTGTATCATTTATTGGTCAGATAGATTTTGCATTTACATTTATATTTAAGTGCATAATATTTTAATTGATATGAACGTTTTTAGTCAAATTTTAAACTTTATTATAAAGTGCAATCATAAGTCATAAGCAATGCGGCTGCGAGCAACTTAATCGAGCTCAAAAAACTTAAATGACATCTGACGATCTTGGTTCAGTATGGACATGGATTTATTGTATATACGATTAACTGCATCCAGACGCATCGCGAGGCAATCTCGCGAGCCAATACCTCGGTTGATGTAGACGTGGCTGAAGTTGTCTCGAGTGCACGTTGCCCCGGCCGAGCATGCTTCGACAGCGAGTCACGCGATGTCGATACAGTTGCCGTTCTCAAAGGTGCCTCAGTAAAAGCGGCTCCCTCGTTGTGGCCGATTGTGACGGCATACGATCATTCGATTTAATTATACGGCGGTAGTTGAAATATTGTGAAATTCAAAAAATCCCGATCATTTAAATTAAAGTAAAGGGACGAAATTGCGGGAAAACAATTGCTCAGGAATTAAACTATCTATACTCGAGTTAAAAAAGAAACTTGACTCGTTGATAGGTTCATACCGGTGCAAAAGGCTAAGGAAGAAAAATGTATCAACGCTGGTTAACATACGTACCTATCAAAAATTATTTTTATTATTAGTTGATCTCTAAATAGTATAAAACAATTTCGTATGTATCTTGTTTACCTGAAACCACTAGATGGATTTTGGTGCAATGTCGTGAAGCCGGGGCGAGTTATCACCAGACAATATTAAACACATGATTCTTCATCATATCACAACGAGGGACTTAACTCACCTTGGCTCGGAAGACGCATCTCGAAACCTCTTAATTCTGCCCCGGAGAACAGGGCTCGCGAGCTGGAAATCCCAGCATTGCTCCTGAGGTGTGTTCGGTTGGTTTGGACGCGGCTATTAACCTTTTCAGACGAAGGCGAAAAAATAGTGCCCGATCCTACAATTCCTATTTTTTAATAAACTATTTTATTATTTATTTTTATAGACGTACAAGGCTTTTTTTACGTCAATTAAATAGTATATAAAAAAATTCGTTACGGTTAACTTTTCTTTATATTTTTTACGAGTATATTGAAATGCTTCTTCACACCCCGATTGTCATAAAACAAGTGAACTAAACAATATCTCAGATTTGATCTCGGCAAATAAAAACGACCCTCGCCAAATAAAGGCGCTATATGGGAGTTCCTCCAAACGACATTTTCGCCAATGGATGTAACTATCCACTTTCGGATCACAATTTCCCACAGCATTTTATGAGCGTACCTTCGTGGGTCTATTATTTCTGGTCGTTATGTGTGAAATTTGCCAGCAAGAATATGGCATTATTGCTCGTCTTAATATCCTGATCTTTTATATTCATTTGTGTCTTTTCATCAATAAATTTTACTGTTACTGTTAACGAAGTTATAATTATTATAGATGTTGTTAATAATCTACATTAGTAAACTCTTGTACATAAAACAGGTGAAAAAATATTAAATTTAGATGCGATGATTATTATAAGGGCGATGATAACATAAATTAAACATTTTCGCAGATTGCTTTCAAATATTCATTGATTCCAACCGATAAAATATTTCTCTACAGGAGTGCTGGCAAGCCCTGAGCATAAAATAATCATACATTTTTATTTTACTGTTTTTTATGTCATGGGATATTTGTACGAAAATTACAAGATATTTGGAAAACATTTTTAATGTCGTATTTAAAAAAAAAATAGTATATATACGTATGAAGAGGGTATGTCGAAATAGAATTACTTACATTGTGGTAATTGAGGTAATATTTATTATCAGTTGAAGTTAATATGTGTATATATATATATATATATATATATATATATATATATATATATATATATTTCTTATTTTTCACTTCATATAATTATAATGACGAATCGTAAGATGTACCGCAAACATGACAGAAAATTATGTACAACCTGGTTTTTACTGCTGTTTATTATTCTATTAATTTTATATATGGAAATGTTTTGTTTATTTGCTTTATAGGGTTTGGTACAAAAACGTCTTATCCGACTAATATGAAACATTCACCATCAATCATATAGTTTTTTTGTCTCCACATAGACAGAGATTACCTACTTGGAACGTATAGGTAATGAGCAATAATAATTTAAGTGAAGGGAGAGGAAGTGTACTGAGTGTATTTTTGGAAACGAACAAAACCCCTGTCGACAGAATAATGTACGACGATGAAATCTTCAAGACGTTCCAGAGTGTACGTGGATAATTATTATAGCTTGTTCATTTTACTCATTTTTATGTTTCGTGGTTGGACCCCACAGTTCTGAAACCTGGCTGGAGTACGGAACTGTATAAATAGTTAAACCTTTTGAGAATACCCATTGAATATTTACCGTTAATAAATTGACGGTGTTTTATATAAAACAGAAACAAAACAAATTGTTGTTAATATCTATTTTTGTCCAGGCTAAGTCGGACGGGTAGCTATTTATTACATAACTAGTATTACGTTGGGAGAAAGAAGTATTTTTTTAGTTCCAAAGCAAAGTAACCCAATTATACCTACATTCAATAAGAAGGTGGAATCAATTGGAATCAATTATTTAAAGTTAATACAAAGATTTTCAATATTTCAATTTTAGTCAAGTCTCATCGAAAATTCGAGTGGAAAGATTATGATTTTGTATTATACCAGAATTTAATTTTACTTTTTACTAAATCTTATTTGCTATTGTATTTTAGGGACGGTATTCATTACAAACAAGAAATTAGCTCAAGCAGTAGGTAGTGTACACACTTCACAATTATATACAGATTTTTCTAATAGTGTGATTCGACGACGATTAGAATCCAATTTTAAAATTTATTTTCAATATTTCTGTTGATCTCATTTTCTTTATGAATTTTCACGTAAGATTTTGGGCAATTTCCCGGCCAGAAAAGCGAGCGTTATGTTAATACAGTAAGGCGACTATTATATTTCTTATATGACATTCTTACTCAATAAACGGAAGAAGATATGTTTTAAATAGTATAACATAAGCGCGCTATTGCATCAGCCATCGCGGGGGGGGGGAGGTGGAGGTAGGGGAAGATTTGCGTCATTCGATCTACACTTAAATTAGTATGCTCATGGACTCAGATGTGATAGAATATTGAAATTACTTTATTAAGTATATTATCCACGTAGTGTAAAGTAATAGACGGGACATTTTTGAAGAGATTGAATAATTATAATTCAAGTTTGAAACGTCAATATATCATATATGTGTGCACAACGTTTTCATAAGTGTCAGAAGCGCATAAAAAAATAGAGAAAAATACTGAAATCCGAAAAGTCAAAATGAGTTTTACAGGACTCACCCACAGCGTTTGAAGAGCAAGGTGAATGGCGTGTCTCATTTATCGTTTAAAATTTCTCTAAAGATTTGCAGCCATAATTCCGACACAAGGCCAGCCAATTTTTTTTCAAATTCCTCTACTATGAAGTAAAGCAAACTTTGTTTTCTATAATTATGAATTAGCTAGAGTGTATAATATGGTGTTGGAAAGCGTGCACAAAATCGTTTCGTACCTTTCTAGAAAAATTAATCCCCTAAAAAATGTTAATATTATATACCAATATATTTCATCTTTCACACCGGTAATACAACCCTTCATGTTATTAACTTTAGACTAACAGACATATCCATCTTAAGAGATATCTCCTCAAAGGACGAGTTTTGTCCAAGGTAAAAATATATTAAAAATGGATGCACTACAACAGGTAATAATTTTTATTACAAGATTAGGTGGGCGATATGGTGGCCATTCAAGCAAACAACATTGATTAGAAAATCTTCAAAACACAAGGCGTTCATGCGTTCATGACCAGGCATTCATAATTTCTTCGCTCTTGTATAGCATTTATACAGATTGTACACATAATGTGAATTCTCTTCGAGTAATAGGACAAAGATGTCTCCGTAGGGGTCGGACATACAAGTATATAACCTACGACATACTGATAGCGCTCACTTTTTACAGCTATTGACGACTTAAAATCTCCTGCAAATTAGAATTACCCGGCCTTGAATATGGCCGTGAAACTAACTGAGATAAGTATATAATTATGACACTCGACCAAAATGAAAACAATAATCCCATAATCTGGAATATAACAAACTGCAAAATAGTTCAGAGTCAGATATCTATCGGAACTTCATGACGTCCTAACACTAGTATGCGAAGAGGAAATTCAATAAAAGCTGTATTAAATTGAGTTCTGTGTACTAATCTACACACCAACTTATAAGCTAACAAAACATTATGCGACACGACCATTTTCATATAAATTTACAGTAGTTTAAGTACATCTTCAACTCCCTCTGTCCATATCTGATAACACAGAATTTGGTTTAGCCGTCTGAGTCACTCTACTGATATTTTAAGCCATTATGCTTGAGAATTCGTATCTGAAATTGTTTAGTACTGATTTCGTTAGTCGCTTATTAACTCACAATGTTATCGTTAATTATAGATTGTGGGCGAAGATTAAGCAAGTTATTCGATTTTCGTGACACGTTATATGCTCTCGTAATGCTATTTATTAGAAAATTAGTAAACAGTATTGAGGAATGGAATCTGAAAAACTTAGCAGAAAACTATTAGATTTATAATGATAAGGGAAATACAATTTCAGGACATGTAGAGTCCGCTGTATAAGAATTCCGTAGACGTTTAGGCAATATAAACATTTAAACATTTAAAGTATTTCTTTTAAAATATTTTCATAGACGTAAAAATATCATGATTTTTTTCCCTTTGATATACCTTGCTTGTAGTAACCGGAGATGCGACATTTACTATGTAATTTATACCTTATTAATAATGAACGATCAGGTACTCCTTTTCCCTATTATTACAAAGGATAAAAAAAGGAAAAGGTTGATATAGAGTTGGATTATTATTATTCTTGATTATTATTCTTAGATATTCTTTTTTACAATAATACAGAACAAATGTCACTATATCAGTTGCCAATTTAATTTTATTTCCTGCACTTCGAATTTGTTGTCATTTTTATTTGTCGATATAATAAAATTGTAATATGTACGCGCTTATAAGATTGCCTTTTTTGTTTTCTATTGTAATCACGAATTGTATTTTTACTCTTTTCTAGTAGTAATCCCTGAATTATTTTATTTGCTTTGATTTATGATTTAAAAATACAATCTTTTTTAACATTGTGTTCTATACCTATAAAGCCAAGCCTATTTTTGCTAGTGTCTTTTTACGATTATTAAATTCATAACGTTTCTTCTTCCACCCGCAATATATACACACACACACCCACACATGTATATATATATATGTGTGTATATATATATATATATATATATATATATATATATATATATATAATATATATATATATATATATATATATATATATATATATATATATATATATATATATATTACGGTGATTCTTAAAAGGCCAAAAAAATTTTTTTTCTTATTTTCTTCACTCTCCATCCCTTAATTTTATCTATCCCATTAGAAGACATACCACAATTTATAATTTTTTAAAAATTTATGTTTAACGGTCGCTACCCACTTTGAAATTGGAAAAAAAGCATTTATTTTTAAGATTTTATTAATACTAGAAATGAGTGTTACACATAGGTTTTGAGTGAAAATGAGTGTTTCACATAGGGAAAATATTATACTGAATAGCAATAACTATCTTCTCTCTAAATTATTAAGTAAAAAGAAGAAAAATCATAGTAGATTTGCCTTGTTACAATTTGGTTTTTTCTGCCTATAATTCTTAACTAACAACTTTAAGTATTGCTTC
Source organism: Druceiella hillmani (assembly GCA_039881145.1). NCBI lineage: Eukaryota > Metazoa > Arthropoda > Insecta > Lepidoptera > Hepialidae > Druceiella > Druceiella hillmani. Next base: position 20,850,340 of record JAYKKI010000021.1, on the reverse strand, counting down.
TGCTCTACATCATTAGTATGTTATTTATTATACTCATCAATGCAACACAGCTAGATCCTTAACGACTCTCATATGTTGTGCAATTTTTTTACCCGATTTGAAGCTTTATTCCTCTTCCCATAGCCCAGGATCTTTCTGAATGAACTTGCAAGAAATTCCAGTGATTTTGAAAAAAATCATAGTGTTTGTTGATATGAAATATTCGATATTTCTGTTTACGATTGCATCATAATCCAATGATGCCTTTTTCGGATTGTTTTCGTTCCTTCAGTTTTCAGAGTCAAAATCATATTACGTTTTGTTTTGATAGGCACTCGTTTGTCAAAAAAAACTAAAGCAAAGATACCAAAGATGATCCAACATTTTTTTATGACGACTTTTGCTACAACTGTGTTATTTTTTCGAAATCAACCAAATCATTTAATATATGTAAGTCATTCACTGAGGCCATATGAGCCACTGGCGCTGTGAACCAGCATTTTGCGTAAATAACTACAACAAATATCTGTAACGCACTTAGCTTGCTTAATTGTGATTTTAAGCTGATGCTTAAACAAAAATATTTTCTGTACGTATATAGCTTTTGCCATCCATCGCGCACGGTGCATCCCAGAAGGGGCTGTGAATGAGATACCGCTTTCAGGAATCCCTCCCAAAAAGATAATTTTCAAATGAAGGAGCTCTTTGTAATCGTCACGAGGCTGAAATTGTTCCAGTTGATTATCAGCAAAAGCGATATCTTTCGCGACAGTTTGAACGCAATTCCATATAGATGATTCGGACATTACGGTTTTGAAGTCTTTTTGGTTTATTTTTGCCCAGTAGCTTTAAATCTTTTAAAAATCATAATTTCAGGACCACTGGAATACCCTACTGCTGTTACAACAACACTTTCGAGTAAAATTTCTAGTACGTGATGCCTGCATGCAGACCAAATCAGTTTCTTTTGCATTTTATGTTCTAGAAGAATACATGCTCCGTTTATCCGCCTTGTATTTGATGCTATTGTATCAAAACATATACATTTTATTTTATCATATAAATTCCATTAATAGCAGAAAAATTAATAGCGAAAATAGCAGAAGCAATTGTTTTTCCCTTTCCATCTGGAAGCTTGGGAATAGCCAAGAGCTGATCGACTCCTTTTCCAGATACCAAGATTGGTAGACGATCTACTAATTCATGTCCGGTTATGTCCTCCAGCATCTTTCCATCCCAGTGTATAGTAAGTGTATTTAGTGGATGGAAATCAGCTTTAATAGACTCAGCAATCTGTTTTCTAATATCCATTCTTTGGCGACATATAGAAGAATAGCTAACGTTATATAGTAATACGTCACAGCCGTAAAAGTAGAAGTCAAAATAACAGTTGCTTTTTGATCAGTCAACTTAAGCGACATCAAGAGTAGTAGCTAAACTCGAATCTAAAATTCTTTTTCGGCCTCGTTTCTGTGGTGTAGTAAAATCATAGCTTGAAGAGGGTTCTGGCTGAGAAGATATAGGATGACTTTGACTTATATCGCTATCACTTTCATTCCTTGTAGAAGAAGCTGAAGAAGATAGAAATCACATTGCTCAGTTAATTTCTTCATTGCTTCTTTTTCCTTTTCTATCATCTTTTGTAACTTGGCTTATTTTTGTAAATGTTTTTTAAGTTTTTCGCGTGGCTTCTATCGATATTACCAATTTTTCCTGGACGATTCATTTCTCTTTGTTTTAAAAGAAATTGCTTATCTTTTTTAATAGTTATCATAATAAGGGCATTTGAGGGAGCAAACAAAACATTTAAATTTGATTGCCATTTGTTTTCTTTTTCTTTTATTGCTGCTGAGCGTTTGGCTTTATTTTCTTTCTTTTTTTTTAAATTCTATCGTTCTTTGAAATATTTACGTATTTTTGTGATAACATGTTGTTTTTCTTTGGTAGGAATAGTTGCTTTTTGCCATAGTGTCATCAAATAACTTGCTGTTAATGATGCCGATTCTCTATTTGTGTTGTTTACGTTTTTATACTGAAAAAATAAACACATCACTTCTTTTACTGACGGTAATTTTGTTTGCACCAATTCGGAACGAGATTGTCCAATTAATCATATTTCATTCCTTTATCGCGTTTTTATAATATTCTATGTCATTTTAGGAATGCAAATACGAGAATATAGCTAAAGTAATAACATTTACAATCCAACACAATCACTTTGACACGCAACGATGGCGTCACTGTATAGGTAAACCATAACCAACATCGCAATAAGTGCAAATTTTAAGGTAATTCTTAAAAACCATATGATGTGGTACTTACCCTTGGCGACCCTTAAATATTAAATAAAAAATCCGAAATTTAAAACAAATTATTAAATTATAAATTATATATATATATATATATATAAACTATGAGAAATATAGGCAAAGTCCTGTTCTCATAGTTTATATACATTAATCATTCGTGTAAATGTTAAAAAATTAGGCTAAAATTAATATGAAACTATTAGTTTATTTCGCCTAAGATATATTTTGATGAATGTTTGGCTAATTTGTTGCTTTCTTTTGCTTTCTTTATAGAAAATAAAACGCATCTCGTATTGTTATCTCTGTTGTTTGCGATTAGGTAGGCCTTGCTCCAGGTTGCGATCATATTTCGGTATCATAAATTTAATTACGCCTTTAATTGGGTATAAAATGAAGAATACGTTAGAAAATTTGTGAGCTAATTTAATTTCAACGCAGTCCATTTTTTATGTATGAATTTGTACATATGTATAATAAAACTGTAGAAATAAGGGATATCTTCGAAAACAGAGTTCAAGAGACTATAAATAAACCATATAGAAGTAGTAAACTGTTTTTAACATTTTTGTCAGTTTGTCTGTTTGCAAGCGCAAAAAAATAACTAAGGTTTTGATGCAATTATCAACATAGGGCTTAGATTCAGAAAGTAAAATGTGGTTCATATTGTTTCAAAACAATGTCAAAAAGTTAAAAGGTTACTTGTTTATTTGTAAAAACTAGTCATCAAATTTTGACATGGTACTTATTATTGCATTGCTTAAAGTCTAGAAAAGAAACCACAGTATATTTCGTCTGAAGTGTATTACCATACCAGGAATTTGAGAAGTAGAAAAAAGTATCAATATGCTGCTACGGAAATAGAATATAATTTTTGAAAAACTTTTAGTATATAAAAACCAAACAATCCAGCGAAAGGTAATCCGGAAAGAGTACAAAATAAAATAATATTTATGATCAGAACATAAAATAAAAAAACGAGTGTGCTTTAGACCACACGAGTGAAGTAAAACCTCAAATTCACAAAATATGAACTTTAAAATGAATTTACTATTTTATTCACTTTAAACGTAGAATATTTAATGTATCGAACAAAATCATAATTTCTAAAATTGTTCAAGAACGAAATGAAATTACAAAATAATAAAAAAATCACCGTTCGAGCAACGCTAGCAAACTCGCATATACATATATATATATATATATATATATATATATATATATATATATATATATGTGTGTGTGTGTATATATATATATATATATATATATATATATTTCATGCACTGGCTATGAGAGAAAGAGAGAAAGAAAATGTGCGCACGCACTGCTCTCTCTTACTCCTACAGTGTGATACAGACAATAGGCTTGCACTGTGTCTTATATATACGAAACATAACCGGCTATGAGAGAAAGAAAGAAAATGTGTGCTCGCACTTCTCTCTCTTGTCCCTACAGTAATATACGAAACGTAACTCTCTCTCTTTCTGTCTTCACTAACTTATATCTCCCTCTCAACTTCCGTTCGCCTCACCCGATCACACTTTTCATAACGCTCTCGTCATGCATTCGGCAGCTTACTCCCCAAGTCAAGCGTGCATAAAGAAGTTTTACTTCAAAAATGTATCTAATAGCTAATATCTTCATGAACGGGCATATATTTTTAATATATCAAGAATTGTTGAATAAGGAATGAAAATAACTATAAAAATGTAACGAAGTACGTAATAACTTGTTAGAAATTATCACAAAATATAATAAATATCAAGCGTTATTATAATATGTAAACATTGCTTAAATTGATTAAAAACTAACTGTAACTGACATTGACATTCGCTTTGTGTTTCGAGTTTTATCGACTCTTTCCGACTACCCTATCGAGCCTGCGAGTTCCTGGATTAGTCTATTATATTTGTATAGGGAGAATATGACGGGGCATAATCTGCAATTTATTTCAACTTGTTCGTTTGAAGAGTTGCGTATATATAGCATTAAGAAATTATTACAAAAATAATCTTACTTCTCGTAAAAAAGACTAGCTTTGCTATTTGCCTCAATGATGATTTAAAAAAAACTTTTAAGTAGCTTATTCTTTTCATTTAATGTATTTGAGAGTATTATTTTGACTTTGCATTACCTAAGGCCCAACACTATATTAACTTTTGTCGGTAGCCTTTTCTAAACAATTTTTCTAATTTTTAGACGATTCCGCCAGAATGCCATCCTCTTTTTTTGCACTCAGTTTTGTGAGTCAATTAATGTTTGAAAAAAATAATCACTTAACTATTCTATTCACAATTAACTACATTATTGTCCAAACGACAATCAAGTCAGACATCAGTCACGAGCTGTTTTTATCAATTACACACTTATATATATATATATATATATATATATATACATATATATATATATATATATATATATATATATATATATATATATATATATATATGATTTTCTTTCTTTTTTACCGCACTTTTTAGAAACCTTACTGGGTAAAGTTGGCAATTTCATAATGTATACAGATTAGAGAGCAAATAAGTTCTCCTGAATAATGTGTACAACAAAACAATAAAATTAAAAATTGTACGACCCACACTGGGACAGAAACCTGTAAATCTGGCATTGAATACAATTAAGTTGCTATAATATTTTACTTAAGAAAATTATTTACATACTAATAAAAGTTTTAAATTATTCGTATCCTATAGGATTATTCTTATTAATTGTTTAAGTATCGTTAGCACTAAGAATATAAATAATCCACACAATCGTCATGTCAATGAGAACAATTTCATAATTTTTAAAGATGGGTTAATGCATCATCGTCAGCATCACCATATTCATCACATTCATTACTGTTGTTGTTTCTATTCCGATTTTTTTCATTAAAAATACATTAAAAACTGGTACTTTTAATAGAGAGAATGCTTATTTTGGCAAATTTGTGAACTTAATTTATGATTTAACCGTAATTGTCTTGACTCAATTATTTCATTATTTTTGTGAATGATTTTTATTTCGTCCTGTGTTTTATTTTTTCTGAAATAGAAACATGGGTAAACTCCTTTCTAATTTAATAACCTGAAAATAGCCAATTGATACAAATAATTCAAATACAAATCAAATGAAGTATGCAATCGGACGCATTTGTTTCTCGGGATACTTCTTGTCAGGCGAGGGGACGAAAGTGATGTTTCAAGCCACTCCTTATTGTTTTCCTTAAATTTTTGTTGATCCTATATGCTTTCGATCAACTTGGCCTACCCTCAAAATTAAATTTTGGTAATTTCGACTTTAAATTAAATAAATCCTACTCTCAACACGACTGGTCCTCTGTTCGAGCTCATAAAATTTTTTTTCATAAAATTTTATGTTTTATATTCTATCATAAAAATTTTTTTCGATACTACCTTCTCCAGAACATTTCATAGTACCGAGAAGTTCTTTTCTCGATATGAATAATTTATTTGTTTCTAAAACAAAGCTATACATAATGACCAATATTGAAAAATTAAGAATAAAACATTTTTTTGGTTAGCCGTGATGTAAATGAATATAATTAAAAAGTTGCAAAAAATATAATTTTTTTATATTTTAATAGGAAAAAAATATTTTAAAAATGAATATGAACACTCGATCATCGTAGGAATTGTACTGAAATATTATTATTTTTTTATATAATTATAATAAACTATTATATTTGTTTAGCGTATTATATGTAAATTAAAACAAATGAATAATTTTTAAAATATCGTTGCGTACCTGAAATTGAAGATTTCATAGCTAAATGATATTAATGTGAATAAATTTTAGTAAGATAACACTTATAACAAAAATTGAAAACAGATCACTGGTGACACACCCGTACAAGTCGTAGCAACAGTGCACTCACGCGGCAATCACGGGAAGTATCTGAGCATTTAAAAACTGAAGTCGTGGGTTGGTAAGTAGTCTACAGAACTGTTATTATATATATTTTTAAATTGCATTAATTTTTTTGATTTTCTGTCACTTTTTGAGCCATTTCGCATTACTTAGTATTTTCGTCAGTTAAATTGAAAGTATTTAGAAATTGCGAAATTGGTATTCTACGTCACTTACTTTTAAGATACGTATATTTTTATGTAATATTTTTTTATACTATACAATTTCTTAAATTTAGTAGTTTTTTAAACTTAATTTTTTATTAGATCCACAGTCCATTTTTAGGATTAAAAACATTCTTCCTCTTTTTATATTGATTTCCGTTGGTTTTGTTTCAAGCTAATATAAATTAATACGGGAAGTCAAATGTGAATGTATTTTCCAACGACAATCGCTGGACATTTAGAAAAGTCAATTTTGTTATGAAATTAGTTACCCGTTTTATAAAAAAAAATTATTTTCAAAAAGAAACATTACCACATTTTTAATTTTTTTTGGAATAGTTATTTACTGTTAATTTATTAAGAGAGTCTTCATCGATGGAATTGTTTATGCTGTATTACGAGATTGAACTGACGGCACAATTTGATATAATTTGTATGCCAAATTGGGCCATCAGTGTGGTTCAAATTAAAAAACTTCTGTGATACGGTTTTGAAATAGAAAATTTATCATAACACACAATTTGTAATGATTATCAATATATACGTTTTCGTTTTATGTGCCATCTTTTAATATATCATTTTAATGTGACTAAAATTATGGAAGAGTTTAATTTAAGATGCGGTCGGCGCAATTCGACTTTCTTTACTTAAATTGTTATTAATAGATACGTTATACTCTATAAAATAAACAAAATAGTGGCATCAACTGACGTTCATACTATAAAGAAAGAGAAAGAGTCAAAGAAAGAACGCATATAAACGAGGTAGTTGTACTGAACAGACGCAATTACTTGTCTTTTGAAAATCATTTTTGTGCATTAATGGTATGTCTATTTAATATAACACTAATAATCCATATATTCTAAAAATATCCTGCACACTGTACGCCCACCTGGATATTACAAAACTATATGGTGTTGGATGTTTCACGCCGATTGTATGGGCCGCCTTTGCGTCGAATCCTAAAAAAGCTTCTTTATAATATTAGGTAATTTAGGTGCCTTGTAATTACTGCGTTAATGTTTTTTCAATTATTCAGATATTTTTGTCCATAAAAAATAACATTTTCTCTCAAATATTTGAATACAAATAATGAAATAATTGTTATAGTTATGTTATAATATTAATGTGGTACAATTTATCCTAAATAAATATCTATAAAAAGAGATTAAAAATATTTTGCAAGTTAAAGAATTCATGTTCTAAATCATTTATAAAAAGTTTATACGATGTCAGTTCATCAAGCCTTTATTATACTTTATCGAAATAGAAATAAAGTGATAGTTTGTAGTGCAACTGTAAACTTGAAATGTGGCTCACGAGCAGATGAATTATGCCACAGATGAGGTGAATATGAGCCCAGTACCTGTTGGAATACAATAATATGAGTTGCGTAGGTACCCTTGAAATTATGGTCGCAAATTAAATAAATGGATATAATTTAAACTTAAAGTTTTAATCGTGTGCACAGAATCTCTTTAGTTTTTTCACATGTCAACATTTGAAAGTGGGATATATTATAAATTACTTCGAAGCATCACATTTCGCAAAATAGGTTTAAAAGCGGAAAACAGTAAATTAAATTTTCATTTCAAAAGATCTTTTGGAAGATACTTTATATGTACAGGAAGCACACAAAATTTGTTACTTTAATAATGTGCTACATGTTAATTGAAACCCTGTATGGAAAATCTACATCCAAAATTTCGTGCATATATTGCAGTTCTAAAACTTTAGAAACGGGCAGACATAATGAAGCTATAAGAGTTTTTTGTTTCACTACGAAATACTAAAAAACTGTCAAGTATGAGTAGAACGCTAACCGCTCTGTGCGCGGAACCCTCGTAGTGATACCGTGCACGTGCATAAGGTACTTATAAATATTTAATGGTACACATATTATGTGTATTAAAATATTTCACAATGAAATACATTCATATTACAAAGTTATGTTTTAAGTTCATTAACTATAACTAAACAATTTATAGAACGCTAAGTGCCTAATAGTACGCGGAACCCACGTAGTGATACCGTGCACGTGCATAAGGTACTTATAAATATTTAATGGTACACATATTATGTGTATTAAAATGTTTCACAATGACATACATTCATATTACAAAGTTATGTTTTAAGTTCATTAACTATAACTAAACAATTTATGTATACATTAATAATGGTTACATAAGTCCGTTAGGTCTTATTTATAAGAAATCTGTATGAGAAATACTTAACCGTTCCATTTTCAAATGTAAGTAGCAATCTCACTTAACTGGCAAGTCACAAAAAAGAAAGTTAAATAATGTTCTTAAAAGTTCAAGTTAAAGAATTCATGTTCTAAATCAATTATAAAAAGTTTATACGACGTCACTTCAGCAAGTCATCGTCATAAATTGTCTTAATAGAAATAAAGTGATACAAATATCATGAGAATGTAACTGGAAACTTGAACATTTAATACATATAATATGTGTACCATTAAATGTTTATAAGTACCTAATGCATGTGCACGGAGCCACTACGAGGGTTCCGCGCATATTTTTGTACCTTTAAAATGTTTTCAATCGTTTACACGTCACTATATTTACTCTTGTATAACACATACTTCTCAATTGCATTTAGTCCTAGGATTTTCAGCGTATAAAGTTCAAGTTTGATTGCTTAAATAGTGCACGCAACAAGTCACATTGTAGGACGAACGTGTGCTAGGTGATCACGGGTCTCAATTGCTTCTTCCTGTGCTGGCGGTCACTGTCACGTCGCTCAATTTCATCATTCTTATATCTACTTGAAGCTTATTTTGCATCCACATTGCAGTTTGAATTCTTATTTTTGGTGCTTAATATTTGCAATTTTTCAAAGATTTAATCGTTATTAGATAATATTATTATATTTTAGTACATCCTCGATCTCTTTAAATCGTGTGAAGAGAAAACTTCTAAGTTTTTATGCTTCTCTTCTTTGAAGTATATACATTTGGTTAACGTATTTCTATTGCCAGTTTTTTTATTTCATAATTGATTGCATTCAAATTATAATTTTCAAGAAATGACGTTATTTTTTATTTCATTAATAAAAATACCTAAGCATAATTGTTTACACGTCTAAAGTCGTGTTCCGTAGTCGCATAAAACTGTAAAATTCTTGACACAAATGCTGGTATCTAGATTTTTAGGCGGGACACGTTGCACGTGATTTTAAGCATAATATTTCACAAACAAGACTTAAAAATTGAAAAACCATAATTCCATTTTTAAAAACATAACTAACCACTCGATGGCATACGGGAAACAATCTTTTACATGTCATCTTTACATGTTATGTTATGTTTTTTATTATATTACTACATATTAATTTACATCATCATCTGAAATATCCACTTGCAATATTGTATGTATCCAGATCTAAATCTAAAGAAACTACAAAGCTATGGTACACTAGTAAATGAATGTATTTATTAAAAAATTTAAATTTTAAGTGTTCATTGTTTAAGTACAGAAATCTAAAAAGTTTATTTTTTAATGAATATATAAAAATTTAACAGGATGAAATAAAAAAAAACGATTTCTTCTACAAAACTTTCAAAATTCACGACCCAAATTTTACGAGAATATCCGTAATTTTGTAGTGTCACGCAATTCTAGTTGCTGGGAAGAGCAATCGTGTATCTTTAACCTATTTCCACGTTTATGAGTCATTTCTCCTTAAGTGTACCTTAGTTTACAATTGCGTAATATTCTAGAATTTTTATAAAATGTTTTTGGAAACTTGTATAACATAGAACTTTATATTTTTTAACTTACGAAAGACCATAATTCCTGTAGGATGAAAGTAGGCATTTTCTTCAAAAGAAAAAAATCATATAACATATCAACAGATTGTGCAATGTGTCATTTGAATATATTGCTCATGTGTGAGCGCAGAAAATTAATGTAAATCCGCAGCTTTAATTGAAAATTGAAATCGAGTAAAATCTACTGCGTAATAAATGGTTATAAATTTAAGGTCTTCTTAAGAATTTACATTTTAGTGACTAAACACCTGACAATTTACATAACTAAATCATGTGCGCTACTAACATGGCTATTTTATTATGTTGTAGTCTTTGAAATAATTTGTTTTCTGTCACCTGTTCTTGATGGTAAACACTGATCGGGATACACACAAGTAGCTACTTGCGTATTGAGTGTGTTTAGAAGAATTGTTCTAGCTTTATAAACTGACAAAACGTGACGAGATTGGTTGTACCATTTTGTCTATCTTACACCATCGATAATGGAGCAAATCCATATGACACGCTACTTTCACCTTTTAATCACAATTTAAAAAAAAAAGTTTTTGGTCACCCTACGGAAGTAGTGTCACTTCATACTTGTTAACTGATACTGACATATCGGATCGCGTACTAAGATCGATGTTAAATCTAATACTTGTAGTTGATATCGTATTCATATTGTTAAATCGAATAAGTGTAGCTAATATCTATCAAGGTTCTAGCGTTGTATTCAAAGTTCATAAAAAAAGTTTTATACGCGTTATTCCTTTATGTATGGGGAAATCTTATATTGATGCATTGTTTATTATTAGTTCAGTTTACTGACACAATAATTTTACTTTACTTTTATACTAAATATTAGACTGCGTAATAGATTTTATGAAAACGCTGCGTATCTCTTGGTTACGACTCATAATATTCCGAGTCCTGTAAACTGAAATTTACCTATAATTTAAAATAAATAAGGAAATAAAAATGAAGAAAATTCATAATTAAAGAAACTGATGAAACCACTCTTTAGTAAAAATTACTGATATTGAATATATTTGGCGTTAATTTTGTAGAAATTCATTATTCACAATTAAATGAAACTACATGATGTAAGGCTTTGCTAATAGCCCACCTGTAGATGTTGTAATACAACAAAACCTAGGTCGTGGTAAAGAACTTATAGAAAGTAGAAATAATACTACATCACGTAGTTTCATTTAATTGTGAAAAATTACTGAGTAAAAGGCGAACTAAAATATTGATACGAATAAATTTTAATATACTTTGCAATGCATACTCAACAATTTACAAAATAACTATGTATCTGTTCCAGATTAACACGATTAGCTCGTTCTAAACATATGTTTAATATACTTTTTTTCTTGAAGTAACGTCCTGTGTATGTTTTAACTGAAAACCGAGCTGCGAAACTGATCTACTAGTCTACTACCATATCTACTAGTGATGCGGTCGCACGCAAGCCACTTCCCCACTGTCACCTACGTTTGCTTTATATTTGTATCTATTGTCATTAAATTCTATAGTCTTAAAGGTGTGATTGAATAACAAACGTGTAAATACAATATAGAGTAATCCAGAAGGCGCATACGCACAAATCACTTCGCGGTCGCGGTGAAGCCAAAAATCGATGGAGGGGCACCGCGCTCCGCCTACTAGCGCCCTCCCCCAACGCGCACGGTATCACCAGCAGAATAAATTTACCCACTAACTTCAGGAAATCGACGCATATAAATATATTTGCTTGCGGCAGTACGATTCACATTTGCATCAATGTATATGGTCGTAATTTGGCTGATATGAAGTATTATTAAGGCCACCATGTTGAATTTCTAAAATGTTTATTCTGACCACAACAAATGGCCAAAGTATTTAGATTAAAATTATTTTAAAACTTTGTCACATTTTACCATTGTATTCGTCACTTAATACTTTTAATACAAAAAGAAAACAATTATCTTAGTGTCTTAAAGTAAAATGAGATGTGAAAAAGCCCATAATAAAAGTTTGAAAATATTTGAACTCATACTAAAGAAATTCAAAATAGGACGAAACAAGTATTTATATTAATTAGCATTCAATGTCGTGATAACATTTCTTCATATTTTAAACAATATCGGTTCGCATTTTTCTAGAATAATTAAAGAAGACGGCGGAAATGAATAAATGTAACATGTATTTCTTGTCGTAATCCTACATATAGTGATTATATACGCAATACGTAATATATTCTAAGATTGAATATGATAACAGGAATTCAAACGTTACACCAAATTCTCGAACGACATTTTCCATATCCCAATTTTTCATACAAATAAAATTTTACATTTTTCAGTAACAAGCAATTAAGATATTTTAATTTGGGTAAACTATTTTTTAAGAGGTGACAACACCAGTAAAAATGGCGCTCTTCTGTTGATAACAACCCACTTCGATATTTTAAAATTGTATAGTTAATTGAAAATGAAATTACGTAATAGTTTTTACGTATGAAAAGTAATACCCATTTGTTTCTTTTGCAGTCCAGTGATATTTTTGCAGGTGGGAATAGCACAAACCGGCATTTTAAGCTATATTGTCACATAGAAAGCACATAACCTTTCATAGCTGTGTCTTAAATTGCACTGACAGCCGTGTTTTGAAGTTACGCATTTTATGCGTAGTTTTTTGGACACACTTTCGCGGATGTTCTCGCCTTCTGGAGTACTCTTTATTTTAAGTCTGCACCACACGACCCATGCGCATGTCAAATATGCTCGGTTGCAGAGTTACTCGATAACAAACAAATAATCTTTCATAACGTTTTAAAGGTTTCGTTACAACGAATAGTTACTTTTTTGGCTTTACATGTGAATGTTTTTCAATATCTCACTTAATTAAACTCATAATTTTATATATTTTAGGCGGTTAGAAGAAATTACTCATGTAGCAATAAATTTACTAAAGCTGAAGATGTTTAAATAGATATCGTTTTCCCTGTTTGTAGGCAAATTGTTCATCTTCGCAGAAGTAATCGTTTGTGTTGGAACCTCTTATTACTCTGTCTTCATTGTTTTACTCGTTTACTCAATGTGGTCAAAAATTATTTCTACACTCTATTTACAGACATGAACATTGTACGTATCTTTGTGGGAAAAAAGTGACAACCATACAGTAGCGAGTTCTCAAAAAGTAAAGTGCTTAATGACATAGATTAAATATGATACTGTGAAAATAAATATGTGTTGAGAAATGTCGTTAATATATGGTATCTCTTTCTTTGTGTCTTCTATACATCTATGCCTTTAGGTTATTATTTGGCTTCGTGAACGCGATGTACTCACAAGTCACTAAATATTTAGCGATCTTTGTAAATATAATAGGATGAGTCATAAAGCACGGAAAGTTTAAAAAATGTCCGGTAACAGGATCTAGTCGATCGATTTCAATTTCGGGACTTTTTTAACGGTGATGGAAAATATATAGAAAAGTTTTATATATCGAAAAGTTCAAGCTTTTTTCATTATACATTATTTTTGTTTATGAATATTTTTTGAGCAAATTCTGAAAAATCGTAAACTCCTCACTCTGTTTCCTAACTATTACTCCCGGTTAGACCATTTAACTTAATCTAGATATAGACATCTCTTCTCTAGAATCCTCCTTGCTAATGTAAATGATACATGGACCTCGAATGAGAAATGTGACTCATAACGAGCATAAAATATTTAACTTATATTCCATACAAATACATATTTTGAAGTCACGCTGGAAGTTACATTTCTATTTTTTCTATATATATATATATATATATATATATATATATATATATATATATATATATATATATATAATGTGTTTCTAATTCTTATCCTTGGATAATATGGTGAACAGTAAAACTATAGCATTGAGTTGCTCTGAAAAGAGATTTATTACATAAACAAATGTTTACACTTTTACAAAACAATTTATAACGTTAATTAATCACAAACTCACCTGAAAAGAGAAACAACATTTAAAGCTATTGCTTCACTAGTTCGTATCAATTAAGTATTAAAATATTATACTATATCATATTATAATTCATTGATCGTTTCTAAGAACATAACCTATTTTTCTATCGTGGCGTGGCGACATGTCCAAGTGACAGCTAGCACAGCTCATATGCAAACTTCATGCTGAATGAAGTGTCACTCACTTCGTTTACATCTCCCCCCCCCCTCCATAGGTAATTATAAAAATTTTAACGTATTACTACCACTGGAACGAGTTTTTTTATGTGGAAAAGGTTTGACTGTACCTTTTTGTGTCCCGTGTTTACTTTGTAAATTGAATTAGATATTTTCTCTATAATTTGATATGAACCAATTTTCAATTCATCTAGTTTTTTTCGGTTTAACCGATTTCCGTTTTCAACATATACTAAATCTCCTACTTCAAATTCATAATTTTTTCTGTTTTTATCAAATCTTTTTTTATTATAATTATGTGATTTTATACTATTTTCTAAGGCAATCTTCCGGTCTCGTATTAAATGTTGATTCTGTAATTTATTTTGTTTCAGTTCGTTTGGTAGAATGTCCACACTTTTTCCCTGCAGTAAATATTTTGGGGAGAACCCTGTCACATTATGTTCGGTTTCGTTATATTTGTTTGTGCATTCGTGAGCAATGGTAGTCCAAGCGATCTTATCTCTTTTTTCATTAATTTTACAACGAATTTTATTAACCAATGTTTGGTTTAATCTTTCGTTCAATCCATTAGAAAATGGTGCATTTACTGCAGTGAACACTATAGGTATACCTTCTTTTTCTAAAAAATACTTAAATTCTTTTGAATTTATACCCGGATATTGGTCTGACAGAATCAAGTCTATTTTATAATCTTGTGTTACTCTTTGGACTAGTTTTATAAAGTCGTTTGCATTCTGAGTTTTGGATGTCAAAATGTAGGCGTAACGAGTGAAGTGATCTACTAGAAGATGTAAATTCGTTTTTGTTGAACGAGCACCACCAAATCCACCTATGGTATCTATAGATACTATTTCGAACGGATGTGTGGCTGGTCCTAAGTGAGACATTAGTCCAAACTTGTATGCTCCTCTTGATTTATTTTTTATACAAACGTCACAGTTTTCGCATATTTTTTTTTTGTTGTCTAATAAATGTTTAGCTTGATAAAAGGGTTTTTTTTTTGTCTACTTGTTGTTTTCCTATGTGGCAATAGTAGTGATGAACTTGTTTTATAATATGTTTACTAAAGTCTTCAGTTAGTATAATCTTTTCATGTTTTCCAATCTTTTTATAATATATATTATTTTTATAAATAAGTTTATTTATATTCTCTTTTATATCTTCGTTTTTATTTTGATCTTGTTGTATATCTTCTATTTTGATAAAATTAACTACTTTTAAACTACTTTCTTCATTTTCATCTGGTTCTAACACTGGGTTTCTGCTTAAGGTATCTGCCTCTATATTATATTTTCCCGGAGAATATATTATTTTAAAATTGAATTGCGGCAAATAAAACGTAAGATCTCCCAGTTCTTCATCCGTTCTGGCTTTTATATTCATTTTTTCTAAGGGTTTGTGATCTGAAAAAACCGTGAATGTTTTTCCTATAAGCCAATGTTGCCAGTATTTAACCGCCTCTTTTATAGCCAGACACTCAAGATATATAGCTTTTCTCTGTTTTTGGGAATTGTTTAATTTTTTGGAAATATATGCGCAAGGTTTTTCATCACCATTGGGTTGAATTTGTTTTAAGATTGCAGCTATGCCTTGTATGCTAGCATCTGTATAAATATTGATTGGTAAGTCTGTATCAAAGATTGCTAGGATTGGTTTTGAGCAAAGTAGTTTTTTTATAGTATCAAATGATTCTTGACATTTATCGGACCAGACAAATTTTTCTCCTTTTCTTATAAATTATGTAATGGATCCAGCGTTATTGACATAGTTGGTACATATTTTCCATAGAAATTTATTTTTCCCAAAAATTGACTAACATTTTTTTGTTTTTGGAATCGGAAATTCTTTTATGGCAATTAAATTATCCTTTAGAGGAGTTACCGTGTTGTTTTTTATTATATGCCCTAGATATTTTACCGAGTCCTGTGCAAAGTTACATTTCGTGAATTTTAATTTAAACCCTTCTTTTAAGATTGCCTCCAATAAGAAGCATAAGTGTTCTATATGTTTCTCAAACGTTTCTGAAAATACTAAAATATCATCTATGTAATTAACAGTAAAATCTGACAATTTATGATTTCTTATAATACTACTCAGGATTCTCTGAAAAATGGCGGGCGAAGTTTTTAAGCCAAAAGGTAAACATGTCCACTGATAGTGTGCATTCTGGGTAACAAATGCAGTTTTTTTTCTATCTTCAATCTTAAGAGGTATGGACCAAAACGCCGAGTTCACATCAAGTGTTGAAAAAAATTTACATTTCCTCGTTTTTATCATTAAATCCTCGATTAGAGGAAACGGTTGCGATTGGGGAACTACAATCTTATTCAATTCTCGAAAATCTATGTAAAGCCTTGATCTTCTTCCTCCTTCTTTTTTAAATGCTAGTGTTACCGGAGCCGCAAAAGGGCTATATGATTCCTCGATTAAATTATTTTCTAGTAGTTTTGATATTTGATGTTCAATTTCTTTCATGTCCTCAATAGAGCACCTATATGGTCTCTTACTGCAGTACTTATCTATCAACAGATCAATATGTGCTTCGTAACCTTTTACTGTACCTATATCATATTTATCTTTAGCAAAAATTGAATTATATTTGCATATCAATTGATCAATATCAGATCTTTTTTTATGATCTAAATGATTTATCGTAATATCAAAATCATTGACCCTTATATTTTCATTAAAGTTTATTTCATATTCGTGAATAATAACTTGTTTTTCATTTTTATTTATCCCTATGTCACTACCTGTACTGCCAGGAATTTGTTTTGTGATTATAGGTTGTTTTTCTTTGTTTTTTATGTATTTTGTCTTATTGTTATTGTTGTGGATATTTTGCATGATTTCTAAATTCTCATTTTGAGTTAATTTAAATTTTTGTATACAATCTAATCCAACTAGAAAATTATAGTCGAAGTTTTCTTCATCTATAATAAAAAAAATCAACATGTTTTTCAATTTCAAAAATTTTTAGTTTTAAAGTTACCATTCCTATTGATTTTTTTACGCCATTAATTGTTTTCAAACCTGCTTTTTTATAATGAGTTGGTATTTTTTTTAAAGATAATAACCTTGAATTTATTAAGGACACATTGGATCCTGAATCATAGATTCCTGATATTTCTAAAATGTCATTTATTAGTAATTTAATTTTAATTAATGGCGGCACTACCCGTTTTTTTGGTTAATTTCATTTAGTTCAGTCTCTAATTCTGAATTGTTTACACTCCTTATCTGATCGTTTTTTGTTCTATAATTATTTTTTATCTTAAACCAATATTGTGATTCGGGATGGTAACGTGTACCTTTATTTTCTTTTTCACAAATTTTACACGGACTAACCATGGGCCTTACATTTTTATCTTTAATTTTACTTTCGGAAGCTAT
The DNA here is from genome assembly GCA_039881145.1 of Druceiella hillmani. NCBI lineage: Eukaryota > Metazoa > Arthropoda > Insecta > Lepidoptera > Hepialidae > Druceiella > Druceiella hillmani. Next base: position 20,832,612 of record JAYKKI010000021.1, on the reverse strand, counting down.
TATCTTTTTATCAAATGTTTTTTTATTTACCATGTGCTCTAAACTTCTTATATTATTAAATCAATCTTGAGTTTCCTTTAAACTATTTCTATCAATTTTGTCCGCAATGAAATTCGGTAATCCGGTGGCGATTAGATCAATTAGAGTATGTTTATCTATGGACTTATTTATTTCTAATAGCAGTTTCTCTTTTTTTAATGCATACTCCAGTAATGAGCCCTGTCTATATTTAAATAACATTGCATACCTGATCGGTGACCAACTCTTATCTGCATATGTCTCACTAAAGTTTTGTTTCCACATAGCCCATTCTGAATTTATTGTGTATTTAATCAGCATAGAACTATACCAGTCTTTACAGGAATCTTCTAAAAATAACCTAAAAATTTCAATTTTTTTGATATCCTCCTCTATGCCTAAACGTACACATTCCGCTTCAAAGATTGTCATCCACTGGGACACATTGGTAATCTTACTACTAAATTTTTGTATAACAAATTTTTCTGCCATTTTTCCCACATTAAAAGGTTTTGATGATTCATTCTTCATTTCAGTGAAGCTTTCCATGATTTTTATTAGATATTCTTCAGAGATTCCTGCTGTAGAAGTTTTCGGTGTTTCTTTTTCCTATAAAAGGTATCCCATGAACTGTTTATTTCCATCTTCATCACAATAAACCGCCTTTGTTTCTGGGCTCATGGATATCCATACCTGTCGCTTGTTATGCCGTTTTTGTAAAGTAGCTTTGATTTTTTGAAAGATTTGTGTTTTTATTATTGCATCGTGTAGTTTTACAGGTTGTAATTTATCCGGGAACACAAAGGTATTGCCGTCTAAATCGGTAATTGTTGTTATACAAATAATATTTGTCTTCACATCTTCACTGGCCTTGACTACGAATTCGAACTGTAATTTGTCCATTATTCTTGGGAATTAGCTGTAGAAATGTTGTTTTATAATGTGTTTCTAATTCTTATCCTTGGATAATATGGTGAACAGTAAAACTATAGCATTGAGTTGCTCTGAAAAGAGATTTATTACATAAACAAATGTTTACACTTTTACAAAACAATTTATAACGTTAATTAATCACAAACTCACCTGAAAAAAGAAACAACATTTAAAGCTATTGCTTCACTAGTTCATATCAATTAAGTATTAAAATATTATACTATATCATATTATAATTCATTGATCGTTTCTAAGAACATAACCTATTTTTCTATCGTGGCGTGGCGACATGTCCAAATGACAGCTAGCACAGCTCATATACAAACTTCATGCTGAATGAAGTGTCACTCACTTCGTTTATATATATATATATATATATATATATATATATATATATATATATTTGCTTTCAAGACTTTGTTATTAAATACTAAGATCCTAATCTTATTACGTCCCGGTCCTGAGTATATTCTACGAATTGAATATGCCAAGCGAATACATTTTTCCTTTTATACATGCAATAATTGTTTGATTAACGTACGAAATGACACTATTTTTGGGAACGGTCAATATAATGAGCAATAAAGTTGACTACATAAGAGTATTACGTCCCAATAAAGCGTACGACGTTCATTATGCTTTAGTGATGTATTAAAGCAACACAAAGGTATTATCTTTTCCTAGAATGTTTTTATTTGCAAGCTCTCAAAGTTATTACAAGATATTTTCATAACGCTTCAACGATATATACATATATATATATATATATATATATATATATATATATATATATATATATATATATATATACACACATATATATATATATATATATATATATATATATATATATATATATATATATATATTATTTCAATTTAACTTACTTATCTACTTTGATATTTGTTTTATAAAAATCATTGTTTACCATTTATTATGTTATATTACCTATGAGTAAAATAAGTCAAGTTTTATGTAAATTCACCAATCAGTTTCTATAAACCATTGGCAAATTGTAAGATATTTGTTTTTATAAGTTGATATCAATGAATATTAATTAAAAATTACTAAATAATTTAGAGACTTTAAAGTGTCATTAGTATTTTGAAATTATTGAGTTTAAAATTTCAATAAAACATAAACTGATGGAAAATGTTGAATATACATATCTTCTTAAATAAACATCATTATTTAGAATAATGGGCGTCATAAATCAATATTTTCAAGACTCCAAATATACTTTTCATTTCGCTAAAGAAATTCAACTTCCCGTATAGATTTGTCATTTATATAACAAAATCAAATAGAATAACTTTATACAAAATCGAAAAACGATGTCTTCACATTTAATGACATTTCAAAAATTGATGCATTTTCATTTACTGATTTGTTTTGGCTAAAGTTACCATTTCTGCTAGTAATTAAGATAATCTGCTATATTTAATAGAACTTATATTAACCGTTTGAGTGCCGACGAGCGCCGTCGCGCTCGGGCGCGTACTAACTAAATTTGCAACGAGCGCGATGGCGCTCGCGTCAGTTGCTGTTTAGTGCTCGTTAGGGGAGCTCACTTGCAAGTATCGCTAATTTTTTATCTTTCTATGTGTTACATAAAGTTCAAATTATAATATTATTAGTAATTACAATATAAAAAGGATCCAGAAAAAGAAAATGTTTAACCCATAATGTCTGAATACGAAAATAATTCGAGTGAAAATGATCCTTTTTCAAGTTGTAAAGAAAGTGATAGTGGGAGTGACATTATGGTGCGCTTACAATTTGGTGTAATGTAAATTTTGAGTGATAGTGATAATAGTGACGATAACAATTATTTTGCTGATACGGAGGATGTATCAGACTGCGAAAATACGATGTGATCTTGATTTCAGTTTTTGTTCACTATATATGTTTCCATAATTTTCTTTGTATTTTATTATCCTTGTACAAGTTTTTATTAAGAAAAAACCGAAAAAATTATTTAAATTATATAATTTTTGGAAGAGATACAGTTTTTTTTCGAGACAAGGGTAAATGACATCAAAAACAAAATATTTCTTTGGTATTTTTAAGTATATATGAGTAAAAAACCAGTGCACTAAAACGTTTAAGGTAATGATTTCGTCATTAAGTGTGCGGCGGCCGTGAAAAAAAAAGACGTATTTAGTTGCTTAAATATTTGATTTAAGAAAATTATTTCTTTCTAAAATTGTAATATTTAGCTAGTAATGAAAAAAGGTTAAGAAGAGATCAATTTTAAATAATAAGAAAAACATATCTTTATTAATAGTAACTTAAAATTTTACGCGTTTTTAGTTTTATTTCATCTATCATTTACATTGAGTCATTTTTGCGATAAGATGGTATTTAAACTATTAGGATAGAATTGAAACGGTTATAGGTATATTTCAAAAAAACTTACGTAACGCATATTATAGCTTATTTTTATTAAATTATTGTCTAAACCTGCGATAAGACATTAAATCTAAAACAAATCGAATAGTTCAGAATAGTTTCAAATATAACATATTGGTCAACTTTAGTACATATTATAAATCATGCCACGAGAAATTAGTCAAAGCTTTAAACCAACTAGACAGTATAAGCATTTTTAATATACGTATACTTCCTTTTGAATTTCAAGCCAAGATAATTAAAATGAAATGTCTGCAGCCTGCTTGTCTCCTAGTTTACGAAATATTTCATGCACATTAATTTTTCAATTCAACCTTTTTAACGTTAACTTTATACATCTATTAGATATGGTCATTAATATCTGCAGTGTTCAGATATTTTTTTACGATTCCAGTATATTTTTCATTCATATTTCGGAAACACTTCTTTATGGGATAATCGATTCTATACAAATATGCATATGTATACATATACATGATGTATATATATATATATATATATATATATATATATATATATATATATACATTTACCTATTAGAATAACACAAACAGTTGTAGAATGAAGTGCAATAAAAGTAAAAGCACATTAAAACAACGGTAGTAAATCTGAAATATCACATAACCAGATGAAGCATTAACATTATTAAACTCTATCTAATATTTGAAAATGAATCATAATTTATACGGTAGTAAAAATTCTTTACGACATTTATTTAAATAAAAACATCACATCCAATGAACACAAGTGCATTATCATGATAACAATCTATACAGAATAATAAGCAAAAATTAGAAATCCTACCAACATTGTAAATTCGAAAGTTTGTTTACTTGTGAGTTTGTTAGCTGTCAAACAACTTCAAACAAGCAACGAATCTTTATATACAGTTCATATCGTATAGTAACACGTTACGGCTTATTTTGTCTATTACTTTGACTTCACCCACATACAATACTAATGCCACAAAAGTGTGTTTGGATTTTTGCTACTCAATCACGGCTAAATGAATAGATATATCATCGTCGAATATGTAAAATACCAGAATTCATCCGCGCGAAGAGTTACTTAGCAAATATGGATTTTCTGTAGTATGTACGCTATGTATTTATCGTATAAATGTTAATATTGTATAACTGAAATAAAAAAATGACTAAGTAAAGTCAACAACAGTTATTATCACTATTCACTTTTTTAAACTATTTCCGCATATCCCGCACGTTTTGTTTGGAGCTACTATTTCATAATGATACAGAAAACCAAACTCGCTCATTTGTAGTCATCATTCGCTTCGGTGTTTGTCGACAAGCAAATAGGTAGGATGTCCGTTCAAACCAAATTTGATTATAGTCGTGATTTGTTGTGACTTGGCCCGTGAATATTTATGGTTGTGTCATTATCATATTAATATTAACTGACGCATGTGACCCCTCCAGCGCGGTGACCAGGGCGGCGCTCGTATTCGCCGCAGCTGGAAAATAAAAAGTTGTTTTAACCGAAGAGAAAAATATTTTGTCTTCCATATTGAAGTCAATTAGTGTAAATATTAGGCAATGATTGCTTCGTATTGATCGTTCGACACCATGTGTTTCGCAAATCAAAAATAACATTAGCGTTTTCAGGGAAAGAATGTTATTGTGTAAATAAAAGCGAAAAAAAGTAGTGCCTATATGTATATAATATAAATTAAAGATTCCGTAGGTTTTTTAGGGTTCTGTACACAAAGGTTCCGAACGCTTGGTTCGGAACTCGTTTGGTCGTCTGTATGTCGCCGCCTTTAGTTTCTAAAATATAAGTGCTACATGAAAACAAAATATATATAAAATGATATACCAAAGTTAGAGCCGAATTCAAATTTATGTAATCATTTTGTTCAGAGGGGCAGGACGTTTTAGTTTACGCAAAAGTAAAAAAAAAATTGGAAAGGGTGTTTTAAGAGCAGTTAATTTTTTATTCAATTGAAATTTTTTCGCCACAAACTATGCATAATTAACATACTTTATGCTCAATGACGACAAATAAGTTTGATTTTTATATTTCACATCATTGAGAAAAACTTATCTTTTTAATTTTTTTTTCTCACTAGAAATATATACTAGACAATATATTTCCATGTTGAAAAATAATAATTAAAATTTATAATTTTTGTAATACTATTTTTTTATAACTTAAACATTAGCAGTTTCGTAAATGAAAGGAGTGGGAAAGCATGTGTTTTTGTGATCATTTTCTATAATATCTCTGGGATATTCTACCAAATCACTCTCCCAAATTCTTAGCCAAAATATTTGTTATGTTTTTATTATTATAAAAATATGCTAGTTAATAAGTTTCATAAGTACTAGTAACATAGAATTTGACGTGGAGACAGATATTGATTACCCATAACAAAAAAAATTAAATGGATTAAAAAAATAATGTTTCCGTTCTCCCTCCCATACAATGAAAAGAAGGGAAACTTTTTCTTACCCTGACTAATGGGGTGTTGTTACACCTACGTACTTTAAAATAATCAATTTAATGCTGGTATCTCGAGATACCAGCGTTAAATTGATTAAATAAATATGAAAATATGTATAATATGAAATAATCCGTACATAACATAAGGCCGAAGGACGATTGAATGGATTCTACTGTTAATTATTATAAGATGATTACCGTATATTGTCGTGGGCATATTCGAAACTCTTTTTGCTGGTTTGCCATTTTGAACACTAAAATCCTAGTTTAGATAAGTTCAGAATGCAGTGATTTTTATATCCGTCATATATAAGGTTAAATAATGGGCAAGTGCTGCAAACAATAACGAATTAAAACGTAAATAATCTTCATAATTTTACACGTGGGAAAAATTTACATGCTACTTTAATTTCATTAGAAGAAAATTGACCAGTAAGAAATTTGGTCCGTAAGAAAATTCACAGATGGACGGAATGAATATATATATATATATATATATATATATATATATATATATATGTATATATATATGTATATATATATATATATATATATATACATATATATATATATATATACATATATATATACGTTTTTTTATAATGTAGACAGTTGCCTGAATTAATATATGGTAAAAATGTTTAAAAACCTCTTCACAAACGATTCATTTTAAGAGCAAAATCTCAACATAATGCGATTGGCCTCTCGCGAACTTGCGGAGTTCCGTATTAGCACTTGGAACTTTGTGCGTACGAGGACGGTTATTGTTAATGTATAACAAACCATGCAGAAGAAGAGGACCGGAAGTACGAAAATGGTTAGGAATACGTAACTGTAGTACTAAATATATCCGGAGAAGAACGAACTGTGCGCTTCTAATTTCTTTTCAAATAAAGGAAATTATTAAACAGTGAATACGGTCGTGCGTTAGCATTAATATTGTGGATTAGATTGAAGATTGTTATAAATAATATAGTGCCTTGTAATTAGTGTATTATTAGTGGATGGCGATTATCATATTTTTGAATGAACAAGAATACAGTTCAATCGACTGAAATGAAAATAAAAGTCCCCAAAGCGCGAGCGAATCGAAACCTAATCTTTAACATATAATAAATTTATTTACATTATTATTTTAGATTCATAATTAAAAATAGTAAACTTTACATCTCTTTATTTACCAGTAGCTTAATCTAGATATAGACTATTACATAATTTTGTCCAATCAATATTGGCTTATTTTGGGAATAGCCAAATGATCCGGTTGCAATTTCGAAAGATTGCGAAAATTATAATTTGATTTCAAACGGATATTAAGTAAAAATGCAGATAAGTGTGTATTTAAAACAATAAACAATTTAAAATATTACGTTGATTTTATTTTGGTGTTGCACATTTTTAAAAGCGACCGAAAATAGTGCAGTTTTAAAGATATAAACAAGTGGAAATACATTCGTATTATGTAATTGAATATTTATTTATAAAAAGGTGACATTAATATATTTTTTAGCTTTTATTTGGTATCCAACACCATGAAAGCAAACAAAATTATCTCTTCGTTCACCTACCAAAACTGACCCCTAAAATAAAATATCCGCTACTCCCACAGCACATCTGTAATTGGACCATCCTTCCCTATAGTTATGAAATTTTCTATGTCAGATGATCTCTGAAAATAATATCTGTGACACACAGATGAATGCACAGACACAGAGGTAATGGCACAAGTGTTTCGTTTTTGGCAATCTGCTAGGGAGCACTAGAAAATAACTGTAATTCATTTCTACGATAGACTTATTAATTCAATTTGCATTCCTATTGTAGTTAAACTAAAGTTTGAAATTAACCACACGGGAGTCACATAACATATGTTTGTTTGTCGTTTTCTATTTTATTGCTGGTTTAGAGTTAGTCCTATAGTAGCACCTAATGTGTAAAAATATGTAACATACTTAATGTTACATATTTTTACACATTAGGGTTGTGTATATGCTTACCCTATTTAAGTTTATGTATACAATATATAATATGTAACATTTGCTATGTTTACACATTGTTTGATAGTTAGGGAATCCTCATCCATTTTGGAGTCTTTTTTTTAATCGGTGAACTTTATTGACTGACATACGCTAACTAATCGGCGCAAGCGTTACGAAAAATAAAGCGATACGTTTATCCAGAGATGTTTAAAGATTAGAGATTAATAAATTTTTTACAATTATTTAAAAGAGATTAATAGTTTTTATCGCCCGTGTTAATAAAAGGAGATAGAGTGATCTATCGGCTACCATAGGGTGCAATGGCCCGCTACCAAAAATAGACTTCATGTTTTTTGAAAACCGGCTGCTCTCCTCGGGCTCGCTCGACCAAAAAATAATTCACAACTGTATTTTGTTTTAATAGCTTTTATAACAATTATTTACTGTTAATTGATTAACGAATTTCTCAACCATTTGATTATTTATTATGTGTCTACTATATTATAGGGCTAAATTTTATGCCTTGTAATGTATAACAATAATTCCACTAGAAAGCATACCAGGATTTTTTATTTTTTTTTAAATTGATATTTAAGGGTCGCTACCCACTTTCGAAATTCGAAAAAAAGCATTTATTTTTAAGTTTATTAATACCTGAAATGAGTGTTACACATAGGTTTTAGGGAAAATATTATACTAAATAACAATAACTATCGTTCCTCTAAATTATTAAGTAAAAAAAAAATTATAGTAGATTTGCCTTATTACAATTTATGTTTTACTGCCTATAATCCTTAACTAACAACATTAAGTATTGCTTCTGCTCTTCATCATTAGTATGTAATTTATGTAATCTTCCATCAATGCAACACACCCTCTCAGCTATCTCGTTAACGACTCTCATATCATGTCCAATTTCTTTAGCCGATTTGAAGCCTTCTTCCTCTTTTCATAGATCAGGATCTTTCTGTATGTACTTGCAAGAAATTCCAGTGATTTTATATATAATTTTATATATGATTTTATATATATAAAATCTTCGATGTTTCTGTTCACGATTGCATCATATTCCAAGGGTGCCTTTTTTGGGATTGTGTTCCGTTCCTTCAGTTTTCAGAACCATTCATTTTGTTTCGATAGAAACTCCTTTGTCAAAAAAAACTTAAGCAATTAGCTCTTCGGAAAGATACCAAAGATTATCCGACATTTTTTTGATGACCACTTTGGGTACAACTGTGTTATATTTTTCGAAATCAACCGAATCTTTTAATATCTGTAAGTCATTCACTGAGGCCATATGAGCCACTGGGGCTGTAAACCAGTATTTTGGGTAAACAACTACAACAAGTATATGTAACGCGCTTAGCTCGTTTAATTGTGATTTTAAGCTGATGCTTGATTAAAAACATTTTCAGTGCGTATATAGCTTTTGCCATTCATCGCGAACGGTGCATTCCAGCAGGGCCTTTGAATGAGATACTGCTTTCAGAAAGATAATTATCAAATGAAGGAGCTCTTTATAATCGTTACGAGTCTGAAATTGTTCCAGTTGATTCTCAGCAAAACCGATGATATCTTTCGCGACAGTTTGAACGCAATTCCGTGTAGATGGTTCGGATATTGCGGTTTTTGAAGTCTTTTTGGTTTATATTTGGCTAGTATTAGCCCTGTATTAGATGCTGTTGTATCAAAACACATACATTTTATTTTATCATCTAAATTTCTCGATAAAACAGTCTCGAAAATAGTAGCTAAAATCCATTATTTGGCGACGTATAGAAGAATAGCTAACGTTATATTGTGATACGTCACAGCCCAGATATTTGAGTGTAGAAGCCAAAACAACAGTTGCTTTTCGGTCAGTCAACTTAACGACATCAAAAGTAGTAGCTAAACTCGAATCTAAAATTCTTTTTCGGCCTTGTTTCTGTGGTGTAGTAAAACCATAGTTTGAAGAGGGTCCTGGCTAAGGAGGTGTAGGATGACTTTGACTTATATCGCTTTCACTTTCATTCCCTGCAGAAGAAGCTGAAGAAGATAGAAATTACATTTCTCAGTTAATTTCTTTCTTTCATTGCTTATTTTTCCTTTTGTATTTTGCAACTTAGCTTCTTTTTCTAAATGTTTTTTAAGTTTTTTCGCATGACTTCTATCGATATTACCAATTTTTCCTGGACTACTCTTTTCTATTTTTTTTTGTTTTAAAAGAAATTACTTATCTTCTTCTATAGTTATCATATCAAACAAAACATTTAAATTTGATTGCCATTTGTTTTCTTTTTCTTTTATTGCTACTGAGCGTTTTGGTTTATTTTTTTTGTAATTCTGCCATTTTTTGAATATTTAAGTATATTTGTGATAACATGTTGTTTTTCTTGGGTAGGAATAGTTGATTTTTGCCATAGTGTTATCAAATCGCTTGCTGTTAATGACGCCGGTTCTCTATTTGAGTTGTTCATTACGTTTTTATAATGAAAAAATAAACGCATCACTTCTTTCACTGATGGTAATTTTGTTTGCACCAATTCGGAACGAGATTATCCAATTAACCATATTTCAGTCCTTTTTTGCGTTTTTATATCGTTCGAAGTCATTTTAGAAATACAAATACGAGAATAAAGCTAAAGTAATCACATTTACAATCAAACATAATCGTTTTGACACGCAGCGATGGCGTCACTGGATAAGTGTATAAAAGAGCAATGGATTGTTTATATTAACTAAATTGTGGGTGTCTGCAGAGAGCACTCAGGTACCCACGAAGTGAGTAAACAAAGAACCGCTTACGTTAGCAACTAAATACCGTCATCAAAGTTGTATAAGTAGACCATAGCCGACATCGCAATAAGTGCAAAGTTTAAGGTAATTCTTAAAAATCATATGAGGCGGTAGCGACCCTTAAATATTAATTAAACAATCCGAAATTTAAAACAAATTATTATTTTGGTAGACAGAATGATATTGTGGGTTGAGAGTTAAAACAATTAAAACTTGAAGTTTATGAATCACCCTAATATATATATATATATATATATATATATATATATATATATATATATATATATATATATATATATATATAATATATATATGTATATATATATATATATATATATGTGTGTGTGTGTGTGTATATGTCATATCCATTACACACTTTTCGTGAGATGAGAGAATTAAATAGGTCATTTAGAAATGATGTACTCTATAGTATTTTAGTCGACAAAAAGCTACATCTTCCACAAGTTTCATAGTATCTGATTCGTTCTATAATCCTGATTTCGTTCAAAATAATTTGATATGCATCATTTCTCGTTATTTGGTTATGTCGTGGTGTCGGTGGGGAGTCGTTATCCTCGTAGCAATGGTTCTTAAGGGTAAAGAGTTCTAAAATACGTAAATAGTACCCAAAATTCTTAGTATAATACTTGCTTTTATATGGTAATAAGGAGACCACGCCCCTCCCCCCCCCCTCCCATACGAGAGTAAAGAGCTGAAATGGTAATTGTTAACCCTTTAAGATTTATTACTAGGATGTAGAGAGTAAGTGTGAAAAATTGAAGTGAAATATTTAGTCAGAAACTTTTAAATATTTCAATGATTTCTACCTTGGCGGTATGAAATGAAGATGCACAAGTACATATAATTAAAAACAGTAAAAATAAAACTCTTAAATCATAAATTCGCCACGTCGTTGCCAGTCTCAAAGGAGACATTCTGCTCTCAGCCTTCTGCGCGATATCACTTCGCATAAGAAGACACGTCACGCCGCCGGGTCTCAGCGGCGCGGGCGGCCGCCGTACGCCTGCCCGCCGGGCGCGGCTTACCACGAATATAACCAATTTACTTGAATTTATTTGAGAAACTTGGTTTTGTTTGCATAGCTTGATTTTGCGCGTTACTCCGTCGGCCTTTTATTTAATTTTAAATAGGATTGTAGCCGACATTTGCTTGTGTCAGCTTGTAGAATGGATCTACACAATTGAATTTTTTTTTTATAAAGTATTGTGACAACCCCGAGATTAAATAAACATTATGATCGTATTATAAAGAAATTGTCATAACGTACGTTTTACTTTTACTCTGCTAATATATTAAAATAGAAAGTATTTAAAAAGTTGACATCATACCTACGAATTTTATAAAGACGAACGTTTGTTTTTTATGTTAGTTTTTTGGTTTCATCAGTGCGTAATAATTTACCGTCATATAGCATAAAGTATCTAGACAGACACAGAATATAATATCATTTCTTTTCGCATATGTGGGTAATAAGCAATACTAAAACTGCTGCGGTGAAATTAATTAAAATATTTAGACGATTTAAGTTAAGCTTTTAAATAATTATATCTACACATAAATAATGGTTTAAAAGAAATGGAGCGGTGTAGTTTTTATTATACGAGTATTTTCAAAAGTTATACAATATACAAATATTTTAGTGAGGGTAATAAATTAAATTGATGTTATTCTCAGTTATAATTTGATGTTATTTTCAGTATTTACACAGTAGTAAAGGTATCTGATGGTTGAAACAAAGTTATATAACTAATTACAAATATCTCCCATTTTTCTTTTTTTGTGATGTGTCACCTTAGATATGTAGTCGTTCTGAAACAATTTGAAGTGCATTGCAATATCAATGTTGTCTATGTTATATCTAGAAGACATTAAGTCTGGGTGATGATGTTGTATTGAGTTGCTCATTTAATATATTTTCGTTGGTGTCTCGTTTATGTCTATTTATTTCTAATGTTTCTAGGATATTGAGTTTATTGCTTTTTGTATTTATTTGTAATATATATTTTTTTAAACATTAATGATAAAACGATTTGGTATGAATGTCGTGGATAAGCTCAGTGTGAAACCAAGTCGTACGATGATACCGCTAGTGATATCGTTAATTTCTTATTATACAAAATATTAACAGCTTAATTGGGGTCGTTAATTTAAACATTATCCCAAAGTAAAGGGTTGAGCTTTGTATATAATTTTAAAAAGTCTTCATTACAAAAATTTCACTTGCTTCTGGCAGTCACCTGACACTTCGGCCTTGCTCCGTAAGTAGATAAATTTATCTACATTTTGGTAGGAGATTAATATGGATCCGGATGAACCACACACTCTGGTACCGCTGCGCTTACGCTAGCTCTAGTATAATTGAATGCGCATAGCGCCAGATTCAGTTTCATTCCGCTATCGTTAACAACTTCATTGTACTCTTGCAAGTTATGGTAGGAAATGAAGCACTTAAAATAATTCATTTGGTGTGAATTATATAAATTTAAATCACCGAGAACTACGATATTTTTACCTTTAGAAGAAGACAAATATTTTCTATCAAATTAAAGATTGATATATAACGCGAATCTCAGAAATTAGGTGGAAAGTACACAACGCTAATAATAGCACGAAACGAACGTAGGGATATAGACACAAAGGTGCATTTGTCGATATCCGTTGCTTCGGCATCCAGAGAAGTTAGTTGTAACGGGGCGCATCCGGTTAACATCACGTTTTTTTCCCATCGGCCACTCCGCAATTCAATTTTTTTATGATACAGGCCCATAAAAAACCCACTGCGAACAATTTTTCAATTGTTTATAAACTCATTCAGCTATGTTTCTGTTAAGGCGAATTATTTATATGTCATAACAAACACCCTAAATCCTCTAAATATGTCGGTAGAAAATGTCAAGTTTATTCTTGAAAGTAGTCTTCAGGGTGCCCGTTCCTCGTCGAAATTACCACATTTTTGACAGATGCATTTTTAAGCCACACATTTTGCTTAAATAATACGTCATATGCTGTCTCAGGCACAGCGACAACAAGGATGCGTAGCTGCGTTTTGTGTTCAATTTATTCGCTATGCAAATTTCTTCTGGACATATCGTTTTAGTATACTATTATACGTATATACTATTCTAGTTTTAGTATACTATTCTAGGTATATCGTTTTAGCCTCAGAGAGAAATAGTCTCAGAAAAAAATATCGTAAATTTTCACATAACTTTCTATTTCTGATCTCCTTTTTAAACAAAGGTTCATTTTCAAAATTATCGTATATTTTTTTTCACCATTTTCTCAGCTTTATAATATTCACTGTTTCATAAATAAACGTAAAAATTGCTTCATGAAATTATTATTTTTATATTTGTTTATTTATTTTACTAGTTACTTTAAAACATTTTATCCTTTTTAACTTCCAAACTGTCGTAACAAGGAGGCATTTAAACAAATATATGTTTTAGATTTTGATAAATCTAGATCATCTTTCTAGGTAATTTTTTGATTCAAGTTTTTTGTTTAAGTTAATCATGGACGAACACTAATGATTTCATAAATAATATGTTTGAGATAATTTCGATACGAGCACAAGAAATGAATTACGTGGTTTCATTTTAAATTTGTTAAGCCGCAGGTGAATAAATAAATGAAATCGAAGTATAAAAACTAAAAGTTACTCCCTGTAGCACAGCGGTAATCATTCGGCGTATTAAATAAAGGGTTTTTATTAATAAGGTTTTCTATGAATATGGTTCAGGTGACTTACACCTGAACCATATTCGAAATAGGTAATTTTGGCACACAGACTTCATTATTGTTACATTCAGAAAATATTTTTATTTTACGTTTACATCCGACCGCAAATTTCTAAAACGAAATTTAAAGCTTTCTTTGACACATATAATTGATATCATGGAAAGCCATAAGCAGGTAAGACGATAAGTCGTATCTATAATGATATTTATTTAGTACAAGTAGTGGTAATTTAGATAGGTTAATATGCCGCTTGGAAATTTTTCGTCCGGCTATAATTATTCTGCTTTCTTTCGCTATATGTACTTTAAATAGCTATATTCGTATGTTTCAAATAATTTAACTAATATCTACCCGATTGGGTGTATTGACATAGGCAAAGATGAGACGATAGAGGTTTAGTGATATGAAAGTATTGTCAATTTAGACGTTTCATAGACAATGGGGCCTTAAATTATTCAATCAATGCTATTGGCAGCTTTTAATCGTTAAATTTTAATCGGTAGCTTTTGACAATAGCTGCTCGTGATTTAAAATGCAAAATTTCGCTATGTGCGAAATTGATATAAGAGTAAGTTGCAAAAACGTAAAATAAGTTTATCCTCGTAGCCCACATTCTGTTTGCATTACTCGATTTACCTTAGGAGGATCTCATCATTGCCACTGCTTTACTTCCAAAATATGTTTGGAATTCTCTACACACACTATTAATATTTTTTCTTGCTTACTATTTCTTTCAGGAAAGAAACAGAGAGGTGATACCCGAAATTTTATATATAATGGGTTCTTGAGTAACTTACTTAGTTAAGTGCTCGTAACAGAAATTCGCTGAATAATATGTTGATATATATCAGAATTATATTGATTAAAAGTAATACATGTAAATCATAGAATATAAAGCATTGGACCGTACATGTAATCGCGATAAAATACAACAATATTATTTTATTGCCATTTGCTTCACCATCCCATTTAATAATGAATATTTTACATAATTCATTATTCGTCTAAATCTACCTTTGAAATTTGTCCTTTGACAAAAACGATTGTCATAGCTTGAAGGTAAGGTCATTATTATTTATCTATTTCTAGTTACTTTTGTCTCAAAATTATGATTAGTAGTGCTTGCAGAAAATACCATGTAAACTTGGAAAGAAACTTCACTTGCCAGTACAATGTCAAATTTTTCTTTCTAGTTTTTCGGTACATGAGAAATAAAAAGAAAGTTACATGAGAAATGCACCAGTGGTGAATTTAGTAAGACTATGTCTGTAATTTTGTAAATCTTATCTGTCCTATCCAAGTAACCAAATGTTATCTGTCCAAGTAACCAAATGTGATCTGTCCAAGTAACCAAATGTGATCTGTCCAAGTAACGAAATGTGATCTGTCCAAGTAACCAAATGTGATCTGTCCAAGTAACCAAATGTGATCTGTCCAAGTAACCAAATGTGATCTGTCCAAGTAACCAAATATGATCTGTCCAAGTAACCAAATGTCATCTGTCCAAGTAACCAAATATGATCTGTCCAAGTAACCAAATGTGATCTGTCCAAGTAACCAAATGTGATCTGTCCAAGTAACCAAATGTGATCTGTCCAAGTAACGAAATGTGATCTATCCAAGTAACCAAATGTGATCTGTCCAAGTAACCAAATGTGAACTGTCCAAGTAACCAAATGTGATCTGTCCAAGTAACCAAATATGATCTGTCCAAGTAACCAAATGTCATCTGTCCAAGTAACCAAATATGATCTGTCCAAGTAACCAAATGTGATCTGTCCAAGTAACCAAATGTGATCTGTCCAAGTAACCAAATGTGATCTGTCCAAGTAACCAAATGTGATCTGTCCAAGTAACCAAATGTGATCTGTCCAAGTAACGAAATGTGATCTGTCCAAGTAACCAAATGTGATCTGTCCAAGTAACCAAATGTGATCTGTCCAAGTAACCATCTTATTTAACTACACATTGACGAATTACATTGAGATTACTTAATTACCTTACTCTATTCCTATTTCCCCGACGGCCTATCTCAATTAGCCCAAGCGATATCGGGTAAATACAAGCAATGATAATTTTGTTTTCTTTTTAAATTTGATTGAAACTGTTTGTTTTAAGTTATTCGATATGTTTCGTTTGTAGTAATATTACCAAAGTTTGTTACATTTAAAATTGATTTAATTTTTAACTTAAGTTTTTTCTTATTATTTATAATTAGGTGTTCATAATTACCCCCACGTTCCTCTATTACAGTCTTGTCGCTTTATGAAAATTATAAGTTGGGCACAAAATACCAAAAAATTTCGTTCTCCTTTACACAAAATGTTAAACGCTGTAAAATTCTAGTGTTTGACCCTCTGCGATAGCCATTTGTAATATAGGAATAATATCTGTAAATTGACAATGAGTGGCTGATAATTTAGAAATTCTGTAAATGAAATTGTATTAAAAAGTCGAACGCCTAAGCATTAAACGCGGTTAGCGGCGTAGATTAACAATGAGGGATTTATTTCCAAATAGTGATATTTTTATATTAGAAATTAATCATCTCTTCAAATAAACATAATATAGGTGATAAAGCGCGCCTTCCCATCGTTCACGTCGGGAGCTCGAGGCGTGCTGAAATTTGCGCGGAGTATAACCTATATATTGGTATCGCGGAATTTAAATAGTTGGAGTGAGCATCTATTTCTATTTGTATAATATATATTGATTGTATTATGTTTATACTCAGAAATACATACTTAAATATATGTATACGTGCTTGTAAATGGTTGCGACTTTGTAATTTTCCATACGTTTTCATGACAAATAAAAGCGACCTGCTTTACACCTAATATAAAGAAAATGGGCGATGGTCCTACAGGTCAAACGTGACGTTGGAACGCGAACGCTTGTTATAAGATACCTGTAGTAAATAAGACCCAATTTGAAATAAATCCCAAGAGACTGAAAATATATTTAAAATATTTTGATTCGTTTAATATTCATGTAGAATGTGATTCAGTAAAACGGCAGCAAAGTGGCCGAACGTTGCTCGTTCTACCATGTTGTCAGTGACACCACGTTCATCTCTGGATCCTATTGCCGATAATGTATTTTATTTATCATTTTAATAATATAATCATAATTTTAACGAGCAGCTGCAAATTCGACTTATTATGTTGTTTTTTTGCTTATATTTTTTATTTTGTTCTAAACCCGTTTCTTTAATCCTCATTCACTGAGTGGTATTTATTTTATTAGCTCTGATGTTACGTCCTCTAGACATATGTTATTTTAACCAATTTAGTACGTACAATATTTATAATACTACGTTTTTCTATATTCAGGTCTATAATACATTTTTTTATAGATAATAAAAAACAGACATAATTCGCTGAAGTATTTATTTAAAAACTGCAAATTAAAAAAAACTTAAAAAAATCACCAAATATAAAAGTAGCCTCTTCTCTTTGGTTTAAAAACAGGAATTATAAGTTCTTTTAAATAAATATAATGATATGCTAATTAAAAGTGGAAACATTACTCTAAACTTTTATTACAAACAATAGTACCTGGTACGAAAAGTAGGAACTTTTTAAGGGCGTACATTACAAACCGGCTTGGAACACTGTAAACATGCGAGTTTTTTTATTGTTATTGCAGCCATATAAGGTATTTCTATGGTTTTGTTTAATAACAGTTTACGGGTTTGAAATCGATCATTTTTAAGTGCAATCTCAGCAACCGGAAATAGAGCTTACCCGAAAATACGAGTAATGAACTGCTTGAATTTTACTATTTAGATACATAAGATAACAAAGTTGCATCTTTTTGAATTTTCTTCTTTGTCTGACTCATTTAGGTTTCTTTATTACATACTCAGTTAGAGCTTTTTTGTTATTGCCGTCCGATAAATAGTCGTGGTGGGACGGCAAAAACTAATTTTTGTTAGCTGATGAATATTCTAACTTTAATTGAGACTATTAATCAGAAGCGCCTCAAAATTATCACTTCTCACTTCAATCCGAGGTTGCTTATATATTGACCAAAAAGGAGTTTTGTACCATTTGCATAAGGTTGGATACAAAAAGAAATCCGATGTGATACCCAAATTCACATGAATGAACACTAAAAAATTTAATACATCTAATTTCCATATGTGAATCAATATTGAAAGGAAACAAAATCGGGCCACTTTTGAGGAGATTGATAACGAGCAATGAAAAATGGGTCATATGCAACAATAATGTGGGGAAAATAACGTGGTCCAAAGTAGATGAAGCTGCACAGACAGTTGCAAAACCCGGACTGACGCCAGATAAGGTAATGTTGGGTGATGTTGAAGGTAATCGTGCATCATGAGCTATTTCAACCTCGCCAGATGACTGATTTCACTCTATACTGTCAACAATCAATGAAATTAAAGGTTGCACTTGAAGTAAAATGGCCAGAACTGATCAATAGGAAAAATATCGTCTTCCACCGCGACAATGCCAAATTACACACATCTTCAATGGCTCTGTAAAATTGAGAGAGTTTGGCTGTTGCATAATTTGTTGCTCTGTAAAGTATTTTCTTAATCGTGTAAAGCTGACTTCAAAAGAAGCATATGAAAATGACTTGGTTCAGTTTTTTACCCACAATGGTTTAACCAAAAAAGTGACAAAGAATTATCTCTTAAAATGGCATATATTGGGTTTAATAAAGTTCATTATAATATTTTTGTAAAACTTTTTATGAAAAAAAACGTCTTCTTTGACTCAATACTTTGAAGTTACCCGTATCCGTTCTACGAAGCTATCTGCTTAAAACTCTCATTTGTAATTTTCCATACGTTCTCATGACAAGTTAGAATAAACTTAAAAGGGCATTTTAATTATAATTATTTATGCCATTTTATTCGTTTCTGAGAAAATTTAATAATTAATATAAAGTCTTTACATATGGTAATATAAATAATGTTAATAATAAAAATAAAAATATTCAACTACCAACACGCATGTCAAAAATATACCAAGTTCTGGTCAGACTGTTAAATCGTGTCGATTTTTATTCAAAAGAATTATAAAAAAAACTCATATGGGAAAATATGCCAAATTATCATCCAGTTTTCAGATTTCAATTTTTTTTTACAAATATCAGGAGAAGTCTGTCTTATTATAAAGTAAACACGTTTGAATCCCACCAAGAATGACTTTAATAAGATTTGAACAAAATAGTTAACGTAAGTGTAACTCAGACTAGTTAAAAAATATTTAAGTAATAATTATGCATGGCTCTATGGATTTGTGTGTAATTCCGTACAATGACTTAACAATACGTTAAAATTTCAAACAAATATTTTATATAATACAAAATTAGCTACCTTTTTCGTCACAGGAGCCACATTGTAAAATTAAAAGTGTATGGGAAACAACCCACTCGGAAGTTGTATATAGATATTCATGTTACACCATTGCAGCGTTAACAATAAACAGTCCCTTAAAATTCTAAAAAGATAGAATACTTTAGTTTTTTACATTTATCTTTTGTTTAAATATTTTTTAATTAGCAAAAGAGATATTGACAAATGGCAAACGTTTCAATAAAACAAAATAAATTCAAACATTTTTTTCGAGTTCCCTATCTCTATAGGATTCTATCTGTATAGGAAGGGAACCCTTATAAGACCATTCATTTATCGGTCTGTCTATAACCGCCGTTTTGTTTTCAGAAGTTGTTTGACATGAAGAAAATGAGAAAATAAGCTAATCAAACGTTTTATTTAAGTCGTCAAACAAACAAATGACAAATGTATTGTTCATGAAACATCAAATTACTTTTGTAAAGTCAACATTTTAAATCGACAGTAAAAGTTTATAAAAGCTATTTCCATAGAACTCTTGCGTAGTCTTTGATGAAACAAAGTGCAGGTCGTTTCCTATTACGTACTCTGTACGTAGATACAAAATATTAATTTACGAAAATTGCAGACCCTGAAGGTTTGCCAAAAAAAAACGTAAAACTCGAAAAGAGCGAGATGGACTTTTATTTTGACAATAAAAAACGGGTGTTAATGTCAGTTAGCTGTTTAGTTTTAATTCATTCGACAATGGCTATACAATAAAAAGGCAATCGTTATTGATTACTTTTTTAATAATTTCCAAAAAGTTATTGTGAAATTTTTAAAATTTGTATTTCTTATTAACAAGTCTTGACATATTAAAAATTTCACATGCGGGCGTTTATAACGATCAGTTTTTTTTGTTTTCTATGGGTTTACAAATTATTTTTTTTATTTTTTGCGCTTTCATTATAGTCAGTCAACGAATTATTTTGTTTTTCATATTTTATAAAATATTAGCTTTCTTTTAATTTATATTCTATTTCTGTAGCAAGTTTTATTTCGTATAACCACAGGTAAACGACGCCCATAAGCTGTCCGTAAACTGTAAACAAACACTTTTGAGAAATTGTAATTTCGCAAATATTGACATTAGATAAAAATATTTTCCATTCAATTCATAGAAAATTGTTATTCTCTATTAGAAATATTTTGAATTATTTTGCCGTAAATTATTTCCTTTAATTCTAAAATCTTATTTGGATTACAGTGCTTTATGGACATACATGAACTACTTTCTAACTACTATAAGCCACTCTAACTTAAAGGCCGAATGAACAAAATATTAAGAGCGAAAAAAATAGAGACGCGCGCCTGACAGCGTATCCCTTGGGTGGTGGAACTCATCCATGTAGGCACGTAAATGCAGAAATTAAATTTGAATCGTTTATTAAACTTGTTTTCATTTATTTTTTAATTAAATTTTATTTAATTTTCCGTACGTATTCTGCTGGCGTGATGTGTTCTGAAAAACAATTCCGGTTTTGTTTCAGCAAAATAACACAAGTGTTAAACCCAAAGAAATAATTTCCTGGCTGTAAATCGATCCCTCTAAATCTATTGCGTATTGATACAGGTATTTTTATGTTACTGTGTCTTGTTTTTTGAGGTTCAAGTATTTCGAGGTTGCTATCAGTGCCTGAGAGGGGCGCCGTTTTTTATTTTTTCTAATTACGTTATTTCGGTTAGACTGGTTATATTGATATTTTTATCAGTTTATATTATCAGGTTTATAAGTTACTTATCTACCAATACAAATTAATAACTTGTAATTATCAATATATCCATAGTAAACAAACATGTATATATGTAATATCTAATAATAAAAATAATGTAATATCTAAATTCAAAATAATAAAAGGTCAGGATAATTGTCCTCTCTATTTCGTAAACAATGTTGGTATAATCACTCTACCTTTGAATATTTGATTTAGATGAATAATATATCTTTTTTTTAAATATTGTAAATTTTCGAGGCAAAATTAATATTTAACACCAATTGCTTTGATTTTAATCCACTGCTTACGTAGATAAAAGCATGGACCGTTTATCTGTGTCCATAAACACTTCTTATTCAGAATCAATTTGAATTTTTTTGTCGCACAAATTTCAAATAATTGCATGTCATAATAATGAGTATAAAATAAATTGAAATATTTTATGGTATAGAAAAGTCATATAGGGGTATGAAATACAGTTTCCGTATATTAATAATTGCAGTCAAATTAAAAAAACTGACTTTACCTGTTATGTCAATTTTTATTATTTAATGGAGAGAAAAAACCGTTCATGAAACAAAAAAGGTAGTACAGTAGAACTTCTGTACAATTTGATTTATGTATATTTTGAGAGGTATGTTTTTTGTTACACCCAAAACCCAAATTGTGATTCAAGAAAATGTAGTTGTTTGAAAGATAATAATGAAAAAAAAATTAAACTGTAAACCCATACGCTCTATGCATATCTTTGTAACAAAATTAGTAAGTGGTATTTTAAACAAGAATTAGTATTTTAAACAAGAATTTGATTTTGTCATTTTTTAATTCCATAAATTTTAATAAAAAAAATTATTCATAAAAAAGCTTTTAACGTTTTTGATATGAAATATTTATGGAAAAAAGTTGCCAAGTTTTTTTATTGTTCTACTATTTCTAGGGCTTAAAACAAATTTTCTACTTTTCGTAAAGTTCCTTTTGTTCGAGCTTATGCTGCTCACGCGCTGCCCCCATCTGTCTTGTCGCACTGCAGTTACAATGCTTCTAACCTTTAATATCTTTTCGTCTTATATTACAGCAAAACTCTTATAATTTTGGTTTTTATATACTCATAGTTTTTGGAACAAGTAGCCTTCATTAAACACGAAGTTGCGATGTAGGTGGTTATTTTTATCATTTTTATCTCAGTGTACAAGTGTTTTCTGTTCTAAAATTTACCAAGTGTTTAGGGGTACTTTATAAATTTTTTTTTCTTTTTATATTTTAAAAAGCTTTAAACAAAAGATAATTGCCATTAGCAAGGTAGACTTCTCAAAACGGAAGAAAGATCCTATATAGTGTTTCAGATTTTATAAATGAGATCAAAGGATCCAATCCTTTCAAAGATAATATTCCAGGTGAAATGTGGCACGAACTTTTCTTGAATCGCCACCCTGAAATCTATATCCGTACTCCTGAAGCTGTGACTGCAGTAAGTGAATCTATGTCACAAAACGATTTAAAATAGTGGTTTCATAATATAGCGACTTACTTGAAAGATAACGACATAGTAGGAAAAGAGATTTTCAATAACTTATAACTAATAAGAAAATTAAAGACACCTATGCCATTCTAAGAAAGTTATTTTCCTTTTTCAATTATGAAACGGATGTGACGGCAAAGACAAGATACTTAATGATGAAAAACAAGAAATTGATTCTGGAAATACTATTCATCGAGAGAGTAAACAGAGAGTGGAAACACATGTATATTCTGAAGACTACTACAACACGGAACCGAATGACATAGAAACTTAGAATGATTCTGGATATATATATATAAAGTGGCAAACACTATGGATACCGAAAATATGAAAGTGATTTTATATGAGCAGAATGAGGGTGGATAATTAATTGTATATCTATGTCCCGTGAAGTACTAATTAAACAGATTTTAGAACACATTACCACTGAATATATTTCTGCAAAGCCAGATAATATTGACATACTCGTTTCAAAAGACAGGTTTAATGAAACATGTTCTCAAAAATCTGTCTTATTTTTAAAGTAGTATTGCTGCTGTACAAGTGAGTGAGTGGATCACTTGGTAGAGATTCATGAACCAAGGAATAGAAACAATAATTCTGAAATTAGCAATCAGGACTAGACTAGGTAGCTTACTAGAAGAATATATAAAACGGGTATAGTGACTTTAACAGAATAGAAATTCCTTCTGTACAAGGAAATCTAATTAAAACAAATTATAAGAAAGTTAATATGGTTGATTGGTTCATATTTCTTCAAATACCAAGATGAAAAGTATGAAGGACACTAAAACAACGGTTTTTGTTTTGACATCAGCAGAGTAAAACGCTCAAAAACCGAAGAAAAGAAAGAGAAAAAGGGGAAGGTGTTGAAAAAACGGAGAAAGAGAACGAAATAAGTTGCAAGCATTGGTCAATAAAATAACAATAAAGGAGACCCAATCTAAATCAATAAAAAATATAGATATTGAACTAAATAAACGATGTTGCAGAAAAGAAAGAGAAAGATATTAAAAAAATAAGAACAAAAGAAAATGCGAGTAACAGGCAAGTACGAGGTGATGAAGGAAAACCAACATAAGTCAAAAAGTGAAATAAGTTCAAAAACAAAACGAAAAATTTACTGTAAAAAAAGTATAAATAAATTATATAAACGTAATTCTTCATCTAAACCCCACAACACATCTCTAATGTTGTTTTAAGTTCTGAGCCCAATAAAAGGATAAAAAGAGTACTAATAACAAGTATCAAAATGTTCTGTTCATCTTAAAGTTACTCTTAGTTTTTTAATAAAAAATTACACATCAATAAATGATGTTGCAGAAAAGAAAGAGAAAGATATTGAAAAACTAAAAAAAAATTAGAACAAAAGAAAATGCAAATATCAGACAAGTACGCGGTGACGAAGGAAAACCAACATAAGTCAAAAAGTGAAATAGATTCAAAAACAGAACGTTAAATTTACTGTGAAAAGAAGTATAAATTATATAAACGTAATTCTTGGCTTTAAGTTCTGAGGCCAATAAAAGGATAAAAAGAGTACTAATAACAAGTTTTCAAAATTTTCTGTTCATCTTAAAGTTACTCTTAGTTTTGTGATAAAAAATTATACATCCACCATCAAATATTTTATTGTGAATCAGCTTGTGTTGCGGTATTTTTGTGTTTATTTTTTCATAAACAGATGCTTTTGAATATTAAGATGCAGCAGAATATCACAGGCTTCACCTTTAGCAAGAATAAAATGATAGATTATCCGTGGATTGGCTCTCGTTGGACAATTTTTCTAATTTTTGAGGGCATTTGTGGCACAGAAATTATAATATTAGCCCTCTGCATTTCGTCCATATCGCTCTTATTTTTCTTTATTAAAGGCCATAATATTTTGGTTGATGTTATAATAGAAGAATCTGTTAATTTTTCCCTTTCCACCGAGGTTTTCTTTTTTCTTCACCTCGTGCCAATCTGTTTCTCTGCGTAACCATTGACTTTTCACAAGTTGAATTTCATCTCCTTTCGGATTTAGGACGACAGACTCAGCATGTAGATCGTGGTGAAAGTAGATTATATTTAGCTTAAAACTTTGCTACGGATCAAGAAAACATTTCTTTGATCCTTTCGGTCCTCTGGTAGAAAGTAAGTGCATGTTGGTTAAAAGTAATCTTTTTCGTTACTCTCATTAAATTCGTTATATTATGGTGAAGGTTTTTTCTTTAATATAGTACATCCTTGATAGTACTAGCTTTCACGACTGACTATTATTTTGCCAAAGTAATATTGCACACAGAGATGTGTATAATTCACGTCTCACACAGAGATATGTATTATACACAGAGATGTGTATTATTTTCTGACATTTTGAAATTCGTATTCTATCTTTTATATTTTTAATTGTTTTATCTTCAGTTGCACTTTAAAATAAAGACCTAAAGCCATGTTGGCTTGCAGTTAAAAATAAAGACCTAAAGAAAGAAAAGACCTAAAGAGTTGCAGTTTAAAATAAAGACCTAAAGCCATCTTGTTTGATAATTTTTAAGGTCTTAAAGTAAATTTTAATTAAATTGATAGTTTCCACCCACTAACACTTATTGTATTAAATATTTTTTACAATGAAACAAATATAACTTAACAGTGCCACAAAAGAAAGGAGGGGTTGAATGGTTCATTTGTACCATAAAAAGTACTTATTTTACATCATAGGAACTATTTATAGAGATAAATAAATTGTTGAATGTAATGAACCATTGTAAGGAATCAAAAGTATAACGTTAGGAATCTCCTCAGGTGCACTGGTCACGAACGCTGTAATTTTAAAAAGATTTCATTCCAAAATTTTAAGACCAGATTTGTCCATAGTACAACTGTGGATTAATACGCCAAATAATCTAAATTTTTAGATCATCAAAATGTCACTTTTTAATTAGGTAAAAATTAAAAAGTGGCTAATAACAATATCTCTTAAAAATATAGTAGAATAATTAAAAATATGACGAAATAAGTTTAAAACCTTTGTTTATACAAAAATTAAAGAAACATTTTTATTTTATTACGACATATTACCATTTATAGATCTACATAGTAATCATATTTTTCGTCCCATTACTGTTTATAGCGCATTCATTTAGATATTTAAGTTCCGGTACTTACACAAAAACATAAAAGAAACAGTTCCAAAAATAGCCTAAATAAACTACTCTCTTTTACGCGAATTCTATGTAGTAGACAAACAATAAAGTAATAGGCATGCTTATAGGCCGCGATAAAAAGTCTATTAATTATACTGTCTCGTATTTTTGCGATGTATTATTAAATATATAAACCTATTAAGAAAAGATTGTTTAGTAGGTCCTCCATTCAATCGAACGGATAAGCATTGGCTGGTACTACCAGTCGCTCCGCAATTGCCTTCGCTATTCACAGATTATAAATCAACATAGTACATACCAATCTCTTTTTGGAACCTTTAGTAAGTATGTATACTTATGTACCATATTGGACGTTGTTATCAACCCGATTATTAATACTTGTCGTGTTGCAAAATAATATTTTGACTTCTTATATATTCTCTTCTTATATCAACATATAAAAAGAGATCTTCGTATATATTGATAGAGAATTTTTCTCTTCTGAATTTTTCTCATCTTCTTATATATTGATAGAATTTTTTTAAATTCATGAGTTACTGAGAAAGCCTTCTACCTTTCTGTAGTGCTTTCAAAAGTCGGCGCTCCGTTTCGAACTGTCTGTGCGGTTTGTTTCGTATTTGGGCATTGTTAAATCTATATATTATTTTGCAGACCTGAGAAAGAATGCAAAATTTATGATTTTTTGGCGATTTTCCTGTGCATTTATATATATATATATATATATATATATATATATATATATATATATATATATATACCCATTTACATATAACACATAAAACAATGTAAAATTTTGGGCGGTTATAAACATTTAAAGGTACATGCAATTTCTATTAAATTATTTGCAAATATTAATTTTTCATAATGTAAATGTAGTCAGTAGTTTCGGAAATAAGAGAGGAATGCTAAATTTTTGCATATTTTTGGAATGTTTTTTTATATGTAAAATTAATTATAAAAAAAATACTATAAATATACCAATAATACCATACAATAAAAAAAAATACAATAAAAAATACCATATCAAATAAAAAGAAATAATTTTAAGGCTTTTATTTACCTCGCCCCTAATTCTTTGAAAGAATTTAATATTTTAAAAAAGTTAGTACAAAATATATGGGTTAATTGTACTACGCTAATTTCAAGTTTTTACGTTAGTCAAGTTTATACATGGTATCTGAGAAAATTGGTTCAAGCGGCTTCTGAGAAAAATTTTACAGTAACAGACAGAAGGACAAAAACGTCAGTGATCTTACAAGTTCGCAACCTTATTAATTACATATGGTAATACAACTACGCACGTACGCAGGCACGTAAAGCACGGACGCACGCACGCTCGCACACAGTTTATTACGTAAACATCACCAACTGTTAAATATGTAAACATCAACTAAAAGTACATTGTGAAATAAAGTATTTTATTTAGATAAAATGTTTTACCTCGGCTAAGAGTGATCGAACCAACTATGGTTACACCAATAGAGTAGCGGACATCGCCAGTATTATTATTCATAGCAGCCAACTTAGGGTGCAGAATGACTAGCCGGTGTTAAAAATGTATGGAACGATATTTATGTCGAATAAATATTTTTCTTTTCCTCGTTTGCTATTCAATTAAAATTGTTTTTTATTAAATTAAATAAGAAGAAATGAACATTTTACTACTTTTATTCGCATTTCAAATTAAAGTATAATTGTTTAAAATTAATCCCCTAAACTTACCCCTTTTATTAATTTTGGCGAGGAATGAGTTGCAAAAACTTTATTTATATGAAATAAATATGTGATCCATAAAAAGTAATTAACTTGAATCCTAAATGAAAGTTTGATCTATCTTCTCATATCAAAATCATTATACTACATATTCAAAGAGTAAAGAGTAAATTTGGCAAAATTAGAAGTTCTTCGTCAGAAATATAAATGAGCCCTTGAAGAAACTTCGCTAAAAATTTCCTAAGTATGTAATTATGAAGGAATTTGGGTTTTCCAAGAGCATTCGCAAGGACATAGTGCATGCAAGTTTTCTTTTATTGACAGACAACGGACATTAATCAAATCTGAACTCGAGAACTATGAGTACTCGAGATCATAATTTGACTACCGAATATACTAATTATTCAAGACAGTCGATTGCTTAAAAATATACGAGTTGATTTTTGATGTTTTCGAAATTTTATATTTCTGATTTTGTATATTTGTCAAAAATATATGTTACCATGAATTCAAATAGCCTTCGATGATGCGAAAATTATATTTAGTAAAGATTAAATGAAACTACGTAATGTAGTATTATTTCTACTTTCTTTAAGTTCTTTACCACGACCTAGGTTTCGTTGTATTACAACATCTTCAGGTGGGCTCTTAGCAAAGATTTGCTAATAGCCCACTTGAAGATGTTGTAATACGACGAAACCTAGGTTGTGGTAAAGAACTTAAAGAAAGTAGAAATAATACTACATCACGTAGTTTCATTTAATTATGAATAATTAATTTCTACTAAATTAACTCCAAATATATTCAATATTTTAGTAAAGATATTTTACAATTTGAATTTAAGGCGCTGACAACATCAAATTGAGCTTATTTAAAAAAAAATTTGGAAAAGTCTACTAAATTTATGACCACAAAAAATATGTGTTATTCTTAACAATATTCCTAAAGAGACCTGGTTGTTTCCAAAACACGACTGAAATATAAAAACCCAAATTCCTTCATAAATTTTAAACCAAATTAACTCCGTTATTTCAAACACTACGAATTGGAATTAAAAACAATAATTGTTCACGTATTATTTAAAATCTTGGTTGATTTTTATTTTCAGTAAAGTAAATAGAATTGCAATTATTTCTCTCGAATACAAAGACGCGTTTTCGTCATGACTATTGCTTCTCGTTTACTCGCATGCAAACCGACAGTGTCCGCTTAGGCGCAGTGCTAGTTGGATCTTTCCATCCGCTCAAAAAGCAATAAAAATAAAAAGCAATATAATTAAATTAATTTTAATCTTAGGTTTGGATTTGTAGTCAAAAAAATCTCAAAATGTCATAGACTTTAGCGTCTATGACATTTTGAGATTTTTTTGATAGGACATGGAAGAACATGCATTATATATTGAATGGAAATGAAACATGTCATGTATTTGAGAATATATATTGTAGCTCGCGATTATTTATTATAAAAAAATAGAATTGAATATTTGTGCGGAAATATGTTTTAACCTTTTTTCTTTCATGTAATTCACCTTTTTCAATCCTTTTTGTTTACTTACTTTTGATTATTTTGTGTTTATCTTTTTTTATATTAATTCGTGTTTGTATTTATAAACTTTTTCACTTGATACTTTTTCTTTATTTATTTTTTGGACCTTTTGAGTTTGTTTTTTAATGTCAATTCGTGTTTATATTTATATTTTTTTTTCATAATTCTGTTTACTTACTCAGTTTTGAATATTTTGGGTTAATTTCTTTTAATTAACCATTTGTGTTTTTATTTATAAATTTTTTAAGGGATTCTTTTTGCTCATTCAATTGTTGAATACTTTGGCTGATTTTTTTATATCAATTCGTGTTTGTATTTGTAATTTTTTTAATAATCCTTTCCGCTTACTAAATATTGGATATTTTAGGTTTGTTTTTTAATTACGAATTCGTATTTGTGTTTATAAACTTTCTTTACGCGATTCTCTTTGCTTATTCAATTTTTGGATATTTTGTTTTTTTATATTGGTTCATGTTTGAATTTATTTTTTTACATAATTCTTTTTGCTTACTAAATTTTGAATATTTTGGGGTTTTTTAAATTATCGATTCGTATTTTTGTAATTCGTTTCGATTGCTACATTTTGGATGTCTTCAGTTTGTTTTTTTTTTAATTATCCGTTCATGTATTTATTTATGAACTTTCTTTTTTGCATATTCAATTTTCATATGTTTTGGTTTGTTTTTTTGTGTATCAAATCGTGTTTGCCTTTATATTTTTTAAAGAATCCATTTTGCTTACTAAATTTTGTTAAAAATTCAAATGTGTATTTATTTGTCCTTCTTTAACATCGTAATGGAACTACAGATCGACGTGATTTTCAGCCCAGAGATAATTCGCGAGTTAGGTTAGGCTTTTTTATTTGCTTTGTCCTAACTAAAACAAAAAAATTTAAAAAGTTATTAATTTAAAAAAGACCAATATTTAAAAATTGGAAAGTGTTTATCCTTCTTTTACGTCGTAATGGAGGAAAAGGTCGTCTTGGCTTTCTGCACAGAGATAATTGGCGGACCAGGAACTTACATAGGCTACTTTCCAACCCGGGCAACCCGGGAAAAAAACAACAATAACAACTAATATTAAATATTCCAAAATCTGTTTATTTATTCTTCGTTCACGACCCAGTGGAGCAAAAGAACGACATTACTTTTTGCACAAAGATGATTGGCGAGCCAGGAAATAACATAGACTACTTTCCAATCTAGGAAATCTTTTACTAACTGTATTATATATATATATATATATATATATATATATATATATATATATATATATATATATACACGTGTGTGTGTTTGTATATACATACAGATACATATTATTATTTAATCAATTAAGTTTAGTAAACAATTAAGTCCACGAATCTATAGTAAAGTCAATTTAATTGTTAAATATTATTAGTATTCCTTTTAGATGTCCCGTCATGTTTGATATTCAGGGGATTTCTATGTGGTCAGAAAAAATTCAAAATAGAAAAAATTATAAGTTACATAGATGACTACTTTTATTAAAAATATACTTCTAAGGATAAAATTACACCGTGTCCTGGAGACCATAAATGTCGGTAATTGTAGTCGGGAAGGGACTATAGAAGCTTCCTTTAGGAATTTATATTATGGTCATGAATATAAGCCAAAATTCACGAGCATGCGAAGATATAACATCCAGGATTAT
Source organism: Druceiella hillmani (assembly GCA_039881145.1). Classification (NCBI taxonomy): domain Eukaryota; kingdom Metazoa; phylum Arthropoda; class Insecta; order Lepidoptera; family Hepialidae; genus Druceiella; species Druceiella hillmani. The sequence goes on along the minus strand of JAYKKI010000021.1, from coordinate 20,801,587 downwards.
ATAAGAATACAGGTTATGTATTACTCAGACTTCATTGATTCATCGAGTCGACATTACCCCAAAGCAGTTTACAATTATTTTATAAATATTTTATAATTTCAAAACGACTTTTAGGGCATAGGCAACTTAGTATCTTCGATCCAACTCATTAACCACATTAGAATATTTTTATAGTATTTATCATTTTACATTGGTTTTAAATTAGAACAATTATAACTTCACGTTATTATTGTTTTAACAACACTAAACAAAACTATTGATTTACACAGTTAATATAAAATCTTTAAACAATACATATTTCAGTACATTATATTCTATATACGCGTATAGAAAAGTGACTAGATCATAGGAAAATAATAAGGAGATAAATAAACGATACAGAGAAAGTACGATAATCCCTTATAGTTAAATTTAATAATATTCAAGATGTCAACAAATATTTGAAATTTAATAAAATATGAGCCAACAATGATTTGCGAATCAAATGCCGAAGATAGTTCATACTGACTTTTAATAAAATAATAATATATAATAAATTAACGCGAAAGTTAAAATAAAGTTTTAAGGACAGGAGTAGGTACTCGCTTCTAACTCGTCATATTTATCAAAATGGGAGTAAATTTGCTTTACATATTATCACAGATCTTAATACAATCAGTGAAACATTCCGTTTAGGGCGAGGACATTTCTCAACGACCTTGAAGGATTGAATTTTCAAGTTTCGCCCCTTCCTCATTCCGATAAACTAGCGCCAACGTCAGGCGCTCGGCATATTAATAAACTAAATTAACCGCGTCAATAACTCGCTAACCGCACGAACGATCATTTGTGACTTATGTTGTTTGAAATGTTAATTTAGTTTTTAAATGTTACTTGAAGGCGTATTTACATCTTTGACGGAAATCGCTATTTTTGCGTAGTTTATTGCGAAGAACTCTGGAATATGCAGTATAATTATTTTAATATAAAGAAATAGGTTAAACCTGCATTTATAATACAGGCAGATTAATTTTTATTGCTTTTATATTATTGAAATATTTCATTTCATGGCGTCTGTTACTTTCAGTTTTGCATTTAACATTTTAACTAAGATATATATATATATATATATATATATATATATATATATATATATATATATATATATATATATATATATATATATATATATCAGATTTTCAGCTTTCTATTAGCTGTAACTCTTTATCATTAGGCTACAGTTTCTCTTGCTAAGGCATTTCATACAAAGTTGTTAAATAATTATATCGATGTTGGGATTGGGTTATTTGCTTTGGTATATCGATATGTTCAACTGATCTTTAGTAGTCCGCCACAAACTCAAAATTTCTTCAGTTTTATATTATGAAATATTCATGAAATGTTGCAATTAGGTGCTAGAAATTATATTTTAATTAATATTTTTTTGTAATTTATATTAAAATAAATTCTTAGGTCTACGACCTCTTAGAGCTTTAAAAAATCGAGCTTCTAAGTCATTGTAATCAAGAAGAACCCTAAAGATATGGCCATTTGTGCCGCATATTTTGACATTCGCGAATCGCGTTCGTCCCGTTGACCCAGAATCATGAAATTTGACAAGAAGTAAGGTCTCACAGCATATGTAAAGGAAAAAATTCGAAAGTCGTTAATTAATATTTTTTAAATATGAGCCTGTGAAAGATATAGTAGGTAATATATTTTTGTTTCGAAGAATTCTAATAAATAGTCTAATAGGAATATTACGTACCATTAAATGTTTATAAAAGCCTAAATGTATACCGAACCCTCGTAGTGCGAGTTTCACTCGTGCTTGACAGGTTTTTTATTTTGTCCCACAACCCGAGTGGAGTATCGTATTATAATTCTTTGGAAATTAAATTGAAATTGTTCAATATTTTTTTATTTAATTCCCGTTTGCGAAGAATCGAAGTGAATTACACACTCTGTTTATATTTTTTTTCTCCTGTAATTAACTTGTATCAGCTTCAAGGGACGTAGACGATTACGAAACCCTACTTTACGCATGTTCTTACACGCCCTTGGTCAGTTTTTTGTTTTTTTTGCGCTATAAACAGATAAATTCCTTATGTCATTAAGAACAGAAAAAATTCCGTAACTCGATGATATTTTTCTGTCGATACAACAATGTGTTAAAGTTCCTTTAGGTAAAATATATTAGGTATAAGAATGCTTCAATTGATACTTCGTGACAAAATATTTGACTTGATTGGTTTGCTCGAGTAGGTAACGCAATGGAACCAGTTCATCTAAATTTCTGTTTTTCTTTGAAGCGCTCACAAATCTAAGATAGCTGTCGATTATGTTTCTATATTGAGTAGCCTCGTTGACAAAGATTGATTGCCGATCGAGTAACGATCACGTGGGCGTCGGCGACGAACGCCGCGCGCGCTGTGTCGATATTGCAGGTAACTTTACTGCGCGCCCGCCGTCTAAGTTGGAAACGCTCCCATATGTGTAAACATAAAAAAGGTGTCATCGCTCTATATAGATTAATTAATTGCGTATACTTTACGATTACCGGGTTAGATTTGCGGAAAAAGTAAAAAGGTGTAGTTTGCTCGTAACGATATTTATATTTGTTACAAAATAAATTTTGTGTAGCCCTTTACTGAAATATTTTCGAAATCGGTAAGTCTACTTTTTAAGACAAGGAATAACAAAAAGTTGTATTCATTATTCGTAATGAATAAAATTTGATCATTTGAACTATTATATCAAATGACTACATACAATGACGAAGTGACTGCAGCACACTTGCAAGAATCTTCCAAAATGTGCAATAATTAAAGAAAATCAAACTGAAATTAAGAATACCTATTTAAATTTCTTTAGTAGACCACATATGAGTACACATATAACTTTCAAATGCTTACTTCATATTAAAATGGAATAGCCCAATCGCCACTACAGTCTGTTATTGATTAGGATTGAGGATAATACTTTATTTCTGGAACCAAATCAAATGTATTATTTACTAGCCGTTTTTTACCAGAACATAAGTTATAAGTGAAACTGACAGACATTGCATTTTATATATACATATAGAAATATTACGAGAAAAGAAATTTTAGATATTATGAAACATTTAGGTGCACGATAAAAACACTCGAAAAGCGAACTAATTTGGCAGAAGTAGTTTTATTGATTTAAAGCGCAAATACTCGTATTTTAGATGAATTTTCCAATAATATTTATATGATATTTTATTAGATAGAATTTTCCAACAGTATTCTTGTAATTATTAGAAAATTCTGTTTAATGAGAACTGGCTTGATATATCACGTACGATCCCTTTACTCAAAAGACCTATCTCGAATGGATAACAAGATTCAAGGCAAAGTAATTGTGTAATACCACTTCTGTCGATTTATTAATTTATGCAGTCCATATGAATTTAAAAGTTGAATGGGAAGTTTAGGCATCGAAACCTTAAAATACATCATCGCATCAATTCCTCAAAGAAAATCTCTAATACTACAGCAATAGCTTTCATCGATGGAAATGCTCGGACTATTTTAAAAGATGCAAAGCAAACTTCGAACGTTATGATGTGACAAAGAAATGTGCTACGGAGATTTTTTCTTTATATTAAATTGTGCTAGCAACGAAAAAGTTACACTATACTGAAGATGTTGCTACTCTGTTAAATTAAAAAACTTTCTCTGATCCATGCTACTCCTCGCTTGTACCTAACATTAGAGTTAGTAATTGGGTATTATAAAAACGAACAATTTAATCAATTATGATATATAATTTAATCTATGAAAGTGGTATTCTGATTATTTTCTATACCCTTCTTATAAGCAAGCATTCTTTACTAATCTATTTTCTGGAAACCAGCGCTTCAACCGTAACAATTACATATCTAATTTATTTCGTCTGACGTCTCGAGAATCCGGGTATAAGCAAATAATCACATACGAGTACTATTCTTTGCCGCGGTGGATAGAAAAGTATGAAATGATATTACAGAAACAATTGCTATGTGATGAGATGTTTTGTATATGGTGCTATATCGAAACAATTTAACAACATGTTACAACCTTTTAACAACGAAGTAAACTCAATGGATATAAACATGGCTATGAAGGATGGACATGTAAGTGTATTTATAAGGGTTTTATTCTTTCCCATTTGACGTATGGAGCTCTAAAAAAGTGAGAATTTGAAATTCGACTATTACTTTCCCATCGGTGGATTCGCATATTCGAAAAAAAATCTTTTGCATTTGTCATATAAACTATCCCTTAAAAATGGCCAACTCGTGGGAATCAAAAGAAACTAATAGCTTAGCTAAAAGCTGAAAATACAAAAATAACGTAAATAGCTTGTGATTTATTGCTATTAATTTGACGTTGTTACGTTGTTGTGACCTGAAGCTTTGGATCAGTTAATACAAACGATGCAACATTGACAAGTTTTTTTTTTATCAAAACCCATAAACTGTCTGCTCAAATCATGGAAACAGATTTAGATTTTGCAAAATAAGGTACATATAATTACGATCGTAATATCCCGTGACATATGTATAACACATATATAGAAAAATTCGCACACGATGCATGCAGATTTGACTGTTTTCTTTTAAACATATATCTGATCCAGACATCTGCCATTATATATGTCTTACTTTTGCCCATAGAATAAGCGACCGAGGCAGCACAAGAAGCTACGAACGAAGCCTTTGAAACGCACAGAAATATTTATGCGAGATAATGCAGTCAAGGTAAAACTAATGCGAACATTTTGAACTATTTCTTACAAAATTTTGATCCCGTGATTGTTAGTAAACAAAAAAGCAAAAGGGACGTTAAATATTCACTTGAAAACACAAAAGACATGTTTTAGTTCCATCCGTTGATGTGCATATATTTTATGGTGATCACAATAATGAAACTAATGATAGAAAATACCAATTTTTAGGTAAATTTAATAGATTACGAATATATAAACGGAACGGATCTGGGCGATAAACGGAAGTAAACATTTTACTTTGATTCTTAGTAGGTTTTAAAACATATCTGATATTGAAGGTCAAATAGCATTCCTATGTAAATATATTTCACATAATCTCTTCCAAGTAACTAGTGTCCGACTCAGTAAATGAAAGAAGCAGTTGAAACTAGCAGAAACATGTTTTAAAGCTGAGATAGCATTTCCCGCTGCGCCTTCCTATCTTGCGGCGTAAAGTTAAATTGATAAGTGTGTATTTTTATTCTTCGTGATAAGGATTGATACTAAACATTCATGTTCTTTGTTATTAACATTGCTTACATTATCTTATCAATACGACTGGATCGTTACAGTCGAATGGCGGACATGTGGATTAGTGTAAGGCGATGATTCGATATCAGGTTAAGTCGGTATCTGTTCTCACAATATATAATTAATTTATTGAAGTGAATTAAATAATAAAAATGAACATACCGTAGATTTCATTATCTTCTCATATCTACTTCATGGTTACAGGAAAAGTGACGATTACCTTCCATATGAAACCTGCTGTCCCAATTTCATGATATGAAATTATTAAAATTATTTCAATTTCATGTTTTTAACAAATATTTGAAATATTAAAACATAAAATAATTAATAAACAAAGAAGTATTATTTGTACCCTGGCAGATACAATAATCCTGACCACCCCTAATAATACCAAATACGTGATTGTTTTCGTTTATTTGTTTCTTACTAAATAACTCTTCCCGGAATTACTGTATACTACTAGAACATATTACGGGCGAAGATATAGAATAGTTTATTCTGATTCACATAGTTCTTTAAAGAAATATGAAAAAAAACGTTTTTATGGAGTCGCTAGACGGCATTGATGCTATATTACATAGTTGTATTAGATTAGCAGTTATATTAGTTTTTGTTGATATGTTGTAGGTCTATCAGCTAAACATCGTTCTATTAAATTTTGTTTTTAGTTCTTATTTTCTCGATCTAAAATAACGTGTGACTGTTGCATACAAAAATTGTAATGAAAGTAACTTTGCACTGGTTTTTATGGAACCGTTTCGAGTAACGTAATAGAATAACTGCAGGGTTTATTATTATGCACGTTTGAGAAGTATTTCAAAATATTTTTTTCCCTATTTTTGAAATTAAGAGGAGAAAACAACTTAGGAAATGAAATATGATAAATCTGAACGATGGTACACTGTAAGTTTGTGATAGACGGAAATGTAGATTATCGGGTTAGCTAATAAGTTTTTAATCCCAACTTATTTCTGTTTAAATATTAAAAATGTAAATGCCACAAAGAAAACAAACTATATATGTACCATTTTCATTTATTATTTTCCTCCATTTAACAGGCAAATATCCTTTCAAAGAAAAAATTGGCAGAATTAAACGTAAATAATTTGATATAGCGCCATTTTTTCATTGTGTATATTGTCGATTTTTTTATCCAAATAAGTGGCAAACAGATAACGCAATATTGGGTGAACAAGGTGAATACAACAATAGAACCGGGTCCAATTCCTATAATTTTTGACGAGTGTATTTTGCGGTATAAACTTATTATGAAAAAAATAAACTCAGTCCTCTTGACAAGTTTGTTTATTAGCTAATTGATCTAGTTGTAAATAATAAACCTCTGCATTCACCACAGATCCCCTGGAAGTAACTCTCAAATAATAACACCTTGAAACTCCACCAGCAGCTCAGCATTACTTTTCTATTATAGAGATCAAATTTTGGTACTGAAAGTCCTGTTTGTCTCGATCTAAGCCATCGGAATTTGCATTTATGATTAACGTACATGACTCATCTTTCGTTATTAGTTGTTAATTACTTCATCTAATCGTAGGACGTTTTAATGTCAATAATCGTATTCGGCGTAGATTTATATCCATTTTCTTTGATATGACGCACTTGAAACTTTCCGCTGCCTGGTATTATCTTAGAGTATTATATACATGGCAAAATATTCTGAAAATTTTTACAACCTTTATACAAAATCCTAAACGTGCGACTAAAAACTTATTAACCGACCCAATGTAAGGATCTTAAGAAGTAACTATTGAACTGGAAAAACGAAGAACCATAAAAAATTTTGTGGAATTCTTGTGCATCGTTATTAACGGCCTTTGCATACTTAATAATTTGACCATGAAACACAGATATACTATTGAGCATAGAAAATGATTTAGTTTACTAACTGGGTATTTCCATAAAGCTACCTTTTCTAGAATCAAATATATAATGTGTTGGTCCTTAAAGTTTCTAAAAACAATATTAATTAACAGCCAACGCTAACTAAAACAACGCTCGAAGGGCGAAAGGATCCCTATGAAATTAGTAGGGAGATTAATGAGCTAACTCGGCTCGCCGCCGTTTGAAACTAACTTGCACATGAAATACACTAACTTTGAGTTCTCTCTTTACACAAATCGATTAAAACTATTTATATCAATAAACGAAACGTTTGAATTTAGCCGTGCGTTGAAATAACATTGAATCGAATGTCATATTGACGAAGTTATGGAATTTTATTAAAAATTTAAAACACGTAGAAAATGAAAATGTGTTTATACAAATATTATAAAAAGTGTGTACAAATATATTACAAAATGTATTTGTTCATGATTTTCTTTTCAATCGTGAAATCTAGACAGAAAAATAAAAAGAAATCTACTCTACAAAAACAGGCCACATGCGTATCGAAACACTCTCAATATAGTATTCCATAGTTGCCTATATCTCTTTAAATGTTTAAAGCAACTTACTGGGAATCATTTTAGTCGGAATTTCTTAGTCAAATGATGGAACTTGATTTTTTTTTCAAAAATTTCATACTCACATATGTAAATGGAACGTCAAATTAATTTTTAAAAACTTTTTTAAGGATATTTCACTCGATGGGATATGCGAAAAAAATCGCTCCATTTTGCAAATATAGAGAGGTACATTATTTTATTTTTATGTTTTTCTTATATATTAATCAATTTTTCCACTTGAAGTATCTACTAACAAATTTTCAACTATGACCCTATTAAATAACAGTTCCAGTCCCTTGTCAAAAAAAACTAAATATTTGTGAGTCCAACAGCAGTAAAATCAAATTTTTATACATCGTATAAATTCTAAAACTAAACTAAAATGCGAAGAAAATCTCCTACCCGTTGACTACTGTACCTCCAAAATTGTCAAACGAAAATTCGAAATAGTCAAAAATAAAATATCTTTGCATCAGAAAACACAAACAGAAAAACAAAACAGTATCTACATACACATACGTACCCACGCAATGCCAATGGGCTTTCCTTTGGACGCTTCATAATTTAGAAAGTAAAAAAATATTCTTTCGACCGTTATCCGATGTCACTTCGTTCAGACTTTGGTTTTTCAGAATAAATTAATTCGATTATGTGTGTGAAAATTGTCTTAAAGTGACGTATGTAGGAAGCATAACGGATCGAAAAGTTAAATATTGTGCATATTTATAAAAGTTATGTTATCTTCAAATATCTTTTATTTTATTACATGCAAAATTATTTATATTAGTATTAATTATCAAGAATTAGGCTATGCCATATTTTATAAAAAAAATATTCATTAATTACATATAATTAAAATTTCAATTAAAACTTTATGTACATATTTGGTACAATACAGCCTATTGAGTTTATTTAACGGGAAAACGATTCATGCTTCATAATTTTAAATATTGTTTATTGTTTTCATTACAAAATAGATTGAAAAATGTGACCAAATGCATTTTAGAAAATAAAGTTGTAGCTATTCTTATAAAAATTGTGGTAATTTGTTACTTTATTATTTGTTTCATTTTTAAAAATTTATCAATATTCTTGCGGCATTATCGATTTATTTTTTAAAAACGTAGATTTATTTTTCTTAACAAGCAAACAATTTACGAATTGAATATAGAAAATCACGTCAAAATTTAAATCACTGTTAAAAATGGGATATAAAAGTCACAAAATGGACATAGATGGTAACTAAAGCCACAGTTGTGTGCTTGTGTATTGAAAGTATTTTTAAGAACTAACCAGGCGCTAAATTTACTTAAAATAATGTATATTAAATGAAATAGAAACTAATTAAAATGAAAAATAAAATATATTTCAGTGTAACTTTAGTTACGGCTAGAATATGGTAGGCACATTTAATTTATAATTATATTACGCCAGTTAATTACACGAATCACATTTCGTCATATGGAACTATGTACATATGGCAAAATCACAAAGTAAATAGATTGCCAGGATCAGACAGGATAATTATAATTATGTACGACATAACGTCGTACTAAACTTTCGTACTAAAGTTTCGTGCTTTGTCCTGTATATATACTTACGACTGATAACATTGAAAACATTTAGTCATTCACGCACTGATTAGCATAAATTTGTGCATCCCTTTGTTTTTGGTTGCAAAAAATATGATCATATGTCTCAATTCAGGGTGCAACTATAATGAATGGAAGTCCGTAATTTGCGGAATCTTTTCACATTATTACACTTCTCTACAACATTTGAATAATGCTACTTATCCAACTTATCTTAGAAGCAGATTTAGTTACTTGTCTGCACACGGTATAGGGCTACGCTCTGAAAAGTCCTTCGCTGTCCAAGTTATAAGACTTTGGAATCGACTGGAATCGGATACCAGGAACTCGTCCCCAAAAAGTTCTCTCTCTCATAATCCCTCTATCGTACAGTTCCAATTTGATTTTTTTCCCCATTTTCCTTGTTTCCAACCAGGTCAAGATTTATAATTAACCATTTTTGTTTTGTATTATTCATATTTAGCTTAATTTTGCTTATTTATATGTTCGGATATTTTTGGTTATTTATTATATCCCAAGTTTCGCTTTTTTATTACTGTCTTTTACAGTCATCCACATCACAAAATGTTTACATTGAATCTATGTGATTTACTGGAGGAGATTGCTCTTGTAGCAATAGCCGTCAAATATCTGTATTATGTGTAGGTTAAAGTAATAAGTACGACAGGTGTGAAATGTTGTGCACAGTTGAAATGGAAGTTTATATGTTTATGTCTCAATTCTTGTTTCAATTTTATCATACATTTAAAATGTAAGTTTTTGTGAGTAATTCGACAATATTTCTTTCCTATCAGCACATATTAATTGAGTAAACTAACGTGCGATTGATGTTTATGGTCGTTTGCCTTTGACTTAAAACTTTGGAATTTGGAAGTATCCAAATTCATCCAATACTTGATAATACGATCGCACAGTTCGGTATCATCACAGAAAAGTAAGTTGTAAGTAAAGTCTAGAGAAGTAATAGGTGTAGCAGATTTCTTATTCAGATCCAGATAAATTTAAGATTTCATTAATGTTTGGGAAAAGTCGTCATGAAGTCACCGTCAAGTACAGTCAAGTATACACACACACACACACACACACACACATATATATATATATATATATATATATATATAATATTAGTTTTACTATGCAATATTAAAGAAAAATAAAACGGCGATACAATTTCCAAGTCGCGAACAAGTCAAAATAAGCTAAAAACTAAGGAGACGCATTGAATAGTTTTATGTTATTTGTTTCATTTTCCCATTTTTCATGATTTATGCTAAGAAAATATAAGATACACATCGACTATCGATACTTTTCTTACCAAAACCCTCTGTCGAGGGGTTCACCGTGTTGGAAATTGGGATGAGTTTCATTAATTAGAGCTGACTTTAAACAGATAATATTCCGGGTAATTATCTATACTATAGATTATTTGGACTCATTCCAATGTTTCTTAAGAAAGCACAATTGGACCGGGTGCAAGTGAAAATTGTTGGTTAACTTTTTATCAAATATTTAATAAACAAGGTAATATAGGGAGGAATTGAATCAAAAAGATCTTTTACTCGTTGTGAATTTATACATACATACTTATATATTTTCCAAAAATTAGTTTTCCACATTAAATATGTTCCATGTACTAAGGTCATAGCATTCCTAGTAGCGGTTCGTAAATATATATAATCTAAAAAGTGGAACATAAAGCATAAAAGTATAAACAACAATCGTAAGACGATGCTGTTGTATGTCCAAAGTATCTTTCTATTCCCTAACGGTCTACATGTCCTTCAACTTGACATTGGAAAAGGTTTTCTTAATAAAAGATAAAAAACGTCATTAAAAAAAATAAAATTCTTTATCGTTTGTTAAAATTATAACGAGATATTATTATTTTATTCTATTCTACATTTTTGTTTTAAAATGGATAATAAAGCAAATATCGATGGTAAGCAGAGGGAAAAGTATGTAGATTCTAAAAGATTTAATATAAAAATCGGGAATAGTGAAAACTTTTATTACCATCACCACTTTAAAGGGTTTAAAACATTATATTACAGTCGACAATTAAAATGTATCTAGATATCCTATATATAATCTAGATATCCACCTATGTAAAGAAGGCTTTTATGTGTATTCCGGTTGAGACTAAGCAAGTCGTGGAAGCAATGAAGTTGGAACCTACGTTATAGGAGAAGCGAGGACATATGAGATAGCGGAGCATAGCGGGGTAGTAACTAAATTCTCTGAATCAACGATCATATGGCAATCCAAAGAGCACGCTGCTATTGGTGTTTAGTCGTCGCGTGACCTCCGCTAGCGCCAAACGCAGTCGTCAGGGCGAGCTACTAGTGAGCCGTAGTAACAATAAAAAATACTACATATATCTTAAAATGTTTATAAAAGGTTATGTACAATGTATTGTACGTAGCGACATTTGTTGGTAAAATTTATACTATGTTTTGGTATGGTTTATAAGTTCGATTACAAAATAAAAAATATTGTTTTTAAATAAAGGCAAGATGGCGGTGTTTATGTTTTATTTTGCATGTAGCTTGGGGCAAAGTAGGGTATACTAAACGAAGCATAGTGGAGCAATTTTTGCTTCTGTTAAGTAACTTGTATTTTTTGTTCGTTTCAAACAAAATGTTTCCTACATATAAAAAGAAAACAACTCAACATTCTTGAAAGTGAAATAAAAAACAATTGAGAATATTGTGTTAAGACAAATGGATTATAAAACAGCTGCACAGTGTCACGGTGTTCCACAAACTATACTCAAACGATGCGTTATAAAGCATAGGGCTAATCCAAACAACACTATTACAGTTATAGAAAAGAATATAGAAGTTAGGCCACTTTACAACTGCATTTTCTCCTGATTAAGAAAACGCATAAAACGAGTACATTAAGGTAAATGAAGAAATATTTTATTGTTTAACATCTCACAAACTAAGAAAAATTGCTTATTCGTTAGCAGAAAAAAAAAACAAATTCAACAAAGATTAAATTCACAAAACAGCCTTGCAGAAATAAAAAGGTTTCTTGAAAATGTATCCAGACATTAGTTACATAGTATAAATCTACCTCGGCAGCTAGAACTATGGGTATCAACCGAAATGCTCTTAGAAAAGTTTTTGATCTACTGGAGTAAAAGTGTGACAAATATAAACTAAGTCCATAGTGCATATTCAATGAGGATGAAACAGGCGTTTCGACGGTCCCCAAAAGCCATTCTAACATTCTCGCATCATATGGTAAACGGCAAGCAGGAACAATGACTTCTACAGAACGAGGAAAATTAATGATTACGATTATTTGCTTCAGTGCAGTTGGAAATTATATGCCTCCAATGGCCCCTTAAGGAAAAAAATGGCTATGGAAATTAAGAAAAAAAATGGCTATGGATCCATCCATATTGCGTGGTCACGCCGTATCAAACTGCGACATTATTTGAACCAATTTTTGAAGCTGCAGCCACGATGACAACTGCGACAAATGCATACAGAAAAGCAGGAATCTGACCTATTTACATATATATTTTTCACAATTAAATGAAACTACGTGATGTAGTATTATTTCTACTATCTTTAATTTCTTTACCATGACCTAGGTTTCGTTGTATTACAACATCTTCAGGTGGGATATAAGCAAAGATACCCACCTGAAGATGTTGTAATACAACGAAACCTAGGTCGTGGTAAAGAAATTAAAGATAGTAGAAATAATACTACATCACGTAGTTTCGTTTAATTGTGAATAATGAATTTCTACAAAATTAACGCCAAATATATTCAATATATATATTTTTACTGATGCTTGTCTTGCACCAATTGAAACAACCATTAACCCAGAAAACCAAAACGAAACTTCCCGCCCTACTAATTTCCCACCGAATAGCACACAATATACTCTTCAAGTTATTCCATCTACCGGCGCCAAGACACTACAACTGACAGAGTCAGGCATGAGCTGCTCTCACCAAGAAATACAAAAAATGACGCCAAAATAAAGCTAAATCTCTCCTCAACCTGGATGTTCCTGGATGGGTAATCAATTATCAACTTTCTTGACATTACCTGAGCAAAAAATGCCATTATCTAAAAAAAGAACGACAGGAAGGACGTTCTTTTGTTGTTTCTGGTAAATAGCTATCTCCACTGAATCACCCTACAAAAATGAACTTTTTGAACTGAAAGATGCCAAGGAAAATAAAAAGAATGAAAAAGGAAAGGCCATTAATACTAAAGTTTGATTCTATAAACCAAAAGAAGAAAGAGAATACAGTCAAGAAAAATAAAAAGTTAAAGAAGCCTTCAGATGATGAAGATACCGAATGCATCTCTTGTGGTTGTTTGTGGTCTTAGTCGACTGAAAGTTGGATAAAATGCAAAGAGTGTAATCTTTGGGCACATTGGCCTTGCGCTGGAGAAGAGAATAAAGAAGACGTAGCTTTTTTAGTCAATCGTTATTTTTCAAATTTGTTCATCATTTATCATTGTTAAAAGAAATAATTACAATTAAAGATTAATATTTTTATTACTTATTATTGGTTACATAATTCCTTCAAAAACACCTCCTAAAGCCACAACTGTTATCAGCTTTGCTCCGTTATATAAGACAAAGTTGGGTAAATCTGACTACTCTTGTATTTCATTCTATTAGCTAACCTATTATTTCTGAAATAAAAATAAACATGTTAAACTTTAGTATGTGACGACATACTATAAGACCAATTTAGCGTAGGATGGTTAAACTTAATTTGATTTTTTAATAAATTAATGTCATTAACGTCTTAGATAACCTGTTATTCCCCCTCCTCTCCACCCTTCCCTACGTTTGATAAATTATTTTAATGTTTTTTGGTCCTACAATTGTGCAGGTTACGATAAAAATCGTAATATTATGTTTGTAGTGACATTTAATCAATAATTAAAAAAAGATACCATTATCTTTGACGAAATAACGAAAATTTTTCATTAGAAATCATAAATAATATTTTAAACGGTGATCGCTATTTTTCAATTATTGAAAAAATCTGAATAACTGGTTGTATCCTAAACAAAACCAATTTTGACGCTACTGAAGCATGGGAGTATATTACTATACTAAAAAGGGAGTTATGATTGTAAAGGTTGCAAACAACTGATTGTATTGGATTAATAAACCTAACCTGAGTTAAATAAATATATCTCAGAGTAATGTCTTTTTGCCACTACGCCAAAGAATTGGTGTCATGGATCCAGCATTTGAGCACGGGTAGATGGAAGTCGCTTTAGTTTGTATAAATAGTAATAGCTAATATTAGTAGGTATGTAGTATATCTGGCTACTACTACTATTAACATTGGCCTATGATATGAAAAATAAGATACATAGGGCATAATACACATCCTTCATGATGTCAACGAGTTAGCTGTTGTGTCGTGCATCGGTATTGACATCGCCATATAAACAATCGAGTCTCCAAGTCTTCAAGTTCACTGAAGAGCGATGGGTAAAGACCTAGTTTAATATCTTCGGCCGACACTTGGTAATGAATATATACGGCTCCAATGTTAAACAGCGTACGATCTTCGACTTTCACGTCCACTAGACATATGTCGCCTACGTTATGTATTCTCAAGGTGAAATTTTCGCAGGGACTGATGGCATTGACGATGATTTGTCTACAGCTCGTGGTGTTTTGTAAATTTCTATAGATCGCAAAGCCTCCGGCTGTAGAAACTAGTCCCAGTGACGGTTCAGTCGAAGTAGATGAACGATCTCTGCGATATTCAAGTGTGGTGTTATTGCTTCTTTTAACTTCACAGGATTCTTTGAGCTTCACAGTATTTGCGCAATCCATCCAAGTTTCGCTAATTTTTATATATTCGGAATTTTTCAGTATATTGTAGTTCTCAATATCTCCCGCGTGAGTTACAGTATTTATCGCTTCCGGCTGCGACGATGCCTCGCTTGCAGAAGTCTAATTGCTCGCATCGGTAGCGTGGGAAACCTATGTTTGGCCGTCCGCTCGTACTCGTCGCGTATAGCTTTCACTGTTGGCGCCATGTGCCTTGTGCGTGATAAAATTTAAAATCGTCTCTATTATTCTACTGAGCTCGATGTACACAAGCTGGGTTTATTGTAACTTATCGTAGTTGGAGACGACTTAGTCGAATGTGTCACCTTACGATTTGTGAATAGTGATCGCTGACATAATCTGGAACTGGTTACTTCTGCATCTAGCTCACATAACCTGAAACTGTTTATTTCTACATTTTACAGTATATCCAAGTAAGATATTGCTGACTTGCGTTCGAAACCCCTCAGGTAATTGGATTTGTGAATAAAGTTCTTCTTTATGTTAACATTGAAGGCTAAGTCATCGTCTATCCGCCTCGGTAGTTGCTACATCATGTTGTTCGCATCGACGGGCATGTCGATCGCTTGGTCGACTATACCATAATAACCTTCGTAACGTAGGCTATGAATTTGCATAAATGGAAGCGCGGCGAAATCAAACGATCAAGCTGCGGCAGGCCGTCCGTTTCCAGAGGATAACTCACTCGTCCATGATGCAAACTCAAGATCGTATCAGCGAGCTGACTATATACATTAAATAATGACGCCACCCTTATCTCTCTAAGACTAATAGTTCGAAATGATTAAGGCAAGACGATATAGACCTTCTCATTTTGGTAATCTTTTCTGTTCGGGTAACCGTTTGTTTCGGTGTGATTTTAAAGACGTTTCACGTCAAAGATGATAAAATGATTTGTTCTTGGCAAACAAACGAACAGAAAAATGGAATTAATCAAAGCGTTGTGAAATGAAACAATAAATGTACATTTAGAAATAACTATTGCAGAATATGAGTTATAAATCTATTTTGATTATTTTCAGTTTATATATTGGCTAATGTATACCTGAAACCTACTGTTCTTCGGCAGCGTAGTTATAATTGAAACTGGTTTCGTTCCTGAATTAAAAATCAATATTAT
The DNA here is from genome assembly GCA_039881145.1 of Druceiella hillmani. Classification (NCBI taxonomy): domain Eukaryota; kingdom Metazoa; phylum Arthropoda; class Insecta; order Lepidoptera; family Hepialidae; genus Druceiella; species Druceiella hillmani. The sequence continues at coordinate 20,785,268 of JAYKKI010000021.1, read as the reverse complement.
AATTTTATGAAAGTGGATAGATATAATCTAATTTGAGAAAACGTCAAAAAGTAAGTCAGTGTATTTGATTACTGACGGTAACAATATTCTAGATAATAAATTATGCCTACCTAGCTTATTAGAGCATACACCAGTAAGAGCAAGAATCGATAATTTTTTTTAGGTATCCATGAGAATATCACGCTTCGACGGTTCTCAATAGCCACATACGTATATCCTAATATACTATTACAGGCAGCAGGATACTTCGGGATATATACGAGATATGAGACATAGAATACAAATAAATTAATAAAGTATTTTGCATAATGTACAAACGAAGAAGAATCATGTAAACATCCCTTAAAACAGGAAAGATGGCTAGCGTGCAGACTGCCCTCACGCCCGCACTCGCTACGCCCGCACTCCATTAGACACCTATCGATAAATAAAATTTACAATAGAACTATGTCAAATTGTAGATCATAAGTCGACAATGAAATATGTGATTAAATTATTTTCTTAATAGACAAGTAAGAAGATCGATTACTTCGTTTTCAAATCGGCCAACTGCGTATGGGGTTTCCCTTTTTATCTAAATCTCTTAAAACTGTTGAAACAAATTAATCGAAATTTTAATATTTAGAATTGTTTCAGATCTTCCCAATTCGTAGTTTAAGTAAAATTAGAGCCACGTTACATATCGCGCGTAATCTTGACGTTTAATATTTCACAACCGAAGCATAAAAATGACAAATTCTAACTTGAAAAGAGCAATCCGATGGTATCCACTTCAATGTATGGAGGTAACATACCCCGTGTTAAAAAAATATTTTAAAATTTTACTACATATTAATAGAATCTCCGTATGAAACGCCAGTCTGCAAATTCTATGCGCATAGATCTAACGCTGTAGAAAGTACAAGATTACTGCAGACAGGACGGAGAGCGAACGGTTTGACAAAACTACAAGGTTCCGTTCAGGCCGTTCGGCTACGGAAGGCTAAAAACTAAGTCAACTGATGCCACTACTAAAATAATTTTAAGATGTTTCGTGACAAAAGATAGCAGCTGTCGCCAAATTGGGAAAAGTAAGAACGTAAAAAATATTTGGTTAAAGCTGGTCGGGGAGCAAGTTTGGTATAGAAAAGGGTTTGCTTGCGGTCTTGTGGGGTATCGACTGAAAGGGTGAGTGATAAGGCTGCTGCTACTTTTTTACCAGAATTTTATATAGAAAAGTTTCCTACGGATATTGCTAAAAATGTCTATAAAATATGCACCTTTCTTTCAGTCTATGTAATTGTGTTAAACATTTGTGTTAAAATTGTGGAAAAATGTCAACTGCAAATGGAACTGATGACCTGAGGTTTCCCGAACATTATATCATATTGTAAAATTTAGTAAGTAGATATTTTTAAAATATACGAAAAAAATGGCTAATTAATAATCAGAAAATGTAATCCGTCAATTAATAATGCCATATAGAATTTTACGAATGAAAAATTGTCGGATGTTTCTCATTCGTGCTATGAGACCATCAGGTACTGTGATACTGACTCAATGTCAGTATCACAGTACCTGATATTTAAAAGGTTGTACCTTTTTGTTGCAATGAATTAGAAGCTTGAATTTTTACAGGGCTATGGAGCCATAGACTTTAGTATTCGTTTTTCATATTCATTGATTATTTCAATTTGATATCTCAGAATTCTTCTGAGAAAAGGGGTATTAATAGACGGATAGACAAACGAGAAATAAAGTTATTTTATTAGATTTCCATTCTTTCATTCTGAGGCATTCATTTTGAGAAATTCCCGATTTTTAACGCCGATGAAAGGTAGGTTTACTATTAACATACCTAGATTGACAAATTATTTTTCGTGGACATATAGATCATAGAACTCTGTGTGCAGATAGTTTAATATAAGTTCGATAGAAATACTATGTATTTATTTATCAACTTTTTATGCATAGTACATATGGCGGACTTATTGCTACATGAACAATTTCTTCCAGTCAACCATAACAACTGGTATTGAAATTTAGTTGGTAGACTGTAAGAGATTGTACCCTTACATGCTTAAATTTTTATAAATACTTTAGTGACGTACCCCTCCTAAACCGTAACCCTCGTAAGGAGAATTCTACTCCATTTAAAAATTGTTTAATTCTTTTATTGCTCATCACTTTCAAAAAATTATATTCACGTTGTCATCACACTACGTGTTTCTCGTCTTGTTTTTACATTCCTCAATAGTAATTTCTTAAACGAACAGTTATTCTAATTCGTTAACTTACATTCTAGATTTATTAAAATAAAACTCGAATATGAGAAAGTATTGGGGAATGAAAAATCCACATACGGCTTAGCATATTTATAGTAAAATGGGAAAGTGTTCCAAAATGAAATTGCGATATTGATTACAATGGGCATTAGTATAATCCTCTTTTGTTCTCGGGAAGGCGGCTGGGCACTTGGTGACGCTGATATAGCGCTCGCGCCGTTTACTTGTTTATAAATCCGCCGAGCCGAGCCGTGGAATAATATGACCGCGCGAACACGCTCGGCCAGTGAACTATGAGAAGATCATTGTTTACAGAGCGATGCTTTATGAAATGCCAGCATTACAACCCGACTTCGTCCGGGTGAAAATAGTATTTAAAAGTAACTACGCAATGCATTTTTATAAACAGTACTAACTTTCGCCCGCGTCTTCACCCGCGCTAATTTTCGAAAATGCGACGAGATTTACATGTAGGTTTTTAGCTCTCGAGATAGATGAACAATTAGATGTAATATATATGTAGTGCCATTGATATTTTGGAGTAGTAAATTTGTGTTATTGAGTAAAAAATAATACATAAATTATTAATTCGAATCTTCAACTTTGTCTATGACAAATTTCATAAAAATTGTTTAGCCATTTAGGCGCAAATGAGTATCAAAAATCCAAACACACTTTTCATGGTATCAATATTCCTAGTGAGCGAAGCTTCGAATTACGATATAAGTGTTACTCCGCTATACGAACTGTACGCGTGTTAAATTTGATAGCAACTCACTGCTTGATTGTATTAGGTGCCAAGCATGGGTAAGCAAACCGACTTTTGGATTTATAATGTTAGTAAAGTTTAATTATATAAAACGTGGATAATACTGCAATCATTAATGTTTAATAGATTTTTATATCTGCTAAACAGTAAACTAGATAGCAAGAATCCAACAAAATTATCACGGATAAATTTCCACTAGCTTTTACTAAGCTTAAAGGGAGATGAGTTGAGTTTGTGTAAAACGAAAAACGAATATTAAGAAAATATGGAACTACTTGCAACGGGCGTAAAACTGTACTTACAGTGTGGCGCTCATCCGGTAGGTCTCGTGTAGATCTCAAATAAGTCTCAATCGGCTGTCCCTCTATTTCAATTTCGAGGCAATACATGCAGATTAATATGCTTCATAACTATTGTTCAAGCGTCTAAAAACAATGAAACATTCTGACGAATAAGCGAGGATCTTATAAGGATTCTATTTTGTCTTTTGAGGCACGCCTAAAATACCTTATTTAAAATAAGTTAGATTAATATATAAAGATTCGAAACTGCATTTCATTTATATTAACTTCATTAAACTATCAGCCGCTCACCTATTGGCGTAATCTGTCAATGAAACGGGCGGAAAACTAACTTCTATTTTGGAGTACATCTTATCTTCATTAACCGTGTCACAGTGCATCACCGCAGTAGCAATTGTAGTCTAATTGCGAGTAGATGTTATATTTTTTTGTAATATTCATCTTGAGAAAATAAATTCCAATGTCGAGATTCATATCCATGCTCTTGTGATATTCTGGCAGTGTACGATTTATTTTTATTAGACACAATGATTACTTCGTTGTCATTATAAAATTTTGATTAACGGAAATTACAAAAGACAATTGTATTGATAATTTCTGTTTACACAATATGTATGCACAAACTAGGCGATCAAAGAAAATTTGAGTTCGCAACATTAATTTCGCAATTGTAGAATGTGATACGTATGTGTTGATTTAAAAGGACGACAATGTAAACGAGGTGGGTCCGTTCTATTATTAAAAAAAAAACAAATATTACAAATGGAAGAAAACATTTTTATAAATTCAGTAATACAGTACATAATATAATTTCTGTGTGACATTTTAGCGATTCTTGCAAATAGCATAATATGATGACGACGTTAAGTACATATGTAAAATAGAGTTTGAGTTGAATTTACGTTAGAACCTGGCTCATGCATAAATATGAAAAGAAAGAGGCAGATGATAAAATGGCCCGACCCGTCTGAATATTCATGGCGTGCGGGCGCACTCTACGTCGCCACACACACACAACACGACGCGCTGCGTCTAATTTGTCAAAAAGGCAACCAAATTCATCATTATAGCAGGACTCTCGCGATGGAATGTTTTAGTGGATCGTTCGTTTGAAGACAAATATGCGATACAATTTCGAGCAGAAAAAATGGTCTTTCACGGAGCACCTTCTGTAACAGTTGTATTTGTTATTCTTTGATGGGTGTGTATTTTATTAGTACAGAAAGCCAAGGTATAGACTATACCTTGGCTTTCTGTACTTAAGAGGTAAAAAAGGAAAAACGTGATACTTCGATCTAATGTAGGTACAAATAGTCTACACCAACAGGTTTTGTAAACTCAACAGCTATGACCAAATATATATTGACTGTTATTACGGAAAATTATTATTTACACGATTATTATATGGAGTTAAACGTTTTGCTTGTTTGTATGTTTTTAAGATTTGGTACAAAAACTGTTTACCCCAATGACACGAAACTTTCACCATCGCATAGCTTATAAGTATGTAATATGTTTATAAAACGTGTATAGGTAAAGAGCAATAACGATTAAAGTGAAGAGAGTCGAATTGTGCTAATTGCATTCTGGGGTCGTACATTGAACTCACGTATGAAAGTAAATAGCATGAAAATCTATTAAAGAATTAACGGCAAACCAATAAGGTCAAGGTTTTCTTTTCGTCCAAGCCTAGCCGGGATGGAAGGCTAGTATGAAAATATACCTATAGTACATCTTATTCCAGATTCAAAAATATTAATATATATAGTTTAAATTTCTGAGTATATAACAAGGACAAGGCGCACCATTATTCCAAGAGATCATATAGCATTATTTTCCTTACATTTGTTGCTGTTATAATAACAGATATATTAAAAATACTACTAAGATCCATAACCTTGTTTTAAACAGGTCGAAAATAACCTCACTTTGAATGTAACTTTATTTGTGATATTGAAACCCGCGCAGATTAGAAAAACTGATACCTATAATGTTCAATAGAAACCACACACTGAAGATTCCCAAGACATTTAGACATAAAGAAACATTTCACAACATAGTTTTTTTATTAACCTGTTAATAAATTTATTTTATATTTCACAACGTAAAAATATTGCCTCATATATATTTTACTAAAAATCGTGAATTTCTCAAAATCTATAAGATTTATTATCTTTGCTAATTTCTGGTAACACTTGTTTTGTTTTCTAATCTTGACTGCAAAAATGAAGTGGAGATCATATTGGATGCACTTTTTTACAATATTCCTGGAACTATCTTACACATAATTTAAAAAAAATATTGTTTTGAAGACAATAAATATACGCATTAACAGATTCGCCTGCTGTGCTGAAACTTGGACGGTAAGATATTTTAAAGACGTCAAACAGTATCTATGAACGAGTTACAAAGGAAAACGATATTACTTTGGACATGTTTGTATAGAAACAGCTGACAGGGACCTGTTAGTAAAATTACATTAAAGGACGTTAATGATGAAACGCTTGGCAAAGTGCTTGAAGATGACGTGCTTTTCCTAAGGGCTATAATGCAGAAGATGGAAATATTTCTTAATGTTGCCTATAGTATATATATATATATATATATATATATATATATATATATATGTATGTATATATATACAAATATATATATATATATATATATATATATATATATATATATATATATATATATATATGTATATATGTATGTGAGTGCGTGCGTTTTCGCCGGGAATTTTCTTTTGAATATTAAAGTTGATATCGTCGACAATATCATTTTTAGTTGTCAAAATTGCCCTCTGAAGCAGCCACTCCAGATTAGTATGGTTGTGAAAAATGCGTGAATGAATTTGGTCGATCAGTTCGTTCTCAATAGTAGTTATGTTGCAGATATCACTGTGGGGTTCAATGAGGCCGGTCGTCTGGTCAGAAGGATATGTGGCTTCTATGTAAGTACATGTGCCTATTTGTAGATTTTTGAGCAAAATGTGCTGTTGTTTCGTCTTTGATAGTTCAACTCTCATATTTTTTGTAAGTCGGAGTATTTGTATGTAGCCAGAGATGTGATTTTTTAAGCATGAGGATAACTGGAAGCGTTTGTTGAAAATCTCTTCAAAGTATGAGTGGAGCTTCTCCCATCACTTCAGAATTTCCTCGTAAGTCTTGTAATTCTGTCCGTGGCTTCGAGTGATTTTTTATGTACCATTGTGCATTCGTCCCAGAAAGTAATTTTAGCTTGTTTTAGAAATTCACCCCGTCCAGATGCTCTTGAGATTTTACATACTCGGAATTGTCCTGCCAACAATATATTTAATACAAAACGTTTTCCTGGTGCCGCCTCGTGCATCCAAATAATTCCGCCAGAGTTGTTGTTGATCTGATCCAAGATAACGATGCAATTTTTTTTTATTGTCATTGAGAAGTGGTCGGTTATGTATAATGTATTGAAATAGTTCGTTGATGTTGTAGCTTTCTTCCTTTGTAATTTCGAAATCCGCCACATTGAACGCATCTTATCGTGATGCTGACATCCTAAGTTGCAATAAGGTCTGGTTTTTTTTATTTTTAAACATTTATCTTCTAGGCGAATGAGTGTTTCATTGAAGATGTCGTCGTTGAATTCGATGACCAGTCTGGACGAGCTTGTTAGATTTGGTACAGTATGTTATCGCTCATACTCTCTTTGAAGGAGTCCCATAGCTGCTTTGGATTCGATGGGTTATATGTTGTTCGTATTATGGCGAATAAGTCTCTGATTTGTCCAGCTGAGGCTATGAGTGAGTCTTCTTGTAGTGTTAATTCCCAGGGGTTGTCGTTTCCAGTATTCCTAAGCATTAGCATGCTTCTCTGTACGTCTGTCATAGGTAACCGTCAATAGTCTTGAGATCTATGAAACTTGTTGGTCCCCGTATTTCGTGTAGCAAAGTCCTGAGATAGAAACATTCGGCGTTTATTCGGATGTACGGTGTATACTCGGCCTAGTGCGTTAATTTTCGTTATTCCTGGATAATCCTCGACTGGAATTTCTTGTTTTCTTCGTTGAAAGATTTTTCTTGTTGTGTTCCACATATAATGGGTAGGGACGTCGACATATAAGAATGTTTTCGTGAATGGATCCGTTTGGCACAGTTGGAAAAAAGCTGTTAATGTTGTGTTCTTAGGTGGTTCGCTTGCAATTTTTCTGGCGATGTCTTTTGTGAAGTAAACTCTCGGCCTATTCACCAAATGTACTATTAGATGTTGTACAGTTGGTTGGTGTTCATGTATGGGAAAACCGAAAATCCGCCAAGCTGTTTGATCACTGTTGATATATCTTGCTGTTTGGTACATAAGGATCTCGTCGTTTCTATTTTATTGTTCACTATCTTTGGCTGTTTGAAATACTGCCATATCACTGTCTTCTTTCACATGCTTACAGATATATTTAATGGATTTCACTGAATTGAGGCATTTGACGTTTACGTGTGCTTGTAACATTTTGAAAAGTAGTGGTTTATATGGTATTACACATTGAATATCTATTTTCAGTTCGTCTCTGCCTTGTATTCGTATTTTTGCTGTGAAGCCACTTTTTTGGGTGATCGTATTCTATATTTGGCATAGCCATCATTTTCGGTTTGTGTGTCGTCCAAGTACGGTTTTGGGTAATTTTTTGTACATTTTTCATCAATCAAACATGGCAAATTGGGGTTCACAACTATGTCGTACAGCTCTGAGGTACATTAAGTGGAAATTCGTGATCTCCAGGTGGTTTCTTGTCGGCTCGAAATATAACTTTAAAATCATTAAAATTCATTAGGTCCAGTGTTGTTTTGAATATGTGAATAAGTTGATTGTATTTGTGTAAGTTCCTCTATATATTTTCGATTATTTCTCGTCTCATTCCACCGATATTTGTGCATCATTGATCAATTTCTATTTCTTTATTTCCGATGAAATATGCTTGCAGAAATTTATAGTCTTCGTTGGGTAGTGGTAGTTATGATCTTATTTTGTGATAGATTTGTCCTTGGATGAAAAAAGAACATAATCGATTGCATCCCTCTTAGTGTTGATCGAAGTGACACTGGAAGAAGTCATTTGGAAGTAGGCGTTATACGCTTTTATATTTTGAAGGAAGCGCTTTATTATGGAGTTTCCCCGGTCATGTAAGGTAGACATTCCCGCGGAGGTGCTTCTAGTGGTGGTAATCTAGTTTATCCATTCATGCAACAGATTCCTGGCGTGATTTTGCAAAAATGTTCAAATTGTTGCAAAAATTGGCCGATGTTATCCATTTTTTTCGATTACCACATATTTGTGTTTGTTATATTCTTTCGTTGGGTTGTATTGGAATGCTTCATTTGCTAGCTTGTACTGTTTACTTGTCCTCGTACGCACTTCTCGTAGGGTAATATTTTCATGGGTGGCTTGCGTTCGCAGTCTTTTATTATAAGATTGTATCGCAATTCCCGATTCTTCAATTTGTTCATTTCGCTGTTCTTCGTTTTAACTGCTTCTCACAATGCTCATTCTCGTTCATTGGGAACGTAAATGTGCTACGCGCTCTTCGACTGTTTCGTTTTTCTCGTTGTTCTTTCGGTTTTCGCCATTTTTTTTCAGAACTGGCAAAATCTCCTCCTCTTTTACATTTGAGCATTGTATAAAATATAAATCAAATCAACTTTATATTAAGGAATACACTAAGTAAACTTTTAACACTTTTCACATTTAATTTTCTATTTATATTCACTCTATTACTTCGATTACTTACACTTCGCTGTTTGTTTTTATTCACTCACTGCACTTCATTGATAAGAAATTGATATTCGAAACAACGTCGGATCTTGCTTTATATACTCCTTCCAATGGGCAAACCCACCCATGCAAATGGCATGGTTTCGAATGGTCCACAATGTTAGAAAGTAGTAAAGTTCTTTGTAGCAGCCGCAAAGCGGAAAGCAGACTCTCCTTCTATGAGAGCTTAGAAGTGACGTAATCAGAAAATGAGATATTTAAACTTGCAAAAAGACATCAGAATGAGGCAAAAGATTAAAACATAGTAAGTATATAAAATGTATGCCTGGAAAATTGCTAACCTGGAACGAGGATATAAAAAAGGTGGCAATAAATATTGAATGAGGAGTCTCCGCATGAACCACCAACCCAGTTCTTCCAAAGGAAGACCGTATTGAAGAAATCATGACATATGAGGTGACGAAAGTCTGTGAAAATGGTGAATAGCAAGGCAATCGGGCCTTACGAGAAACCAGTGTGGATGTGGAAAGGGGCTGGAAGCGCAGGAAAGGCCTGGCTCACAAAACTTTTTAATAAAATCATGACTAGCGGAGAAATACTCATGTATGAATTCCAACTAACTATATCTGAATAATATCATTATTTACAATTAAATTACGTTTACTAATAAATTAAGTCAAGTATTAAGAATTAAACTATTTTACATTAAGATAATGCTGTACGGGTACCCATTTTGGAGTAAAGACCTCCTCCATCGTCCTCCAGCAAGGTCACTCAGTCACTAGTCTGGTCCAAGTCGGTCCTGCGATGAATATATACGTCATCACTCCTGCGCACGCCGGGACACCCTCGCGGCCAGCTGTGTCTGCGTGGCCACCAACATCGACGACTGGAGCCACTAGTTCTACCCATATTCATTTGAGTTTACAAACGAGTTCAGTGGTATCAGTCACTTGTGTTTTTTCTAATATCGGCACTTCTATGATGATCACTTATTTTTATACCTAGAATACTCCACTCGGTTGTTTATTATATTGTGTTTGTAGGAGGTTGTTTTAATTTTATATTAAGATTTATTTTTGTAATTCAGCTCTATTGATATATATGTATATATATATATATATACACTTAAACTTCACAAAATATGTTCATTGATCAGTAAATTCTGCTATATGATTTTTATTAATTCTAACGAAAACATGAATTAAAATAAGACACTCCAAAAAAACTAGCCATCGAGTCGCCAATGTAAGTATTTTATATAAATAAATAAAATTAAAACAAATTTATTATTAAAATGAAGTTTTGCACTTAACGGTATAAAATAATTTTCTAACCATTTCCAAAATATATTAACTGTAAAAGTTAAAGTCATACACGTTTGTTATGTTATCGTATCTAAGATTTGGTAAAAAAACAAACGAGGTATATAATAGGATTCACATTTTAGACTATTAATTTGTTATTTTGATTTCGTTAAAATACAAAATATTTTAACATATTGTTATTGGAATTACTTACGAGCATATGTCGAAAATTTCACTCCGTTCGTTTAACGGGGAGTCGATGAATATTCGACGACAAGATTTGAATTTTAGTTATTTAGACCGAAATGAAGTGAAATGAAAACAATTTAAATACATATATATATATATATATATATATATATATATATATACATATATATATATATATATATATATATATATATATATATATATATATATATATATATATACATATACATATATATATATATATATATATATATATATATATATATATATATATATATATATATATATATATATATATACAGGATGGGCCAAAAGGGTATTGGGGGTTTCGAAGTGAAATTTAAAAGTGAAACTAAAATTAGCACAACATTTTTATTTGTATTTTTACAAAATTTTCCATTACTTGAATTTTCATGACTTAAAAATAATGTTGTTGAAATGACGCCCCTCAGCTTCTTGACATTCTTGAAAACGAAGTCGCACATTCTGGAACAACCGGCGAAACGTTGTCCTCGGAATATTGTTAATTTCCCGGATAATGTTTCGCTTGAGTTGTTGTAAAGTTGTTGGACTGTTGTCGTACACTGCAGATTTAAGGTAGCCCCATAAAAAGTAATCACATGGAGTGAGGGCCATTCAATATTCCCCCTTTGTGAAATGAGTGGGGGCCATTCAATATTCCCCCTTTGTGAAATGAGTTTTCCGGGGAAAATTTAATTCAAAAGGGCTACGGAGACCCTGGCGGTATGGCATGTGGCACCATCTTGTTGGAACCATATCCTGGACGTATTCCCTTGATGTTCTTGCAAGGCCGGAATATAGAACTCTCTTATCATATCGCAATAGTTGTGGGCTTTTACCGTCATCGCGCGACCTCTTTCTTCCTCGAAAAAATATGGTCGGGTAATACCGTTTGCCGATATTGCAGCCCAAACGACAAGCTTAGAGCTGTGAAGTGGAGGTTCACGAAGTCGCCGGGGATTAGTCTCGGATCAAAATCGATAGTTTTGTTTGTTAATGTGGTCGCTAAGATGAAAGTTGGCCTCGTCACTAAACATTAGGTTGAAAAAGTTATTAAAGCGGTTGAGCACTTCATTAACAAAGTTAAAGCGGTTACCGGCATCGTTCGGCTTCAATACTTTCACAAGCTGCTGATTTGATTCAATACTTACACAAGCTGATTGATTTTATAGGCTTTAAAATGCAAGTCACGTTTCAAAATTCGCCTCAAAGTTGTACTCTTGACGTCCAAAGCCCGATTTCTCTTACGATTTGACTGTTGCGGATTTTGCTGAACAGAGACACGAACACGCTCCACTATGTTAGGCGTTCTCGCAGAGACTGGACGTTCGCGACCATTATTGTTACAGTCAACCAGGTTGTTTCGAACATTCTGATCCATTTCCGTATCACATTGGCGCTAGGACCTTCACAAATGTCTTGTAAACCGTATTCCTGTCGATACAACCGTCGCACAGTAATCATAGATTTGTTATTTTCATAATACACGCGGACACAAAAAGCACGCTGCACTTCCGTGTACGGCTCCATGGCGACTAAATTTCCAGGAAACGACGCGCCTAGCCCCGCCTCACCGCGCCGCAAGCGTTCGAGAAATTAAAGATTAAAGGCGGTAACACCTTATGGCCCAACCTGTATATGTATATATATATATATATATATATATATATATATATATATATATATATACATATAGTATGTTTCCATTTTTCATAATTTTCACGTATTAGTAGAGCTCACTGCAAACCCATCCGAATTACAATGCCAAACCTACGCTCATAATAGCTGCGGCACGGCTGACAGCACTAACGTTGCTCTCAAAAATTAATTTTACATAAAAACCTAATAATACTTACCATAAACTTATCAGTTCACACGACTGTCACACTAATGACTCTAACGCACGCCCCAAATGAGCGTCGTCATTCAAGATAGTATCGCGTTGTAGTTAACACTCGTACGGTAAATTGGTTCTTTGTCCGCATAATTTCAGTTTTTTTAACAAAACGTGACTTTCACGTCCTTTACTTTAACACGCTAGTTAATTTTTGGGAGCCTTCACTTGATCCTTTACCATTATTCAATGCCTAAAATTACAAAAAAAGAACAATTTAGAAAAAAACAAACAGTCAAAGCTAATTGATTTGTGAACAGAAATGAAGACAAATATCAGTTAGTCGGTAGCATCAGATAGGAAAGTTCAGATAGGAACTTTGGCGTTTAGCCAAATTTAAAGCAAATGCGCTAGTTTGAACCCAGTTGTCTAAATTAATTGAATTAGTATAATTTATTTCAAAATTAATTATTGAAATCAAATACTACAAAAAAAATGGATAACAACTGTGAACATTAAAACCTTCATAACTAACAATTCAACTAGGTTATAGAGATCGTTATCAGGAAAGTAATACAAACCCATAAGCTTAATCACGGCTAAGTACTTAATATGCTATTTTCCCATGTAATCTGCTAATAGGACATCGCTATGATATAGATTTCCAAATATAGATTTAATAATGGAACCATGTTCATGAGTTTACAAAGTCATGTTAATTTGTTCGTTTGTAATCAACTTATTAGCTTAAAGCTTCGACACTTTAATGTTTTTCTATAGAAAACACAAATCGAAGTCATTGTTGTAAGATAGGACCACAATCAATGATTTTGTAGTGAAAACAGTTTATCAAATAGGTACTTAATCAGTAAATAAATACACAATCTTCACAAAAATACATGCTTGAATCTGTAGACTACTACACTACTTGTCTAGAGACAAACTCCGTGTAACCCTCCTTGCAAGTTTTAGACACCTTTTTCGTGTTTGTTTATTATTTAGAAGATATATAAATAATTTGTTTTACGTTTTAATAGTTGTGCTTTTGCACTGGAGCACTCACAGTACTTGTAACAGCACGAATTAATTTTTAATTAAACAAAAGAAGCAAATACCATACCCAGACACTATTGTTTTGATTTGTTTCACGAATAGTTATATCATTCAAGACACCATGACGGTCTTGATGGTTTTCGAGGTAAATTTAAAATGTTTTTTTTTAAACGCGAAATACATTATGTGTATGTATGATTTTTGGAAAAATAGAATTGTTTTGGGTTAAATAGATATTAGGGCAAAGCATTGATAATTTTCTCAAATTTAGCCAACTAGCCTATTATTACTATTAAATTTGCTTTGCTCTTAAAACTTTCAATAACTTTAAGCTAGTTTTAATTGTTAATTAACTATTTTAAAGTAGAAAACTAATCAATAATTGAAAAGTTATCAAGAAATGCACACGCACGACTGCGCGAATTGTGTTAATTGGCAAAATTATTTAGTTTTTTTTTTAAATGAAATTAATTTAATGTGATTACAAGTAGTAGACTTTCTTTACCTTACAAACAGTTTGACCTAAAGTCGATACATTATCTGCTATAATGCCACTTGTGGGGAGAAATGACAGCGTCGCAATTCCATGCAGCGTACCAGCATCGGCGTTCCAGTAGCAACATATGCCTTGTTATCGGGAATATGTAATTCAAAATTTATAAGCCTATAGCTGTAATATGAGCATTATATAATATGGGTTTTTTGAGCTTATACTGTACTAGCTTTGCATTTCTTTCCTCATTCGCGGAACGATCCACAGATTTGTAAAAGTAATTCATTTTAACGAAGTAATTATATAATATTTTTATATGGTATCCAATAATCGCCTTCTAAATAAGTTATATATTATTATTATGACAGTGAGAAGTGTATCAACAAGTAAAGTGTACTTATATTAGTCTCTAGCTCCAGCGAGGAATATCAAAAACTTTCATATTGCTTTACGGTTAGTATAATTGTAGTCCGGATTGTACTATTTTTAGACCTGTAGAAGGTAACTTGGGTTAAAAATAAGAATCGGAACAAAAAATATTCACTATTTTTGGTTAACAGCAATATCCGGTGAAGGATGCTTCCAATAAACAATGTGGTTCTCATTTAGAATATACGTACGTATTTATAGTATACATAACTAACTTAGCCTTACCTGGGATTAATAGCAATAGTGTCGATCTTAAGTATAAACTTCTTTTGCCACGTTACGATATTATTTTTATTAACATATTATTTTGTGACCTTGTCAAATATGCCGAAATACAGCATTGATATACGACATTTATATAATCTTTTATTCTAACAAAAAAGTGAAACGTTAATGTAATTTTTCAATAAATGAACCAGAGGGAGATAGTGCTCTAAAGAGCTGATAGAAATAGGCGGGGGAACAGAATGATAGGGTGATAGAGACTGAAATAGAGAAAAAAGCAGAAAGAAAAAGAAGATACGGAAGAGGGCAAAGAATAGTGATGAATGGGCGTGGAAGTAGGTTAGAAAGAGGGGAAGAGAAACAGTGAGAGAGAAAGAGGGTAAAAAAGAGACTGGCGGATGGATAATGGTGTGCACAAAAATGATAACGATGTGCACAAAAACGCGAAACGACAAGTTTCGTTACTTTTATTACACATATATAAAGCTACCACGCAGCCACGCACAACGCACACGCCCTTTTTTATAAAAATATTACGCTCCGCATTTGTAACATGTTCGTAAACTTTAGATATATCTACCGTCGTACAGCTTAAACATTTTAATCTATTTACACAAAACAATATGTCCCCTTGGTTTGTTCATCTGGTCTGGTAAATAACAAAACCTACAAATATTGTAAATGAATTACGGCCTTAAAGGATTATTTTCTTTCAAAAGACATCCAAAAGATAATATTTTCAAAAAAGAAAGCTTAATAATATTGACTAACATTATTCAATCTAGTATTCATGCCTCTTGTCACATTTGTAAGATTCAATATATCTGAGCAAAAATTACTAAAAAGTAGTAAATAAAGAGATTAATTAATGTAAAGGTAAAAAATCAGTACAGCCTATTGGTTGATCATATGTAACATATACACATATGGGAACAATTATTTAAATTAGCATTAACATAACAACTTGTACAATAATAAAAATTTATATTCATTAACAGTAGTCGGAAGTCAATATGATATGCCTCATATTTATAAAAAAATATTAGTTTCTTTTCATAAATAAACTTATTAGATTTTTTAATAAATAATATAGTATAAGATTTATACAAGACAAACAAATAGACAAAACTTATATTTTTCTTTAAATAATTCTTTCTTCATTCTTAATAGAAAAACACAATAATCATAACAGATAATTAATTAAAAATTATAATTAATTAGTGTGGGTACATAAAATTGATAAGCAATCAACGTGAATTTCTAACAAAACACGAATATATGAGAGAATTTATGACTATCGTTAGAGTACAAAATATTTCTTGTAAGTTTCATATCAATTTGTAAATACTCACAACAGCAATAAATTAGGTTGTACTGAGATGAGTAAATTAACATCCGGTATTGAAAATGTCAAGAAAAGTTCTGCTGTCTTTTGCCTAAAGAGTGTTGATGATATTTTATAATGATATTCATTTTCAAGTAATTCATAATTAAGTAAGGTGATTAGTAGAAGTAATTCGTAATAAGTAGTGTAATTTGTTATAATTTTTTAGGTGAATTTTGCAGAAAACTTATATAAACACACGTGCACGCACGCACGCGCACACCTGCGTGTGTGTGTGACGCACGCTCACACACGCGCACTCACGCGCGCACGCACACAAACACACACACACATGCACGAACGCACACACTCACAAAGATATGAATGTAGGTGTATATGGGATATAACGAAATTTATAAGTCGCTCTAAGAGAATCCTTTTTTTTATCAAATGAGGGGTAAAACCTTACATCAATTTTGTCAATACCATACATCGTGGAAAAGAACTTTTAAAATATACAATTTTTGCCTAATCTTTTTAGCTTCACTTATTGCTAAAAAAACGTCTTAAATCGTATTTTAAACTGTACGCTAATTATATTTGTGATATCTTCGTACAATATTATTTAATTTCGATTTCATTTTATATTTCAGCATGTTCATTATGCAAAATATTACTATTTATTTAATGAATATTTATTTTCTTCACGCCGCACGACAAAAATGTAGGTAAATATGCCATTTAAACTAAATGTAATAGATAACAGTGAACAAAAAATTTTATTTTAAATTACTATTTTTTGGCAATTAAAAGCTATACCAAATTTACCTTTCCGACTGCCGCACAGTGGCCCGTATATCGTGTTGCAAATATTTGAAATATGTACAAATTTAAATTAGATTTTTTAAATTTATATTTTTTTCCAATTAGGATTGATTCCAAACGATATTTAAAAAATGCAGTTAGGCCAATTGCTTATCAGAAATTTCAAAATTATGTTTTTTTTGGCGTGGAAAAGATATTAAAAACAAGTTTTCTGCAAATCATAAACTGTAATTGAAAGGATCGGAAAACGACAGTAATTATGTTACTGGATTAATTACTTATTTATTACTTGTTGAAGCACCTGGAAAATGGAACACGAATAAACGAAAACTTGAAAAACAAATTTGTGTTTGTTTGTGTGGTAAAATGCGTAAAAATGTAAAAATAAAGTCTCGGATATTACCGTCAAAAGAGTAATGAAAATTGGTATTGCACATATATGAGGCAAAATTTGACTCTGATCAGTATCTAAATGGAATTTTGATTATGTATTAGAACATAGTAACTTATAAAAAAATATTGGACGATGGAAATGGTGATTCAAGCATTTTTACGTGTTCTTAAGTATCGTAAAAACTAATATGTATAAAGAGTTTTGTGTGAAGAATCTTAACCATTGTCCACATACTATTGTACTTCAGATTTTGTCACAAAAATAATTTGAAAATTAAAATTGATTATGTATTAGAACATAGTTACGATAGTGTACGTTTTATTGGACGATGGAATTGATGATTCAAGCATTTTTACGTGTTCCTAAGTATCATAAAAACTTATACGCGAAGAGAAAATTGTGTGAAGAATCTTAGCCGTTGTCCACATACTTCAGATTTTGTCACGAAAATAATTTGAAAATTAAAAATGGGGTACTATATTTTACGCCCGCAAAAGATACACTCGGCAATGTATTTACATGGCGAAATATTATGTTAATATTTGTAAATAGTTTGTACCCTTAAATGTTTACATGCGCCTATATATGGCATTTAACAGATTTATTTTTAATTTATTTGTTATTATGTTCGAAGATAAGCATGTATGTGCACGTCATAGCAGAACAATTATAAAATTTTTAAAATCGAGTACATAAAAAGAAACCTGTGCGACTAAATAACATTGAGATATGCAGCTCAGGAAAATTTAGATTGGTCCAGTATATTTGAGTTCAAAGGTAAGAAAAGTATTCTTTCATGAAACTAATAAAAAGGAAAAATATTTTTTCTGCGTAACTTTTATTGTTTTCATTATATATTTTACTCCTTAAAGCCTTTAATCAGGTCGGTTAATATATTTTAATCGTTATTTATATGTAGTTTATTTTTTCCCATTTTCTTTCAAATTGTGAATTTATAAACAAACAATCACATTTATTTCTTTTTAGTAAGGAATTATGTTAACGTAAGTTTCATTTATGCATGTAGATTCTTTCCAAGTATGTGGACATTTATGAGTTCATTAGTTTTCACAGAATTAGCCAGATAAAATAGTGCATTTATTTATTGTATTACAACTCGTAATATAGAAAATGAGTGAATTAAAAATAGCCAAACGATACGGCGAAATAATTCTTGAAACTTATATTTATTTAAAAAACGATAATATATTGAAAAGTACATCGGCGAAAAAATCGTCGGAAACGGTAATAGTGCTCGTCAGATGCTACTCACGTATGTATATGGGTATACATTGCATCGTAAACTCGAAAAGTTTAAATCGCCAAAAACCGGCAGTTTCTTTTCGTAACATTCTAGGTATATTATTCGATTATAGCCATATTGCTCACTGCCAGCATACCCCC
Organism: Druceiella hillmani; assembly: GCA_039881145.1. Taxonomy (NCBI): domain Eukaryota; kingdom Metazoa; phylum Arthropoda; class Insecta; order Lepidoptera; family Hepialidae; genus Druceiella; species Druceiella hillmani. The sequence continues at coordinate 20,766,673 of JAYKKI010000021.1, read as the reverse complement.
GACCCTCCAAATTAGCGAACAGATTTAATTGCCTACACTATTACATACGTACTCGCCTATCCTTATCCGTATGTGTGTGTGCATAAATTAATGTAGGGCTGTCAGCAGCGTGCAGATAAAAAATCTTTACTAGTACTACATATCGGCCTGGATCGTTGCGGGCAATCGTGCCGATCAAGCGAGTTGACGCTATACATAAGCAACATAAATATTTCTCTTTCTAACCAATAGCATCTATCGAATGACTGTCTCGATAGCACGCTGGCGCAGTAGATTTGTACTGGCGCACGCGACTTTATTATAATCTAATTGTAAAAATGTAATTATATGAATAAATATTTTATACTAAACATTTAATTGTGTGAAAGTGATTCGATAATAATAATATTAAGATGGCATTTGAAAAATTTGTACTTAGTATGGATCTTAAAACGAAATAAAATCTTAAATAAAAATATATTTTGTTTATTTATAAATGTATAAAACTGAAATACTGTTATCGTTGTACTTTTGACTTGATTAAATTTACTTCATGTGAAAGATCTCTCAATAAACAATATAACACGCCTACAGCTGACACTACAAGAATACGTTTTCCAAACACATAGCCTTCAAACAAAACAATGACTTGTAAGATCAGTTTGAAATTTAAAACTGCTCAGTGACATTTTAGTTGACATAAAATTATAGGTACCAACTAAATATGTTAGTGGTACAAAATAAAATTATTTACAACCAACAAAAAAGTGGAGAAAAAACAATCTCCTATCCTTAGTGATTTTATTGCTTTTGCAGCACTTGTACACAGTGCAATCACGGATTGTAATATTGAATTACTATAAATATTTAATTAAAATAGTAACACCGAATTACACAAGTTAAGCTCGACCACACATCGCACAATTGAAAAAATCACAAGCGCACGCAGCAAATGGCAACCTAGGAAAGCGTACACATAATCGGTAACCATTATCTGCGGGTGACATTAAATTGGCGGGGGGAGGTGAATGTCGCTTCTTTACGTAATAATAGTTTATATTCTTTGTCGCAAGACTCATATTTAGGGCGCCAAGTCCCAAAAGAAAAAAAACGAAACTCTCATAGGATCACTCACGTATGTGAAATTGTCATCATTGTTTTCCCAGGAACCGTGTAACGTAAAATATAATGTTTTTAAGGAAACTTTTTCACTTTTTAAGCAAGTCTAATAATTTTGGAACAGTAAATTTGCTAAACATTTTTAAACAAGTTTCTGCTTAAAAATGTTTAGCAAATTCATTTTTAAACAACTTCAACAATTGTCTAATAATTTTGGAACAGTAAATTTGCTAAACATTTTTAAACAAGTTTTTGCTTTTGGTTGGGTAAACGTTATGAATCAATTACAAAATTATTATTTTCAGAATTTTATGTAAAAAAAATTGTCGAAAATGTCCACAAAAACACCTTACACATCGTCTTATCTCCCAAATTAAAAGATGTACAGGCGACAAATTTTTATATGAAAAAAGGTTAATATTTGTAAATAGTTTAATGTAAACACTCTATAAGTTTGTAAAGAACCCCAGTAGTGTTAGTTCTACTCGTATTTAACAGGATTTTTATTTGTTTCAAAACTCACAAATAATCCTGATTACATTTTTTATCTCTTTACTCCAATCGATTAAATATTACCAGTTATAAACTCCAATTCATAAATAATACCTAATCACGATTAAATTTTTAACTAGGGGTAAAAATGGAATAAAAACCTCGTATAATAACAACATGCCTAGGTAGTAAGTTACAATAAAATACTAGTAATAATACAAGTATAACAAAGTGTATTTATTTTTAAAGGTATAGAAGCAAATACATCATTCAACCATCAATAGTCCACCATAGGTTACAATTAATGTTAACTTCATTTACTGTTCAAAATAAATGCATTAGCTGGCAGGGTGTGCTGACAAAATTGGTATATGATTTATTAGCCATTGAACGTTGTTTATATCCATTCAAACTACAGAAAGTAGGTAGGAGATAAGATGCTGTTGATTATTTTCAAAAACAATTTCTCCCGTGTCTATCATATATTAAGACAAAAATTCCGAAGACTGCATTGTTACATTTCTATGTGAATAATTATAATAATCTAAAAAAAACATTAATTAATATTATCGTATTTTTCTCAATTTTGATAGTCGCCATTACAAAAGCAGGACATCGGCAGACGACTCTCTCTCCGATTTTAAGTCGCATTCAAAAATATTCCCAAACATTAAAAAGAACGAGAAGAATAATACTACGACTTCAAATCACTACGTTTTATGTACATAACGACTATTATACGTAAATAACGACTATTCTAAAAATAATATCGTAATTTTTATTAATATTCTGTGTATATGTTATCGCTAATATTAGTAAAAAGATTAGGGGAATAGGGCCTAAAGCGAGCACCAGTCTAAAACGAGTAGCTATTTTAAAATCAACGTTCATAAACTCAACTCGGTCTCGCATCCCATTGGCCTTACCTCTCGTCCCGTCTCATTCCACAGCAGTCGTGATTCCCACCTCCGATAAACTATACAGTACCACGTCTGTGTCATAGGTGTTTCATGTATCCAAGGGTCCGGAATCTTTAACCAGGATCTTTAACCACAGAAATTGCTCTTACACAGCAACTTCTGTAGTTAAAAATCCTGGTAATTCATCTAAAGTAACAGCATCTGCGACAGGTATATTTACAGACGGTCCATCCGAGAGAATAGAATCTACCATGGTTAAGTCTGCTGATCGAAACTGAGTCACGATTGGGAGTGTAATAATTTGGTCAAGTGTAGATGGAAACGGTGTTCTATCAGGGTCAGTTACATTCGACGTGCACAGATTTCCGTCATACAGACGTGGTAGCGTAAATTTATCTGTTGCTGATGTTGCAGATTTCGGAGGAATTTACAGGATTTTCTATCAGTTTTCCTAATACCGTACATTTAGATATGGGAAACACCTATTTCACCTGTTTAACGTATCCCCGCGAATATCAGAAGTAGTACCGTTACCGATTTAGATACTAGGCCGAGCACAAGTACGGGTTACTTTAGTCCTATGGTTATTAGACCGCAACCAAACGTGGGTCTTAATAAAACAAACAGGCGGAAAAAAAATACAAAAAGTTGAAATTTTAACCAATTAAAGACGAGCAGAGAATTCAATTAGCAAAAAAAAAATAAACCTACAAATGAAAAGTTTAAAGGTGTTATGAAGAATCTTATAAAGGACGTGAAAAGTGGAAGAAAAATAAAGAAAAACCAAAGTATAGATCTGATTCACAAAAGGAAAATAATCCATGCGCATGTCTGGTACCTATGCAATGAGCTATATGTAGACCCTCTCACATGTGACTGATTAAAGACAATTCAAGTTTTTATAGGATTTAATTTGAAATTATTTGAAAACTAGATGTTATTTTAGATATTATTTTTAATTCTGTGAAAAAATTATGAAGCTTGAATCTAAATTATTGTTTTGGAATAGAAGTTTTTTTGTTAAATATTATTAGCCTATTGCTTTCGTTTGAAAAGTTTATTCTATTATAAGAAGATATGACAGCAAGGTTCGTAATAACGAGTGACTAATGATAAAATTATGTCTGAATAATGTTGATTTTAGTTACAGTTTAATTAATATAGAATATATGTTCTGTTTGTTTTATTCTGCAATAAAGATTACATGTAATCGTTTCTTATATTGATTCTATTAAAGATATTCCTTTATTATTTGTCAATTATTTTTACAAAAATACTAAAAAATAATGTATGCTCGCTTTACCTTCTGCGTGCCCACTTTGCCCTTGTGCATTAGCTTCAGGCCACCCTCCGGGCAAAGTGAGAATTTGAAAGGGTTTCGTATTTCAATTCTTATTTTATATTTTTGAGAAATACGAAATATCTGATTATCAAACTAATAGCAGTAAGAGTTTTTCTTCTCTATGTTATAATACACGCTTTTCTCTTATTTAACCTTACAGTGCCCGCTTTGGGCTGCCTTATCCTAATTTTAACTTTAACCGGTCAATCTTAAGTTTAGTATCGATTTTCGGCTAACATTGTTATGTTCCATTTTTAACCGGTTAAACTTAAGATGACACAAGACTTTGTGAATAAACATCAGGTGTATTGTTAAAGTTTTCTTGGAAACAACTGTCCAAGAAATAAAAGTAGTTAATTAATTCTGTATTATTTATTCTAGTCGTATGTATTTGCTTATTATTTATTTTGGATTATTCTTTACATTTTTGTCGCTTAAAACGGTAAAATAACAAAGTTTTCTGAAGATTACATTAAGTTAGGATAGGTTAACAATCATGTCGCATGATTAATTTGAACTTTGACTATAACATTGTGACCGATTTTAAGTTGAGCTGGTTAATGATAGATTAAAATCTCACAAAAACAGTTTTGTAAAATATTAGCTAACGATCGAAACCTTAGAATTAGCACACTAATTTTAAAATTATCAGCAACATATATGTAAATATTTCTGTTAACATTAAATAATAGCGTTTGTATATTTGGTTGTTCGAGATAATAACTGAAATTTGACCGATACGTCCTTGGGCTCTCAGGAATGTTTTATTGCATTATCTTGAGTTTGTAGTGCAATCCTATGCATGTGCGTCAAGCTCAAATGCAATCTAAACGTAATATTTACACTTAAACTGTTAGAAAATTAAAGAAAATTGACCTAATTGATTGAAAATATATAAAAAATTTGCATGATTAAAGTCGCTAGATAGAATTTTGGCATTGGTAGACATAGAGTAGAATAAAGCTAAAGTTTATTATTAAAACAATTAGTCAACGCACCGGCAGATAGAATGAAATAAAAAATATTCCGTTTTGTTATACAAATTTCCAAAATCAACGCAATTTTCTAATACAGCAATAACTGTTTGAAACATGTTACTTTTATTTATATTTAGCCTATTAACTTTCCAATTATAACTTCTTGTTGTCCTTCTGTCTATTACAATGCTCTTTCTCAGGAACGGCCAAAGTAATCAAGTTGAAATATGAATGTCAAGATGAATGTCTATGGCCCCTAAAAAATCACGCTTCCAACTGCGCGCTAATAAAACATACGGCCATTCAAATATTACTTACTTTCATATTAACTCACCGATCAAAACTATTAAGGATTTAACTTCTCGTTGACATAGAATCTTGGAATATGGTAAGAAACAAGAAATTATAGAATGAAAAAGGAAGTCATAAAAGAAATTTTAAATTCTATGTAGAATTATTACGCGACATAAGTTGTATTCATACTTGACTGTGTTTTTTATTGAAACACATTGTTTTAATAAAAAACGGATTCAGTAGAAACTTGTATGCTATTATTTTAAAATTAAAAGGTTCTCTATTGATAACGCACAAAACAAGGCAAAAATGTTGCGTGCGACATTGTACGCCAAATACACTTCACTAAGAACGTTGCTATTATCAACGTGTGCTACACAATTAAATTATTTCGTAATTTTTCCGCCAACTACCTAATTATATGTAATATTTGTTTCCAAGAAACTTTTACGCTTCACAATCTTTGAATTGTCTTTAATGAACCCTTACTATATGTTAAGCCGGCATTATCAAAAAAGGAGTTTCTTTCGATAAAAATTACAAAACCGATTACAACACCCAACTGTCTTCACTTTAAATAGACCCGCATAAATTAGTACAACATGTCCAAGTATTTAGCTAATAGCGCTAATTTTCTCAGTGGCAAGCTCTTAATTTAGAGCAGTAGGGCTTTCTCACCGTAAGCTTACGCAATGCTTTAGAAAGATAATATGATTAAATTATATAGATTTTTTTTCTGTTATATTAGTAGCTCTATTGTTTACCATCGTCTGAGTAAATTCCAATTTAGCATCTTATTTGTTTCTAAGGGGTAAAATATCGTTTCCGTGGGACCACCAACCCCGAATAAAAGGCAGAACTTTGCATTTGATTCGTAAATTAATTATTTAAATATCATTATTTAAATTCAAATTATTTAGGATTAGGACTAGTTTCGATCTTTAGGACAACGATGAGTGAGAAACTACTGTAAAATTGAAAGTTTCTCCTTGTCTGTCTTTGCGCTGTCCACTGAACATTATTGGAGTTTTGCACCGGTATCGCTAGAAAGAATCTTGCAACGACCTCGTAATGTCACGCTGTTTACACTCGGCTGTTACTAATCACACCAATTTGGATTTTAAACTTTTGATCTATCGCTAATGATTTATTCAGTTAGAGCTGGTGGAATTTATCACAGCATCGGTTTATTTATCTACATTTACGCTCGCATAGTTTCCCAGCTAAATAGGATAAGAACCAATAATAAAGTACAATACATCCATTTCCTACCATATCTCTTTTACTACATTCACCCTCAAACTCAAACTTTTAGATTCTTTCTCAAATGAAATATCATCGTTATATAAAATTTATTTTATTTATATACAAGTATATACTTTGTCAATCTTGAAGCATCTCTACGTTACAAATATAATTTTATTTATAAAGGCAATATAGCCCTTTATACGCACAAATGTATATCGATAAAGTGCTCGATTATAACTTGTTATACTATTTTCATTTGTAAAGACAGTCGAGGTCTGCAAAATTTTGAAATGGATTATAACAAAATAAACGTCCTTGATGGAAGTTCGGTAAAGTCGCCGCCTGTATCTCGAAAGTGGCGGGCCACGATCGATCTAACGGCGTGAAAGCGACGCGGCACAGGTAGGCGGCACTCGACAACGTCCACATTATCGCTCGCCTATTATAGGCCTTATGTTCGCGTCGTCGCTTAAAGTGCTTTTGACAGGAATTCTCGCGGTGTCTCGGCATTGAAATGAATGTCATTCCCCAGTATACCTATCTGTTGGAATCATTTTCGGCTACTTGCGAGTATTTTAGACTTTCGCGGAACTCGCCTTTTGGGGCAAATTAGAAATGTTTATAAAAAATTCAGAAAATAATATTTCAGATGGAAATATGAGAAATATTTATAAACAAAACAGGCAAGAATTATATCATATAATGGATATTGTCTATAGATAGGAAGTTGAAATTATAATATAAAGCTATACGCTATACCATTGTTACAATTTGTTAATAACACTATCGACGCATAACTCAAACCGCAGGAAGAAGTTTTTTTTTATAAAAAAGTAGCTCGTGGTTTCTTTTACATAAAAGTCGGCATAATAATTTTTTGCCATGAATTATTTCTTTTTCTACTTGATTCAAATGTTCTTATTTGGATATTAAATGTTCACAAAAACATATCACCAAATATTAAAGATTGAAAAAAATAAGTAAGAAAACGTAAAATTGAACAATAAATAAAAAAAAATCAGTAATGAGACGTTTTAAAAACTTGTGATAGCCTGTAATCGTTAGAAAAAGCACTTTTTAAATGATTTTCTGCTTATAATTATTACATGTTTTAATTTTACAATATTACATGGATTTTTTGAGAAATATTAATACTTCATTTAAATAGAATATTATTTTTAGTTTACAGCATCCTGCCTATGAATGGAATGTCACCCTACTTGTCATAGATCAGTAAATTGCATACTTCGAATAGATTGAGCATCGTAGATATATTTTCGTTTATCAGATAAGTGGATCCCTATAGGTGTGTAGCGCCTCCTCCAAGATTTCGATAAAACGCCTTGCACTCGACATGTTTTCCATTCAACTCTATTTTAACTTTCAACGACATCAGCATGCATGAGTTTACTTACCTGCTATAGCGTTCGTTTAGCAGACTAGAAACTTTTTCCGTCTTCATTCGCTTTATTGGCGTACGTATTCAGTCTCGATTATGGAATGAAAAAAAGTTTTAATGGAAGTTGAAACGAGATATCTTGATTATTCTATATTATGCTAGTACTTTCTCGGAATTAGTATTTAACGCTCTTGTTGAAGAAGTAGCTTCATTTACTGGATATTCATAGTTTAATAAAAGAATTCGACATGAAAGGGACATTTCGATATAAATTTCAATGAATCTGTGGAAGTTTAATGATGCCCTTGAATTTGCGATGAAATGGTATTCATTAATTTATTTCATTTTTATTTTGAATTAGGCGTATTTACTGTAAATTAGTTGTATTCCGTAAATTTGACACTATTTCTGATTTTGTAAAAAATGAATTTTGTAACTAAACTTTATTTTAAATCATCTTTTGCCAACACATTGGCTTTGAACGCATTGGCAATTTCATTCAAGGCGGAGGGATTTTCCCCCATCCCGATGAAACTATGGCAACATGTATCCTGTAAATAAAATTAAACGTTTTGCTGATTAAATATGCAAATGTCCGCCATATATTGACATGTATTAGAAGAAAATTTTGATTATTCAATAAAATAAACTGATTTCATTCTACAAAAATTGTGCTAATTCTCGAATTAAAATAAACAATTTATACAGAGTTTACAGGTGTTGTTAAATTAATAAAACAAACTGACTTCTCAGGCTTCCCGAGGGTAAAATAAGACGATTATTATAAATAAAACGTTTTCGTGTCTAATTCCTTTCTCGATATGAACTATTTCTATATTAACCCAATGGTTAAAGGTGTTGCAGTGTACGCACGCAGGGCGCCGGGCGTCATATCAAAGCAATACGACTCGACGCAGCAAACATATTATTTAGTCCAGTCAATGAGAGCTCGAAATGGTAATTTGGGCGGAATAAATATAAAAAATTTCATCAAGTATCTTGTGGTGATTATATCTGGTCCCAAGAAATTAAAGATGAGCCGGTATTGTGGAAAATGCGGTCGATTTTTAATTAATCCTCGAATTTATGAAAAACGACTTTTGCCACATTAATCACAATAATTGAAACCCATAACATTTTCTACAAAAAATTCATTTACTTTTTGAAATAATTTAGTTTGAATGATGTACAAAGTTTTCGAGCGTAGTTATTTCCATTATTTTTGATGAATTCTACTTACCAGAATTAAGATCCTTAAACTACAAGACTAATTCGTATTTATCATTCACATAAAAAAGAAAGAAAGATGTAAAGTGCACGTCCATATATATGTATATTAAAAAAGTTTGCAGTGACCATTATTATCCGAGGTTTTCATAGTTTACCTTCATTCACGTCTGATTGTCTCAGAAAGGATAAGAAGTCCTACAAAAGCAAATTTATTTCTCGGAAACAATTTGAATGTGTTGTCAGTCATTTTTGAGAAATTTAGGAGAAAATAAAAAGTGACATCTTTTTTCAAGATTTCGGCAAAAGCACATTTTGGGTTCTTCGAGACTGTCAGTATAATCATCACTGTTCAATACTTTCATATTTATTACACCCAAAAAGTGTTATTTTGATGAAATTAATTTTTTTTAACAACTATTATTATGCAAATGGCAATTCTGTTTTTTTTTTCATGTAAACTGTATTTATAACAATGAGACCTTTAAATATAATAAAGAATGAGAAAATCTTAGGAATAAAAACAAACATATTTTGTTACAGTAAATAGTCAAATTTCAATAAAAGCATATTTTTTTAGTTTCTCCGTAATAAAGCCTCATATAAAAAAAAGTTATAGATTATTTTTGTATTATATGTTCAAGGGGGGTCCGAATAAAATTTCTTACTATGCCGATTCAATAAATACAATGTCGATTAATTCGAATTTTAAAATAATTTTGTGCAAATTTTTTTTGGAAATTGAGTAACCAACAATCAGGCATACTTTTCATGACATTACTATTCCATTAGTTCTGAGCGTGTGTAATAGGCTATGAGTAAAAGCATCGATGATGCGTAAGTAGAATAAGAAAATAAATAGTATATATATATATATATATATATATATATATATATATATATATATATATATATATATATATATATATATATAATATACACACAATATGTATGTATGTAATTTATTTTTGTGTTACAATGTATTGATATTTGTATAGATAACAAAATATTCGGCAAACTAATAAAAAATTCGTCACACTCCCAAGACGTTTATATGAAATAGGCCTTTTTCCGTTACAATTATTCCGAGCAAAGTTTTAGTATAAATTTCCTTCCAATTAACTAAGGGAAAACGGTGAATAATTCATTTTGCTCTTGTTCCCCTCGTGGTTTGATTCCCGTATTTAGAATTTCACGAGTGTCTAACTAAGCAAGGGCCTATAGATATTTACAAATCTGTATACCATAATCATAGCAATGCCTGTGTTTTTTTCCTTTTATATAGTATATAACTCAACTTTTCCAGCCCGGAATAATGACATGAGTGCGTTTAAAAATATGATTAAATCAGCCCTCGGGCAATGCTCCATTTTTTTAACAAAGGACACCCGGCGAATGAGCAGGTGTTTCGTTAAATTGTTTTATATGCTAGGAACAGTAATTAAATATCGTCCGTAAATGATGGTATTTTAATAAACGATGCAGTAGCTTAATACCCTTTGTCCTTCCATTATACAGTTTTATCTCTTATATTTGAAATGTAATGCGCGAATATTTGAAATGTATAAAAAACGAAAGATTAATTGAACTATTTTCAGTTTAGCTAATTTTGTACTTAAAAAAGTTCTATCAAAAACCGAAACGAGCAAAGCAAATGTAAAAGCAGTGCCCATGTTACAATTTGATCTCCATAATACATCACAGAATTATGAGTCGTTTACTGTAAAAGAAAATAAATACTGGGACGAAAAAAGTACTGTTATTGTTTATAATTACAATAGTTTTATAATTAAAATAATAAAAGAATTAATTTCTTGTAAAATATTTTGAGAAAAGTTAGTATTGCACGTTAATGGGCGGTAAGAGTACGTGAACTGTGGACCATTATTCCGTAACTAATATATTTATCGTATTAATTGTATAAAACTTAAACATTTTTTTCTTCATTTTATGGAGTTTAGATAAAAAAACGCTTATTTGGGTAGTTTAAAATTTTCATTGTCGAATAGCTTATTATGTCCGAATGAACTAGATAATATATTTTTGGAACATATGAATATTGAGCATTAACTTTTTAAGTGCTGCATGCATTTGAGTTAAAATTTACATAATTATCTGTATTAAAGTAATGTATAGTAAACATCATTAGAATTGAAAAAAAGTTACGTTGATTAAAAATTTTAACGTTCTGTCGGAAATGTTTCGAGTTAAAAAAAATTTATCGTTACAGCTAAAGCAAAATTGTCTTTAAAATAAGTATTCACGATAGTGACACGTATAAATAAATTCTAGAATGAACGTAGCTGATTATTAAAGTTTGTTTAAGCGTTTTTTTTATATTACAAGATCCATACAGTTCTGTACTGGATTGAAGAATAAAATTGATGAACCGTTAAGAATAATCATAATAAATGAACCCCAAAATAATTATAATTATACAAACATGGATTAAAACCAAATTCTGGCGACCATTAGTAGTTCATTTGCAACGCTGATTAGAATGAATTTCAAATCGGAATAGAATTCCAGCTACATATTTAATATACTTCCAGCTACATATTTAATATATTACCTACGTATTTAATATATTAACCGACAAAAATCGGTTTTGATTTTAGAAATATAATATGTTTATTAGCTTACGCTCATTCCTTCAATAAGTTAATAAAAAAATAAGTAAACAAAAAAGTAACTACAAGTTGTCTAGCTATACGGACAATGTCTTTTGGATATTTTCTACCTTAGATTCCATCCTAATTAAGATTTCGTTTCATATTTTTGTTTGTTTTCAACAACTGCCGTGGTGCTAGATTGTGCGACGTCCTTTTTATTTTTGATTTCGAAATTTTTATACAGAATAATGAGTTTCCTAAGTAATTTAAATTTTCATTTTCTAAGTTAACTATCAGAATATATTTAACGGTTGAAAATTTTGTTTTAATTATGCTATTTTGTTACTGCCTCTGGGTCCGCCTTAATAGAGGTATTAAAGATTTTAACATTTTAAACACATACATCATTTCTAGTATGAGTTTACGCAACGAATAGAATCGTAATTTGAAGATTTATGTAAACATCTTTCGAGATGAAGAAAGTATTTAATTTTGGAAAAGTACTTTTACACTACTTTTTAAGTACTTTTACAAATACATAATTACTTTAACGAGTGTTATACGTTTTGAAGAGAACACTTATTTTCTAAGATATAATTTGTACCTTTCTTTCTTATTGTTGTTTTTTTCTCTTTTATTTTATACACAATTAAATGAAACTACGTAATGTAGTATTATTTCTACTTTCTTTAATTTCTTTACCACGACGAAGATGTTGTAATACAATGAAACCAAAGCTGACCAAAGCTGAGCTAAAATATGTATTTGTGAAGATTAGATCTTGAATATATTTGGCGTTAACTTTGTAGAAATTCATTATTCACAATTAAATGAAACTACGTGATGTAGTATTATTTCTACTTTCTTTAAGTTCGTTACCACGACCTGGGTTTCGTTGTATTACAACATCTTCTGGTGGGCTATTACGAAAGATGCTAATAGCCCACCTGAAGTTTATTAGCAAATATATATATATATATATATATATATATATATATATATATATATATATATATATATTATCTTTGCTAATAACCCACCTGACGATGTTGTAATACAATGAAACCCAGGTCGTGGTAACGAACTTAAAGAAAGTAGAAATAATACTACATCACGTAGTTTCATTTAATTGTGAATAATGAATTTCTACAAAGTTAACGCCAAATATATTCAAGATCTAATCTTCACAAATACATATTTTAGCTCAGCTTTGGTCTGGCTGTTTAAGTCTAGGCAGTTATAAATATTTATATTCATATATATTCATTATTCAGTTACGAACTTCATACATCCTGGATCTGTCAATGTTGTATATAATACAAATACTCGGCAATCAAGTTCGTCACAGTATACCCCTGTACATCAACACCATTTTTCTTCTGCTGAGCTCAGCGTGAACACGTCACTCCATAACAGTCTTATCAATTCTAAAAATAGCCAAAATTTAATGCAAATGCCGTTAAAAAAATTAGTAATATACTAGACCAAAATAATAAAATTTCGGTTTGAGGAAAAATTGCGGAATTCGCGACGTATTTACAAAAATCCGTCGACGAGAAGGGATATCTACTCGTGGTAAAATCACTAATACACGCGTAGCTACGGTGCCTGTGGTGCGCTAAAATTTTGTGGTCAACATTTGTTTGGTAACCAGATTTATTTATTTTGTATTAATTACGATTTCATCTTTTGACCAGGCCAGCTAACTAGAATAGCTATGTACCATTCTACTTTCCACATGTGGCTTTATCAACGTAGCAATAACTCGTGACTACTAGTTGGTGTCTATTATTCTTTTGCCTTTGGATATACGCTTTGGTTGGTCGAATTGGTGTCTACCTGTAAATTAAAAACACGGTTTAAAAACATAATAAATAAATATCATATTGTTACGTGAATAAGAATTTAAATACAAGAAAGTGTCTTCTTTATTATATATTTTCGTAAATATCTTCAATGTTCTATACATTTTAAAGTTTTATTATCTAGGCCACTCTAAAGTTTTATTATATAGCCCAATCCTAAAGTTTTATTTTCCTAGCTAATGTAATGCTAAAGTATGTTTGTTTGTTCCTCTTTCATACCGCTAAGAAGCAAGGAATTTGCATGATTTCTTGTTTAAAAATAGCTGAAGGATCAGTAAATGATATAGAGTACTTATTATTATGAAAAAAATTTGTTTAAAACTAAAAAAATGTACACAAAATGAATAAGGAAGCAGGGTTGCAAGGGAGCAAGGGGTCGACGTGATATTTTAAATCGTTATATACACAATATACAGGAGCAAGAGAATCGCTCAGTCAATCCTTAATTTAGAGTCCTACCTACAATATGCGACTTGATATTTTTCCCAGAGATAGTTGGCTTGCCGGAAAATGACATGCTTCTTTTCGTCCCGAGAAATCGCATCCTAACTGATATGATAATCTCAAGTAATATTTTATCGATGGTATTTTTTGCACAGAAATGTTTGGTGGGTCGAGAAATGATATAGGCTACTTTTTATCCCGGAAAATCTCATTCTGACTAATATTACAATTCTAACAATATTTTAAACTTGAACATGTGTTTTTTGTTCTCGTTTTAGATAGTTGACGGACTGGGATTTTTTTACGATATAGGCTACTTTTAATTTTGTGAAATCTCATTCCTTTAGGAACATTCTTATTTGAAGCAAAAAAAGTACACAAAGGGAATAACGAAGCAATGGCGTAACGGAGTCATGGGTAGACATGATTTTTTGACTAAATACGCAATACAAGGTAGTAAGAGATTCACCCCCTATATCCCCGAATTTAGAGGAAAATATTTTTATTTTCTTTATCATTTTTATTATAAACTCACGAATATAAAGGTTTAACATTTAATTCATAACATATTTTAATTTCTCCATATAAGTTTTTAACGATAACCACACGAGCGAAGCCGCAGGTAAAAGTTAGTATTTACAAATAAAACGGGTTCTTCTTTTAAACGTTTTGTATATAAGTTTTTCAATAAATTAGTGTTATGCTGGAATGTTAGTTTTTACATATCCAATTAAATGCCACAAGTTGGTCAACTATTACTCGTAAACTAGTAGAACTAGTAAATATAATTTTCCGTTAACTATATTTTTTACGTTAATTAACGTATTTATCGTAAACTAGTATTCGTCGCAAACAAGTAGAACTAGAATATATATATATATATATATATATATATATATATATATGTATATATATATATAACTAATATATATAAATATATATAATTTTTTTTTAATTCCTTTATATAATTGCAAATATTTTTCAGATATTAAAAAATAGTGGGTTAGCTAGTGTGGAATGGGTAATTTAATGAAAATTACCTCTTTAGAGCTTAATATTTCGTAACAGTTATCCGTTTCGAAAAGTGTCTCTAACGTACACACAATACTTTTGAAAAACCTATTCAATGATACCTCCAATACGATGGATTAAATAAAAAAAATCCTCCGCCCCTACTTTTATGTAAGGGAGTCACCACAACAATTCTTTTTTTGAAAGATTTTATTTTGTAACTTCATGACTAAGGTATTATGTATCTTATTACATTTATAAACGTGTCAAATTTCAGCGTTATAGCACTCGTAGTCGGCAAAACTCGTAATCGATAGACAGACAGAAGAATAGGGCGAAACTTATATCGGATAAAAATGATCCAGTCTGAAATCAAGTCGATTGTTATCTAAAAATAATTTAACAGCAAAAACGGTCTGAATCACTGCGAAGCAAAATACTCCCGGATTGCATACATCTAACAAAAAGAAACCATTAACAAATTTGAAATCAGAAACAGTAAATTACAATCTAAACTCCGTCTCGTTAATAACAATATCTATATCGCAAAATCGAAAATATCTCACTCGGTCTTAACATAGAGTCACAAGTTGTTCCTGAGAGGCGATCTGAGAACGTACTGCAACTATTTAAACAGCTCTATAAAATCGGCATGAGCACCAATGGCACGAATATACTTGTCTTATGAAGACTATCTAGAATAGAAAGGAAGTCTAAGAGAGAAAAAAGTATCCAGGTAATGCTATCTTCTCCTCGGATTCGAACCTCTATTTTATTAATAACGAGGGGCTACAAAATGTCCAACTCCAAATGCCCTGGAGAATTGCTTAATAGTATGCCAATATATGGCATAGCCCATGAAGAGATGTGAATTTCGTGTCAGAATATATCTCCACTTAATGCAAATACTTTTACGAACAAACTAAAAAAGAGACTAAAAATTATAAACTGAAATAGGTATGGTAAAATTTGGTTGAGTTTATGTGCGCAAAGTCAATCAAACTTTATTCATAATCGAAATTGAAATAGTAACTTTTATTTTTTAAACGTATTTTGTTACGTATATTTTACTTTCATTTTATTAATAAATGTTTATTATCTGAATCTGAACAGAATTAGAAGTAATCTGAAAGATCTATACCTAAATATTCTCAACAGCAATCAGTATGTAATTTGCCTGTTAGAAACAGTCCTAAAAAAGCTGATTTTAACGTAAGTTTATGGACTTCAGTATGTAATTTGCCTAATAGAAACAGTCCTAAAAAAGCAGATTTTGACGTAAGTTTATGGACTTCAGTATGTAATTTGCCTATTCGAAACAGTTCTAAAATAGCGGATTTTAACGTAAGTTTATGGACTTCAGTATGGAATTTGCTTTAGAAACAGTCCTAATAAAAGCGGATTTTAACATAAGTTTACGGACTTCAGTACGTAATTTGCCTATTAGAAACAGTCCTAATAAAAGCGGAATTTAAAGTAAGTTTATGGACTTCAATATGTATTTTTTCAAAGGGACAGGTACTCAATGAGCATCAACAAGAACGAAGGAAGCGCCTAGCGATTGCTGAAAAGATTCAGTTCTGGGCGAACCGTTTGGATAATGAGATAGTAATATGGAGGATATTTGAATTAGAATTACTTTTAGCGAGCTTTTATTATTTGTCTTTGTTATTTACTACCAATCAAAACTCAAATATTTTTGTTCTGACTGCCAAAAAAGATTTTTAAATATAAAAATCAGTTACGATTTTGTATGTATCGGTAATTTGAATACATACAATATCCATAGGAGCAAATGTCTTAACTCTAATTATATTTTACCTTCACGAGCACAAGATCTTATCTCTGAATTTTTATTAGAAACCGTATCTCTATCTAACCTAATATAGTTTAACAACATATCTAGCTGGACTAATAAATTTTTAGATCTTACATTACCTATGCTTTCTTATATAAGGATATATGGTGCGGCTCTGTTAAACCGTGTAGATGAAGATCGTCCACCGTTACTTACTCGTATCCAATTTTTAGACCTGTTGCCTAAATTCAATAAAGCTGATAACCACAAGATACCCAATTTTTATAAATGGAACTTCGATGTTATCTACAGAGAAATAAGCTCTGTTTGAATTTTAACTGATTCTGCCATCGATATTGGTATATAGTTATTTTATGATAAATTAAATGAGATAATCAAGAAACACATCCCCATGAAAGTATGAATAATATTTAATAACTATTCCTCGTGTTTTTGTAATTCATTTATAAGCTGTTTAACGAAAAAGGTTAAGTATTACAAGTAGTATAAGAAATATAGAAATCCCCTTGATTTCGAGTCATTTGACTTACTACTACTTACTCTAAATTTAATATAACATCTGTTTTAGAAAGTATTAAGAAAAAAATAAAACATTTTTGGAAATATGTCAATAACAAAAAAGACATAGCTCAATGTCAGTTATCATGAAATATTATGGTTCAGTATATGTCCAACGCCTTTAAAACGTTTTCCAGTTACTTCGGTTCCGTCTTTAAAAAGCAAGCTGATTCTAGCAAGTATCATTTTTTTAACTTATTGAATAAGAATTTCATTAAGTTAAAAATAATTCCCCCATTATTTGTAAAACTTTTGAAGCATTCTGAGATTACCATTATGTACCCTTTTCAATAAATATGTTATATTAGATACATATCCCAATCCACTGGAAAACTGCTCACATTATTCCTGTCCATAAATCAGACGACAATGACCAATGTAACACTATAGACCTACAGTAGCCTGTCTCTCTTCGCAAAATTATTTGAATCAATTTTGTATAACACACAAATTTTGTCTCAAAAAGTCAAACAAAAGTAGTTCATAAGAATGTAAAAAACTATATTTGTGGTGCTTTCACCAAAAGAAAGCAAGAAATTTTCTATAAGTTTAATCATTGGATATTTTGGTTAAAACTTTAAGAATACGTTATCTATGGGAATTTTGAGGTTCATTAGATCTTACTTAAATAACAGGAGCCAACTTGTGAGTATCAAAGTTCATCCTTCTGCTGAGTAACGATCATCTCCGGGGTACCACTAGGCTTGTATTTAGGACCCTTTTCTTTGTAGTATTCATTAACTATCTGGTACAACTACTAGCATGTTACCCTTTACTCTATGTAGATAGTCTAAAGATGTACATATACCTCTGTCAGTGATGAGAAAGACTTCTATATACTTACAAAAAAGTATCCACAATGACCGAGTAATGTACCTTTAATCAAGTCTTTCATTGTATCTGTTACTACTTTAAATCACAAAACTTTCTTTAGTTACTTGTTAAGCAGCTCTTTACCACGACTTAATTATGTTATTAGGGATCTTTTAGTTTAATTTGGTGAAAAACTGACATTCTGTTCTCAGTATGTGTTTAAAAATAAGATGTTTAAAAATCATAACCCTTTCATCTATTTGTACATTCGCTAGTTAGAAATCTCCTCGAATAGGAGTCGCTTATTTGGTCTTCATCTATAAATAATAATAATAATAATGAAAGAATATGAAATACATTATTTATAAAGTAAAGAATTACTGAAACTCTTTAAATATAAAATAAAAATCATCGCTTATGGAAATGTCTTCTTGATCGGTACAGTTTCTTCAAGCGAACTGAAATAAAATGAAAGACACCATAAAAAATGAATGCCTTTAGTAAATTTAAAAAAAAACTAAAATCTAATACATGCAGAAAAAATCGATAAAAAAATAAAAAATAACCACGTCGCCTCGTAAATATACAAATATCGAAGTGTATATCTATTTGGAGACATGCCTGCCTTATTAAGTAGTTATAAATGTATGGGCACCAAATAATTAAGCTATTTAAACGTTCTTCTCTCTACATCTAATTTTTAAACATGTGGATTAAAGAAACACATCACAAGCACAATGGAGAAAGTGATAGTAAATCATATGTAGTACATAACAAGAGCTTTATGAATTATATTTTCTGTTACATACACTAAATTACCAGATAAATTAGTATAAGGATGCCTCGCTGACAATATATCTATACTTGATGGAAACGCGCACTGAGCTGTAGCTCACTGCTGGTAGTGTTCATACACGTCGAGTCATTAGCCAATGCACTAAACTAACTCAATTTTAGCCAGGTAAAATTAAGTTAAAAAAATTATTTTTTACTTACACCTATTGTTTTCCATATCCAAGACATAACACGCAAAATTTAACAGTTAAGGGGAGAATATTTTCTTGTCAAAGCAGTCAACCGCATACACTCATATAAACCGTCAGATTCAATTTATCACGTCTTTAACAAGTGTTATTCTCACCCCATATGTTCATGTAAACCATCAGGTTTAATTTAACACTTCCTTTACAAGTGTTATTCTCGTCACATTTGCTCGTATATAACGTCAAGTTTAATTTAACACTTCCTTAACAAGTGTTAATCTCGTCACATTTTCTCGTGTATAACGTCAAGTTTAATTTAACACTTCCTTAACAAGTGTTATTCTCGTCACATTTGCTCGTGTATAACGCCAAGTTTAATTTAACACTTCCTTAACAGGTGTTATTCACGTCACATTTGCTCGTGTATAACGTCAAGTTTAATTTAACACTTCCTTAACAAGTATTAATCTCGTCACATTTGCTCGTGTATAACGTCAAGTTTAATTTAACACTTCCTTAACAAGTGTTATTCTCGTCACATTTGCTCGTGTATAACGTCAAATTTAATTTAACACTTCCTTAACAAGTGTTATTCTCGTCACATTTGCTCGTGTATAACGTCAAGTTTAATTTAACACTTCCTTAACAAGTGTTATTCTCGTCACATTTGCTCGTGTGTAACGTCAAGTTTAATTTAACACTTCCTTAACAAGTGTTATTCTCGTCACATTTGCTCGTGTTTAACGTCAAGTTTAATTTAACACTTCCTTAACAGGTGTTATTCACGTCACATTTGCTCGTGTATAACGTCAAGTTTAATTTAACACTTCCTTAACAAGTGCTATTCTCACCGCATATGCTGGCGGAATGTAAACGCTGCCGGAATGTAAATGTCCTCGTCAACAGCCGGACTAGACTTTAAAAATGCTCATATTATACAAATTTAAAACGGGTTACAAAGAAACCGACTATGACATCCACTTTCCCTATCGAGTATAAATCGCTCCAATAGATATAAGGCAGGAAACGGTAAAGTGATGCACAGTGTATCTAACAAAAATCCAGTCTTAAGACCAAAGTTCAAAGAATATTTAGAACTATCTGCTGCCCGGTCTCTGCCCGGGAAAAAAGTGACAATGATTGAATTTTCTTTTAATAACTTTCTTATATAATGATCATTTACGGTTAACTTATTAATAATTTTCTCGACGATTTATTGAGTTATTCTATGCTTTAGTCAAGTGCAGAATTATATGTCTATATATACATACATATATATATATATATATATATATATATATATATATATATATATATATATATATACATATATATATATTCATTGTCACTTACAACGCTTTGAAATGTTATAAATTAACTTTACGACGGTGAAAGTTTCATGACGGTTAAATAAGTCATTGTCATGCTAAATCCTAAAAACAACAAACAAGGAAATTTTCCTTTTTAGTTACTATATCGGCATGCTTTAATTGTAAGAACTAGTTAATTGAATTAGTGTGTAGAAATAAAGTATTATGTTCTTTAAAAAATATTATGTTCCTTTTTTTATGCCCCGTGAATTATTACTTTTACCTTTCTGACTAATGTCATTTCGCGGAGGACATTCCTTTCAATGTAACAGTTTTCACTATCGTCAATACGTTATTTGCCTTAAATAGTTACCAAATGCAATTATTTTGACTTACTTTCTTCAAAGTGCGGTAAACATTCGGAGATTTCTCAACGATCTAAAATTTCTAAACAAACTTCTTATTAAAATAAATTCAAGAGAATAAAAAAAAATACGATCAAACAGAATACGTCAAATATTTTATTATAAAAAACAGTAAAATTAATTAAAATAAAATTTTTGATTACCTTAATTAACTTTCAAATAATCAAAAATAAATTATTTTGACCTCACAATGGAACCGATTCAACTAATTTATTAAAACAAAACTAAAATTATGACAGACCACAAAACACGAAATATTTTTCATTCTTTTGTTATGTTTAAACTTTTATTATGTTATAAATAACAAATATCACCCGGCTATTAGTTTGTTGAGTAAATTTTACTTCAAAAATATTATTAAATTCAAAAATAAAATATTATTATTCAAAAATATTATATGTATTAAAATGAATTAGTCGAAGTTCGACCGAGTGGGTTTTTCAGTTTCGTTTTGTAACGATCTTGTTATATCGTAAATGTCGTTCTTGTTTCATTTGCTAAGAATTATTTAATGAATTGTCATTAAATAAGCAGTTTAAATGTAATTGTTTGAAATATATTTTAATTTTTGTTTCAGTGTTATTCGGATTGTGGTCCATGACAGCATATGTATTATAAGGTAAATATATTACATATAAAGAAATAATTGTAAGAAAGTTTTATGATTGTTGTGACAATTATAATTTTGAAAAACACACTTTCTAGTTAAAATCTTTACAGTGAACTATGTCACAGAAGTGATTTAGAATGATACTTTTATCATTCACTGTAAACTTCAGATGTAAGTAATTTCCTTAAATCATCTATCCAGAAGGTAAATAGAAATAGTTACATAAGTACCATAAATTACTAATAATTGGATCTAAATTTATTTACACTATCAATAAATATTACCTGAACAAGGGATGTTTTGTTCAGGTAATATTTATTGATTAGTCCTTTACTCTATTTTAATTGATCCTATATTTGCCCACAATATAGGATCAATTAAATTTTGGATTATATCGTAAAAGTGCGATAATTGATTTTTTGGTCTTTTTTTAAACTATTACTTGTTATTCGTTTTTTTTGTTAATTTACCAATTTACAATTCATTTTATTCACAAAATGTTTGCAACCTTCTACAACACAGAATATATTTTATCACGTGATGCTTTGGTTAACTGAAAGATATCCCAGTAGCAATGATCTGTTTTCCATATTTGTATATTAAAGACAATAATTAGTAAATTTCGATATTATTTTTCACATTTTATTATTGCTATATATATATATATATATATATATATATATATATATATATATATATATATATATATATATATATGTATATATATAAAAGTATCAAAACAGATTTTTGATACTTTTATAGTTTCAAAATTGTATCTGAGAACTACATTTTTGTGATTACCCCTAATAACCTTATTTTAACTAAACACATTATACTCTTACAAAACGAACAAAATGTGGCTCCAGGAAGGGCTCACCCACGAACGAGAAAGAAATAAATAGAATGTCAAAGACAGCGCACATATAAAAGATATATTTTTATCCATCGATTACCTTGTCTTTTGAAAACCAATTTGATATATCGCCAATGATAAGTTGTGATTAATATAACACCCGTAAAATATAACGTGATTGGTTTAATCATGTTTTCCATGCAAGCTTAGTATTCCAAATTGTTTTTCTTTACGTACTTATATGAGAATTCCTATAATTAACGAAATAATGTATACACATGTGTATGTAAATATGTATATATATATATATATATATATATATATATATATATATATATATATATGTTTGTGTGTGTGTGTGTGTGTTTGGATGTCTGTATATTGGTGTTTGCGTATGTGCATGTGTATAGGTATGTATTAATATTGTCGTAGTCAACTAATTAGATATAGAAATAACTAGGAGAAAAATTTATTTTTCAAGTCCCTGTATTTGTCTAATGAAATAGATATTATATTATGTAATGCTATCCGTTATCAAGGTTCTGACGAGATCAACGCATCAGACGGCAGACAATACGACATCCTTTCAAAACAGAAATGAACCAAAAAAGCAAGTAAAACAGGGAGGCGACAATATAACAGTTTGAAGATTTCTCGGGATTTTAATTGGGAATTGTAAAAAAATTAAATCACTCGTGATCATCACCAATACAAAAATTATTACAGGAACCACGCTGCCTTATGCCAAAGAAACTCGCCCATTGTATGAATGTTACAACGTTGTGACGAACCGAAATTAACAGCGTTATCCGTTAAATTTTTCCTTGCAAAGGAATCAATATTGGTATTATATTGGCTGTCAAATAGCTCAAATATAAACCATATATGCAACTTAATGAGCGGGCGCTATAAATTATTTGCATGACACTTTTTAAGAAATTTGGGACAACATTTCTATAGAAACGTGTAGTTATAATAGTCGATGTCGCGCCAATGTCAAATAATTATATGTACCTAACAGTGGTAACCAAAAATATACTAAATTGTACAGCAGTGTAAATTGGCAATATATACAATATTTGTGCCCGCAATTTGTTTCTTTATATGACATTTTCTATGTTTCCTATGTGTCCATCATTAGTTGTCCAGTAATGAATTAATAGCCAAGAGTAGTTATGTATATTATTATGCAGCCATTTTCCTAATTTACCATACTTATATTTAGATCATTAAAGTACTTAGATGTCAAGACTAACATAAGCATCAAAATCCAATGAATATACAAGTTATGCGGGCTACGCTACTGCTCTGATATTGGGTAATCTTCACGTATTAACTATTTGCTAAAAATCGGGGTTGATGGGCAAAAAAATCGGTATAAAGAAACAATAAATCGGGACGTGGAAAAAGCACAGTTTAATCCCAAAATCAAAAATATATTATTTTAACAAACAATAATCTAAATTTTACTGAATTCGGGCTGAGAATTGGGAGCAGTTTATCTTCAATACGTTAGTATTATTGTGCCGCTCTAACAGCTTGATATACGATATAAAATAGTGAGAGGAAAGTATTATTAGTTTATACGCGGTCGTAAATTCAAATAATGATAAAACCTGACATCAGAAGGAAATGCCTTAACCCGGACCTATATACTTTACGTTGCAGCTTTACGTTGCCGCGTGTAGGGCGGTCGCAGGAACAAGGTTCTTGTAAATTAATTATGTGTAACAAATGATCTATTTGAATTGCAAATTTATTTTCTTATGTAAGGACTCAAAATAAATATTATAAAGAAAACAAATTCTTTAGGAGGATACCCAAGACGTGCGCGTATATGCTTTTATACGCTTCTCTATGTTACCCGCGAAAGTGTATCCGGATGTTTGTTGCTCGATAACATTTAAATGAGTGAACACATTTTCATTACGAGCAGGCAAAATTCAGGATTCAAATTATAATACGGGCTACTTTTTTCAAATCGATGCTTTTATACAATAATTTAAATTTAATATTACAACATGTTAATACATGGCATGGTGTACGTTATGAATATTTTTGCTTACGTTTCTAGAGAGCCTAAAACCTGCATATTTTTGCTGAACACAAAAAAACCTATAATGTTATTTATATTGACGTATTGCGACAGTCTCATTGGTACGAAACAAATTTTGTCGCCTTAATAGAAAATTCGCGAGCGAAGTCAGGCGCTTAAAAAATAATTTAACGCATGTATGTGATAAACATAATAGTTATGAATATTATTCTACATCCATTAATTTGAAAAATACCCATGTGCTTAAAGAATTTTACACGTTGGGAGCTGTAACAATTTTTAGATGCAAATTTGTTCCACATTATTTTCGAGAAATAAGAATATTTAGAGTTGTCTTATTTAGATAATGGTAAACAGACCAATATTATTTCAAAATTCTCCTCTATATGAATGCTTTCATTTTAATTCATATAACTTTAGACCGGACTTCCTTGAACTTTTTTAAACATTTTTTTTGTCCTACATGAGCAGGGCTTCTTGCCATTCCTCTAATGGGACAATTTAGGCTATACCTCACAGTGGCTGACAAGGATATTATACGTATAATGTTGATATGACAATAATTTTATATGTAATGACACCTGTGCCATATTTACTTCAAAATTTGTTTATTTCTAGCAGATTAGTTTTTGTTTTTCCTTTAAAGGCCTGTGCGATAATAAATTTTCTTTCCTGTTTCATTAGTATTATTTTCTCAACTAAACTGAATTTTAATTTTTCTGTCGTTCATCGATCGACAATGTCAATGTTTAAATACGGCCTATCATTAGTTCCCATTGTACATGTAGGACTTTGAAATAGCAAGTGTCTCTTTTCCCTGTCGCTAATTACTCCGACATAGAAAATATAAAAAAAATCAAGAAATGTATCCTAAAATTTGTACCTTTTGATGACAAATTGTACCAAAAATAGAAAGTAATTACGAAGAAGATAATTACGAAAAGATGATGATTGTTATTAGTGAATTTTATTATAATTACTAATATTTTCAATATTATTTTACTATTATTAGTACGTCTAAAACTAAACTGTTTCTAATTTTTCACTATGTTATTGCTTATTTACTTTTAAAGTCACCGGATTTCGCTTCGAAAATTTGAGTAATATGTATATCTCGTGTATTCTAACTTATATGCATATTTCTCAAGAGCGCTGTCCCGAAGTATTTAAAAACACAGGTGATTTAATGTCCTTAGACCGAAAAATAACTTGTTTTTCTTAGCTGAACTGAGTACTATTATTACTTTTCGTCATAGTCTGATGATCCCCGTAATGTAAATTGATAAACAAAAAACAGGCCATGTACGACACGGATTCGCGTTGCGATCGCTCTTTACCTACATTAATTAATATCACGTGCACTGGTAAATATATTAACATTTCTAATTTAAATAAGTTCTTATTTAAACTAAATTTGAAGTCCATAAGTAATGCTGACAATTAAATAAAAACCTATCAAGCATAAGTGAAACTCACACGACGAGGGTTCCGTACACATTTAGGCATTTATAAAAATTAATGGTGCATAATATTCCTATTAAACTATTTACAAAATGTTTATTTTTAGATCGAAAATATATTGCCTACTATCTCTTTTACAGGCGCATAAATATACATATGTTAAAAAAATTTTTTTTGTGAGATATAACTATAAATTAACGATTTTCGGATTTTTTTCTTTACTTGTGCTGTGAGATCTTGTTTTTTTCCACAATTTATGATTCTAGGTGAACAGGAAGCACCCTATAGGGTTTGTTTTGTTTGCCGTAACAAAATATGCGGCATGAATTGCCCTATTTTTTCTCTTTTATCTAAGCTTGATTTTTTTACAGCTTCAAAGAACCCTAGATCGAAGTATTTGATATTAATTTCAATTTGATTCCTCCACGCGTCCCTGAGAAAAAAAGTCTTGACAGACCGACATACGGACAACGAAGTTAATCTATAAGGGTTTCTTTTTTTCTTTCCAGGTACGAACCCTAAAAAAGTATCATTACTCATAACTTAAAACTATTATAGTTGAATGCCATCTTAGTATTTATTGTTTAAATGAAGAATGTTTCCAATATCAGCTAAGAATGTCTACGTAGTAAGTTTACGAAAAACCCGATACGAAAAATCGATGGTTTGATAGTCAGACAGACGAACGTTTTTTCCATATAATAGGATCAAAAAATGCTGTGACTCCCTTTTTAAATATATAAACAACCCTTTGAAATAAAATCATATATAAATACAGTTTACAGGTTTATTTCAAACCCCATATTATCTTCTTTTTTTTTAAGTTAGAAAACTCGGATATACGGATAGAAGGTCAGTGAGGTCGCAAAAAATAAATTCCATTTGGGTACGGAATCATAATGATAAACTTCTAAACCTTTGTCTAGTAATGTCAATAGAATTCATTAATAATTTACGTATAGATATATTTTACTTATTTCAAATTGAATTTGATTAAAAAAAATACATTTGTTCATAATCAAATATAGCAAAAAATAAAGTCGTACATAAACTCGACACCACACACGATAAATGCAAAAACGTTAAACTACGTTTCAAAAATAAATGTATTTCATTTTGTTAATGTGATACAATTAGTAATTAAAATTTATAAAAAAATGGGTACTTATTTTATCAGTTTAAAATCATATTGCACTTCGAAACAAGGTCCTTGTTTCAATCAGTAAGTGAACTCACGAAATGGATGTTTGAGTTGATCCAAGCAACTCATAACCTAGCATTATTGGTTATCAAATCTTTCTGTCAAAAATAAACCTGACTAATTAACCACCACCAGTTCTGCCATACTTTATCTGGTAACTGCTGAAATTCTGTGTCTGTAGTTCGAACAAAATTTTACTTGCCAGCCATAAATGCTATTATTCGTGGTGTTTTTAGTAAGATACACTTTCCCAAATATTTTCCAATTTTTCTTCCGATTAAAACGAAAATATGCTTTCATGTAATACTGCTTTTACCTTTAATTGCTAGGATATACGTACCACCCTGATCTTAATTATACATAAACAAGTTAGAACGCCTTCAAAATTTATACTTTCGGTACGCCTTAGTAAATACGACCGTATTTCCGAGTACAGATCACGTCTCAAATATTAAAAAAAATCCTCAGAGTCTAGTCTATCTCACTGGCAGATTTAAAGACTTTTCTTCTCTTGACCTTCGATTACTCTTTGAAAGCTCAGCCACCTTATTTATTGATAAGGTGGCTGAGCAGACTTATGACAAAAAATCTTTACTATTGAAATAGCAAAACTTTCAAATCATCTGCATCTGCTGTAAGAAAATGTCCTCGTCAATGAGTAGGAAAATATCCTCTTCAATGATCAATTGGAAAAGGCCTACGTCTCCTTCTCGCTCTTGTTCTTTCCTTCTTTCATCCTAACTCATGTCAATATTTGTATTCTGTTTGTTTTTCTTTTTCAAATATCACCTGCTATTAATATAATTTAATAAGGTTTAATCTTTCTTATTTTATACACGCTTTATATTGTAATTTCTCTTACAAACTACCAAACCACCATTTTGTCAAATCTTATTATTATAGCTGACTGGAAGAGATTGGACATTTCGCAATAAGTCTACCATGTATACTGTACATTAAAATTATAATAATTAAACAATGTCCAACTCCAAAAGTTTCTAAGTTTTAGCTAATACCTAGATAAGTTGTTTATTTATCACGATCCTAATGGTATCCCCTTAAAATTTAAATATTTTTTCCCTCAAAATATAAAAAACATACACCGATTTTAAAAGAATATCTATTTTAACATAGTATGTGCGACAATATGCTCAATTTTCATATTAAAATTTATGTCATTTATCTACTGAATAACGTAGACCAATATGTTTACGACTGTAACTGTTTTTAAATATTATTTTATAGTCTACATTCATTTGACTATAGTGAATAAATAATAATTTCTAATAATTTTACATGGCACATAGTTTTGGATTATGATATAATACCGACTACATAAAAATTGTGGTTACATTGATTAAAATTTACATAAAATTCATCATCAGTAGTAGAACCAAAGTGTCTAGCGACAATCTTGATGTCCAGTTTCACCCTTTATCTTCATGGAATATCCATAGTAAGTATTCGTGGAATATCTCGACTGCAACCGACCGCGCAACTTATTCAATGTTTAATAATTTAAATTGTGCGCAACCTCGACTATACCCTCGATACGGAAGTTCGCTCAATTTGTATACCTATTATGAATGTATAATGACAAGATAATAGTCATGGTCAGATATGAATAATATGTACCCAGTGGACTTATGAATACATTATATTAATTATATTCAAACGTTTATTATGTGCAAAAGTATATGGATCAATTAAGATTGACCATTATAATAAAACTACAAGTATGCTTGGAAACATTTTAAAACATTACATATCTTATAAAAAAGTTATAAAATATATTTCTTAAATTTACAGTTGGTTATTTAATTTGACTACATTTGTATATACTATACTAAATGTTATACAAAGCGCCAATATTTTTAATATTGCTTGTCGCAGAGAAAAACACATTAAAGAAATTATTGAAATAAAATTACAACCATAATGAAAAATTTGTTACATAAACTCTATAAATATGAGCGGGTCTTGCACTAAATGGAGTAACAGAAGTTTTTCCTTGAGACTTGTCATACATTTTTTTTGTAAATTTATGTTCAGAATCTATAAGTCTTAATTAAATCAAAATCTGTAAATCTTATATATATATATATATATATATATATATATATATATATATATATATATATAAATATATCATGTTTTAAATCTAAGTTAATAAACTCATCGAATTATAAATATGTTATCTCGTTCCAACAATTGTTTACAATTCGCACAATTTTTCTTCTTTTTCTTGCGTACATATTTATTTATTTTAATGACAGAACACTAAACATTATTTTTACCACACTTTAATTAAACTGTTGTTTATATTTATTTGGAAATGATAATTCAATGACAAGAAAATTAACTTACCAATGTTAAATCAAATAGTCGCAAAACTTTCAGGCGCTAGGCCTATATTACATGGGGAAAATATTTTATCATCGACCTTTCGACAACATGAAATAACAAATAATTTCCTGAAGATATTTCCATAATAATTATTTCTTTAATTGATATATAATATAGAAAGTTAGGGAAGAATTACTTATATTCGGTTACTAAATTGCATGATGTCAATAGAAAGGGATTAAAAAATGATGACATATCATGTCATCTTGTAATATCAGTGATATATTTATTGACTCATTGTTCAATTCTTCGTAAATAAAGATGAACCAATACATATCAAACAGCTTGTAAACACAACAAATAGGGTAATGAATTAAATAATAAGACGTTATAATAAAAATAACCTTACGTTTTTATTAGATGCAATTTTCGTACAACGTTTCATAATCGCTGTAATGTAAAACGGATACATTTAGGATAAACTAACGTAGACGCAAGAAGCACAAAAGGTTATAGTTAAATATAATTATTGAAAATGATCTTTACACGCTAAATAAAGATTATTTTGAATAAATATATTTAACTGTAACATTTAATGATTCGTATTATATTATATTAGTAAGGATTCATACGTCATAATATTAAATTTTATTTATGGTATATTTTATATAATATATATAAAATATCCTAATACCCGAATGAGAGAAGATATTATATTATCTTATATATTTCAATAGAGACATGCAAGTGCATTTGTTGCCTTTCTCATCTGATAAACGACTGCTCAGATGAGATCCAACTATATTATGCCTGGAATTAACATTTAACGCGTATACCGATTCTTAAATTACTCGACAAATAACAATCTAACAGATTTAGATTTGATGGGCGGGTCGACCATAAAATCGCATATTCGCATCTGATTGGTTGAACAAAGCATTAAATACACTGAACATAATAAATAAACGTCATAAACTCTAAAGGGTAACTTAATATACGTATTGATAGAAAATATTCAGGGATTATGTCATAAAAAACGTTAGGCGTAAAACATACATAGGTCAGTACGCCGAAATTAAGTCTAAAAATTTATAAAATCATGTAATTCTTTTCGAACAGCCAAATGTCATTTTTCAAACAAATACGATGCTAAATATTTTCATCACTTGTTTTTTATTTAATTTCGAAATAATGAACAGTGAAACAATTTGGTAACGGAGAAGCTGGATTTTCCCATGGTACGCTGCGCCCTCAAAGGCCGTGATCAACTCAAAACCACAGTGGCGACTTAAAAAAATTAGCGTGAACATGTAAGTACCACTTTGGCATTAATTAAGCTACTAAGATCAATCTTAAGATTCTGTACCTATCTGAAATTTTACATTAAATGTGCGTCCTTGTAAATAATCGATAGATTTTTCTTGTTTTACTGATATTCTTCGAATAAAGTGACTTTCCATCATGTGTGCTAGTAAAAATCTATCTTTTCTAGAGTTTTGTTTATAATTGTTGTTTTGCATGTACGTACTTTTCCTTTGGTTTCTCGAAGGATATAGCCTAATTTGTTCTGAAGTTATTGGGAGACGAGACGAATTCGAAACACCAGACTGCGTCATTTCAGGGTTGGTTCAGGCTGGTCAGGTTCAGGCTGAGGTTGAATGTCCAGGTTGTAGCTCAGCGGTATCAAGAGATCCAGTTTGTAACTCATCAGTATTAGAAATTCCGGGTCGCAGTTGCTCTATGGTTTGTACAGATTCATCACGACTGAATATATACAAACCGTAGAAGAGTAAGATCTTGAAAATTTGTAGCTAAACTATCAGCAATCCCGGCAGAACCAGTACCTTTTTGAGGTAACTGTGGTCTGTTTGTAGTGAAAGATGGCAGGAAATCTTCATCTGTGAAGATATTTTATTCATAGTACATATCTTGGTGTTCTTGAAACCAGAATATAAAGCGTCTTTTGAAAATTGAGCCACATTATAAACTGCGACAGTTTTTTCAGGATGCAGAGTCATACAGTAAATTATTCTAGCTCTGTATCGAGTTTTAAAGGGTTCGAAGATAGTTACGTCAAGGTGTTGTGATGGCGACTGCAGTGAGGTAGAAAGGTCAGCATTATTATGTTATTTTCTCTGGCATAAAATATTATGTTAATCGTTATATGAGTTTTATGATTGACCAGGACTATTAGAACCAATGATTCAGCAGTTAGCTTGGCAAAGAACAAAATGCTGTAAGACTTTTAAAAAACTATCATCACTAATCCAACTAGCTGAATTCGCAAGCCCTGAGGCACCAAGAAAGGTCCTATATTCTTGAGCATGTGTTCTTTAAAATTAATAATACTACCACCAGAAGTATTAATGAAAGCCAGAATGGTTACAAGTGTGCCACGCTCTGTTGCGCTGATCTGACCAATTCTTTTGACACTTGCTACTCTTCATCCAATCATGCTAGCAATTTTATTTTGCATCCGTGAAGCCAGTATTTTTCTTTCAAGATGAACAGCACACTGATAGGCCAGCTTTCAGACTTTTTCGGTTGTCAAATTATGGCACATTTTTTTACTACTAATGTTCAGAATATAAATAAAAGATACTGGTTCGGATGCTTAGTTTTTACGGCCAATTTGTGTAAATACGATTTAGCCATCCAAAAAAAATACTGCATTTTTGTTGCTATACAAGACAATTGTATTTCGGTAGGATTTATATATGACCCATAATCTGAATCGACCCTTTCAATACGTGTCCCTTTCATGCCACCTCTCCTCTATTTATAATGGTTTAAAAGAATAACTCGAAAATGAAGTGGGAATATTTGACTCCCTTCACTTAAATCTTTATTTCTCATTACCTGCACGTTCCAGCCATACATTATACATCCTGCGTGGATCCATACCTTTTATAAAAGTAATATTTTACCAAACCCTTAAAAAACAAACAAAACTCTATTTTATTTGAAATTTTTATGACAGTGTGTACACAATATATTAATTAAAAGTCATTGTAAATCAGATGATGGAAATTACGTAGAAAAAGTACATCATGGAAAAACAATTAGTATTTCCGTCCCGTAACTAATGTTTGTAGGTAACGCTGTCCAATATTCCAAAGATTAGTTAGTAATATTCTAATATGCTTAAAAAGCATATTTGAAAGTACTCATAAATACATTGATCGACGAAAATAAATTATTAATGGTACAATAAATACTTTCATGTAGTGCGATATTAAAAAATTATATTTTATTTGAAGGAAATTACACTTCGGTTTATGGAAGAAACGGATGTCGCTCCTAAATGAATTGTAGTCTTCCTAACCTGCATTACTTCATAAACTTTATTATATCGAATATTTGAAAGTGTATTCCAATAGCGGGTATGAGTAGCAGAGGTAAAAACATTAAATCCATTAATAAAGTCCAGCCGTAGCGAGGAGACTAAAAGCATTCAAAAATAAATGGCGCATCGCGTCGACACGCCGCCCACCGCCCTGCGAGCGTGATTGATGCCGCCCAGTCACCCGCCAGTGCGCGCGCCCAAACCACTGCCAAATACATCCCCCGTAGAACAGGCCACCAAGTACTTCTCTTTCGGGTCGCTATAAGGTTTTATTACATCTAATTGCTAGACAAAATAATGCATATCTATTTGCCATTCCATATGTTAACTTCCTACTTCATATGTTATTTTGTAACCATGCGTAATATTTGAAAATAAATGTAGACAAAATAATGAGAATAAATAAAACGTTCATGTAAAGAAATTTAAAAAAACGACTGCATAAAGAAAATTGGGGACAAGCCAAGCTATATTTATCATAAAATGAAAGAGCTAATTCATATAAATAGGTAAATATGTGCAACACAGAGCAACATGATGAACAATGAATAATTTTATTTAACATAATTTCAACACCACTCCTAGTCATATTAAATCAAGTTATATAGTCGCAGTGATCGGTTCATAAAAAATTCACCAGTTCTTAAAACTCGCATAACCAACAGTCTTAATCAGATGCCTGCACTCTATTGGTTAAGAAAAAATATACGGTGACATCAGACTGTAGGCTGCTATAAACGACACGATGACGTTATATTAAATAGGAAAGTTATACTCTTATAAAATGAACAAAAGGTACGGTTTTACCTAGCGAGTATACAAATCTACAAAATTTTACGCATTTAAATATTGGATGACTCGGGTAGTAGGAAAATTATAAACGGATACGATGTAGATTTGAATAGCATATCAAATCGATAAAGAAAATCAGAATAGCCCATAGATAACTGCAAACTTAATCTAAAACGACAGAATTTAGTTTGATCTCGTCACACTGTTCAAATGTGATAAAAAACGATCTATATATTAATACGTGAAGAGAAAACTTTGTACTCCTTGTTAAGTATATTGTGCGTACAGAGTGTGAGGTTTGGCATAGTCACAGCATAGCAACTGTTACCAACATTAAATTTCAATTTCGTAGGTATTGCAAGAAATTAAGACAAAGCACGCACGCTAATGACGTATTTATTCACGCTCTCAGTTAACGTAATAGACCAAATTTGAAAAAAAATACGTGTGATGATTATAGAAGTATATTTTTTCATAAAAGAAACTCAATAACGTTCAAAATTAAAAATTTGATCAATTACGATCAAATTTCAACCACTACCATCACGACCACCACTAGAAAATATTCCTATCTCACTTTTGCCGTCTAAGTAATTCGAAAGAAATCATAAAGAAATATCGTAAAAAAATAAAAGTCTATTTAATTTGTATGTAGTTACGTATGAAAAGTTAATCCAGAATATTTTCTAGCAGTAATCCTGTAATTAAAATATTCTATCATAACGCACTAATTAATTTTGATAGATATTTTCATAAAATAAGGTGGTGAGAAAAGTGAGTTATAATTCATACTATTGATAGGTAATAAGTTCATAATGGATTACCTTTTTTTGAAGAGTATTTTAAAGCGCTAATGACGTGTCTATAAAATATATTAGTGACTGATTTGACCAACGTTACTTGAGGAATCAACACGAATCTAACGACACCTCATACGTTAAAATTCAGTAAGCCGTTGGTGATCTACATAGACGCGCGTGAACAATATTTGACTTATAATCACGAATTCACGGAAGAATTTCACGTAACTTTTAAATTAGAAATTACGTGAGAAGGAAAAATGTATATCAGTTTGAATTTGATATAAATCCGTTCTCTTCGTCTGAGCATTCATGATTTGAATACTAACCATACCTTGTAATTTTAAATTATGGAAATCTTTATAAATTCTCAAATACGAAAAGCATGCAGTATTACAGACAATGTATTTTCCATTAATTAACGTGCATTGGCGTTCGGGTAATGTATGGAAAAATAATGCTAGTATTGAATTATTATACAAGAAAAATGATCATATTTAATATTTGTAGGTAACGCTGTCCAATGTTTCAAATATTAGCGACTAATATTCTAATATGCTAAAAAGAATCTATTTAAATATAAATATATACATATATATATATATATATATATATATATATATATATATATATATATATATATATATATATATATATATATATATATATATATATAATATTAAAGGTACAATAAATACTGTCATTTAGTATACTATTATAAAACTGCCCTTTATTTGAAAGACATTGTCTGTTTATGGAAGAAACGGATATCGCCCCTAAGTAATTTAATCTATTTCACTAATCAAACTGCAAACAGAACATTTCTTTTGCATGTATAAACCTCCAAGCCACAAGAAGTTACGTTTGCATGCTTTACTATATATTTTTATTATTTTATCATAAACATTTATTAATTCACTTGCTTTATGTTATCGGTATTCAACTAAATAATGGGCTCGCCGAAATAGGGCCTAATACATATATATTCTACTTTATATTTTTCCTATGCAAACAGTGTTCTAGCTCGGTGCGATAGAAATCAGATTCCAAAAAAATTCGCAATTTGTATTTCGATAATTTATATTATCTGTATATAATGCCCAGTTTTTAAAATGAGACTACTCCTAAGAAATACGGAATAAACATTAGGTTCAAACTTTTAAAATCAAATTTTGATTGCTATGGTGGTAATTCTAACGATTTTACTTAATTAATTTAGAGCCAAAGGTTTGCATAAAAAGCCGTGAACTTACGTTTAATTGAAAGCGGAAAATTATTTGCATGACTGAAAGGAACGTCATTAAATTTCTGGTAAAATAATAATAATCAGGGATACTCCTGAATACCTACTCCATTTCAATATTTTATCAGAAAACTATTGTTGTGCTCTAATAAAGTCAAACAAATTTAAATTTTCTTTAAAAACTTAATAAATTATTAAATGTTGTGCAAGTAATATTACAACCGAAAAAAAATAATAGAAATTAATAATGAAATAAGAAACCTAACGATAAAATATTAACCACTATTCGATATTTATTAATGATAATAGACGTAAAAGCTCACTTCATTTGTCGCTCAAATACGAACATGAAGCCAAAGCGATGGTATAGACATATTTATTGGTACATTAATAGAAGGATGTAATTCCAAAATTATTAACATCGCGCCACGATGTAAAAACTGGTTTCAGTTATAATACTTCCGAAAATAAAAGGAATTAAAATGTTAAGACAAATAATTAAAATATTTGTATTTAAGGAGTAATCACCTGTAAAGTTCTGTTCCGGGGTTTTATTCAATCAGTTGACATCATCAAATACAAACTAACAAATTGTACGTTATATTAATGGAATTATATCCGAACATGAGATAGCAATTTTCCTACTACTTCGTGTTCACCTGCTGACATTACTTAAGAAATGCGGCTATGGTATACTTAGTAGTTGAAAATTGCACTGTGGCAAGTGGTATGACAATTGGAATTTCTCTATATTTTTCCATCTATTCATTATCGTTTGTACTAAATTTTAAAACCTTTATAATATTTACACAAACCCAAGCTTTAGGTTAACATAGAAATCGCGCAGGGTATTTTTATGGAATAAATAAAAAATTTCGTTCATAACTTTAATTAAAATTAAATAAAACTGAGGTTACATTTTACATTTTTCATTTTCAGTTCCCTTTGTGTCTTATAAAAATTAAAAATGACACACAATGTATCCCGCACTCCCTCTAACTTTTCATTCA
This sequence comes from Druceiella hillmani, assembly GCA_039881145.1. NCBI lineage: Eukaryota > Metazoa > Arthropoda > Insecta > Lepidoptera > Hepialidae > Druceiella > Druceiella hillmani. Next base: position 20,730,118 of record JAYKKI010000021.1, on the reverse strand, counting down.
GGCGTTTGAAAAATGTGAAAGATTTTAGCGTTTAACTATAAACTATTTTTGTTAAATTGCGTCAAAAAATTCAGATGTTGACAATTACGCAACGGAATTTGTGTATGCTCTGGTACGCATTTGGGCGAACTATGCTTCAAATATTTTCATTTTTCTTTGATTATTGTATGTTGGCTGATCAGCTCTCTAAAACTCATTAAAAACTAATTAAGTAGTTTTCAAAATGATAGACTAAACAAATGGTAATTTTTCATGAATTGATTACAAACAACAGATAAAAGGTTTGCTGTGCATAGTGAAAATTACTGGCCCACCGGAATTTTAGAAAAAGCAGGTAATCAGCCTTTGTAGGAAATTACTATGCATCGTACTCGTAGTTCATCAACAAGTGCACGCCGCCCTTTCGTTGCACACGAGCACGTCGCACGCGACGCGCTCGTTAAGCGAAGCACTTTTTCTTATTGGTGCGTACACTTCTGTAGCAATTACATCTACTCTGAAAGAGTTTGACCTGATTTTAAAAACAAGCGCTATCCGGTGAGCTGCCCTCTCGGCCGTCTCCCGACTAACATTAAATGGAAATGCAATCTCGCGCGCCGAGGAAAATTATTCACAACGACCAATTTAACTATAAAATGTTGGATGTGAAACTTTGATCGTTTGGTGCGAAGTACTATTGTAATTTATATATATATATATATGTTTGTGCGTGTGTACCCGTATGTAAACACTGATTTCATATAATCTCATTTTCTTACAAAGGAAAATCTGTTCAAATCCAATTAACTTACAGATAATACAATAAATATAATTTGTTAAAAAAACATAGCTGAGTAATGGACAAAATCTGAAGAATGTAATACTGTACTTTATAAATAATATGCCTATATGTTGCCCATTTTTAAAACGAATACTAATAAAAATAAGGAAGATCGCAATAAGCATAAAGAAGTTCAGAAATAATTATTTCTGCAATTACAAGCCAAGTGCTCAAGATCGGCTCTAGACCTAAAACCAGCTGCGTTAGCAGATTCTGTTCATTGTGTAATTTCAATTACTCTTTACATTATTAAACAGTATTCGAAGTTATAAAAAAATAATTCTCGTCTTGATTATTTTTTCTTTCGTAAAGTTAATGAAACAAGGACGCTAAGTAAAAATTGTTTTTGTTTTTGTAAATGATTATACCCACAAATTATTATGTCAGGTACAGTATTTTTAAACCTTAATCTACGTAAAAATATATAAAACAAAGTGTACGAAATTACACTTTGTTTTATATTTGAATTACAAAAGGGGAAAAAGGTTAACTTTTAATTATTTAATATATTTAATGTACAAAAACCTAAAGGTGCAATATTTTCTTGTTAAAGAAACTGTCCTATATTACAATACATTATTTACATATGCTGTGTCGCAATTATTTTCTGGCGTAACGCAAGCCTCTATATATATATGGGTGTGCCTTTTATGAAGTCGCGGTAAAATTACATGGTGTCGGTTTACTTTTAATTCATAAGCCACCAATTTAGTGTAGCGCAATAAACTTAAACCAAGTCTCCTCTTTTATTGTTATATTTTTGATACTCTTTTAGTTCTTTATAATGAATTTACATTAAAATCTCAACTTCGATTTTTTTGAAGATTACAATATTTTCTTCACTCCTATTATCGCATTAAAGTACCAGTGAACCAGTATCGGTGAACTAAAAAATATCATATATGATAAGCAAGAAAGAAATGAACCGGTTCATAAGAAAAACAGACGACGAATCAAGTTACGGAGAAAAAATTTTATCGCGTGGTCTTTGAATACGTCTATTGACGGAGTTTTCCAAATCTCGGTGAACATAGGTTTTAGGATAATATATAGTATAGGCGTATTCATAAAGTGCGGTATCACATTTCGACGCATAGGAATTGAAACGCAGAAGACGCAAAAAAATGCATAGAAATTGAAGCATAATAAAATAGAAGCAGGGAATGTATAAAACAAATTGTAAAATTTTACACATTCTAAATAATGTTTAATACCTTTTTTTGATGCAAACTATCTGTAATGAATCTGAACCGGGATGCCGGTTTCAAAAGGCAAATATCACGAAAATAGAAAAAAAAATGAAACAGTCACACGCACACGCAGACACACAGTCCAACATATATACACGAACGTATGCACGCACGAACGCACGTTTGCTGATACGCACACACACACGTAAATAATATCATATTTTTCTAAATAAAACTTAATGGATTTGCATAAATCATCTCGGTTTCTAAATTTGGCGTAATACAAATTTAAAACACTTAGTCAATATTTCGACGAGATCGAATTGATTGTTCTGCAATTTTCTACTACACTTTGCAAGTATCGTTTTGAGCGTTGTGTTTATGTTTATGTTTCCACTTAATTTAGTCGCGCCGTTTGTTTCTTTACCGCAGTTGGCCGTTTACCGGCTCTCTCGATGTATAAATCTTCTTTAGGAAAACGTTGACAGCGAGATATGGCCACCGCCACGCTTATCTGACACTTCCCGTTTTCCATTAGTTCGGGCAGGCGTGTACTATTTGTCAGTGACACCGGTTACACTTTCAGCCTCGCACGAATTTGTGACATTCCAGACCGCTGGAATATAAACATCGACTCTATGAGCTCAAACCGATGGCTCTCTCACCATTATTTATAATCCAACCGGTAAATTCCACGTGCAAACTTGCGTGATATTTATCGTCTAAAGAATTCTTACGTTACCTTTTTTATTTACTTTCGCCCGACGCGAGAACGTCTCTTCGTTTTATGTTCATCATAAAATAGTAATATTAGTGTGACCGTTTGAAACTATGTACGACCTTGTGAATGCTTTAATGTTAAAAGGTCGGAGAGACCCAGCCGTTAATGTGACGGTAGTAGTGCATTCAACAACTCGACGCCCGCATCGACGAGCTATGCAGGGAAAGTAATCAATTTATAGTTTGCACTAAAAAGTATTGTAATAATAGTATGTAATTGTACTTTTTCAAATACATGTAGTAAACGTAGATTTCAATAGATAATATCTGTATTAATTAATATTAATAACGTGAGTGTCATGTAATGCGCCAAAAAAAGAAAAAAAAATGTGCATACGCGTTGGTAGCGTTAGAAAATTCATCCCTTTGTCCTAAATAAGTCGGAAGCATTCTAATTACGAAACTGTTACTTTGAAGAAAACATATATCGTCGTAATGTATATTTGGTATAATGGTAATGGTAAATACCATAGTATGGTATTTGTATATAATTTTAAATAGCAAGTTTATTATTGAATTTGTATGGATTAATTTGCCGAGTGCTTTGACAAATATATTTGTTTTCTATAGGGTAAAATATTTTTTTCTTCCTTAAACTGTAACGTTTTAACCAAAACCTATTCTGAAAGTTGTTGATGACACTATATGAATTATTATTTTTTTTCTAAAATAAATCTATTCGCGAAATTGTTTACCAGAAAGACATAGAGTATTTGCGAGTAGAAAAGGAAAATTTAGTTTTATAAATTTTTCATTTTTGTTTCCTTACTTTTACAAATACGATGCACGTAACTTCAAATTGAAAAAAAAATAATACAGGTTATTAGCTTTCTTGTATTATTAACGCAAACTTTTTGCAACACTTAATAACAACTTCATATATTATGGTTAACTGATGAATCTATACTTTTTGCACCATGTCTTGTATACACTAATATAATTTTTTCTGACTTACTACCATTTCATATATTTAATGATTTAGGCAAAACATATTAAGTTCAGGTAACTAAACAATTATATTCAAAAATAAACTTCATCAACAAATATCAACGTACCGTGAGCGATACAATTGTGTGGATATTATAATTAGTGTTAATACGCTGAGAGTATCCGAATGTTAACCAACATCGATCCATCCGGCTCGGGTACCGCATTTGCGTAATTTGGGGTAGAGTGAAATCAAAGTTCTTTACCGATTTTGAAGTCAAGTCTGATGAAGGTCGCTAAAATATTAGCTTACCAAAAACAATTTGACAGCTGTTATTCATTTAGTAAATAAATCCAAATGAAAAAAAATTGGGTGTGGCTGTGTCATGGATACGGCCGTGTGTTGTACGTGAATACGTCTATGTAATGGGTTATATTTTTTAAATAAAATATTTTTATTTATGTATTTAGGATAAAAGCAAGGAAACAAATAATTATTGTGTTCCAATAGCGTATAGGCCGACATTATTTATTTTTGATAATATTTTTTTATTCTAACACCTTATTATATTCACTGTCAATACTTTAAACTAATGTTTTATATACAATCGATAGATTTTGACGACAGCTGACGATTAAAACTTAAACCATCAATCAAATCAAACGTTATACTAATTGCAAATCTCGATACGCAGCAAAATAACCTCAAAATGGCGGCGCTTCCCCCTCCACCGCGCGTGATGCGTCACTGTTCTCACTTATCGTAATGAATTCTTTGAGCCTTTAGCTATCCAGTGATATAATTTAATGTTTGATGCAGAGGATAGATTCGAAACTGCAACGTCAAACTTTTTTGGATTGTCCCCGTGTGGTAGCAAATTTAAAGACGTATTCACGTCAAAAAAAGTGTTCGAAATAGAAAGGTGTGGTGTAATTTTCCCTTCCCTCTACTTTTTAGACCATATATGTCGAAAGTTTTAAAACACTAATGTAATGGTATTTAATAAATACCTCAACACAAAATTATTTCAGTCAGTTTGTATTAATAAATTAAAGATATATGCAATCAACTGAGTATTTATTAAGCTCCTTAGAAACGTTATAGCAGGCTATAAACAAGAAAACTTTGTCGTAAATAACTTGAACAATTCAGATACCATTAAATAAATATGTCCCGCGGACATCATTCGCTCAACATCGAGGCATAAATCACTCAATTAATTACTTATAAATAAATGGCTACGGTTATGCACGTCCGATATAAACTTGGTCAGTTATTTATTTTCTAAAAATATACTAAAGAAGTTGGAAAAATACTTATATGTAGTAGTTTATTACTTACATACTACTCAAGATACATATATTATGGGACATGGTTACACTTGCCGTAAAATACATATGTAAAAGGTTATTTGCATCTTCCAAAATTTTAAATTACCGATATTTAATTAAGACATGTCTACTTTTTACATAAATTAATTTCATTTGCATCAGCATACCAAGTTGAATACAAATTTAAAACTTTCTTTAATAATGTAACAGTTCCTCTGCTCAATTATAAGATTGCCAATATCATTAAATGACACCGTGTTTCATTGTGAGATTTTTATTGTGAGGTTGAGAACGTGGAATCAGTTTCATTGTATAAAGAACTTTTTCTCGTTATAAATTCGCGCAATTCGCCCGGCGCGGCGACGGATCACAGACAGTATAAACAGATATAAATAGGCTAATCGATCGAGGAAACCAATCCACCCGACTTGGACTCGAATTTCACTTTCGTATGAGTAAAGTTTTGCATGCGGGCTCGGAATAGAAAAGTACTAACCTAATAAAATGCTAACTTTCCAAAAAATATTTCTGTATGCTGCCGTAAAGAATTTTCGTCATGCATTTTTTGCAGACAATTTGACGTTTCCATACAAATTATATGTAAAAAACTTGGCTTTTCTAATTATAATATTAAATTTAATTATTTGTATTATAATTAGAGAGAGGGGTTACTTCCACACTAAGACATAAACCAGAACAAAAAATCAATTATCAAGGACCTTAGATTATGAAAAGCAACGTACAGTTTCAAATAATCCATTCTTCATGTGTCACCTATCAAGAATACAGCAGGTCAATTTCTTGATTATCAAGTGTCACCTATCAAGAATGCACTAGATTCATTTCTTTATAAGAAGAAACGAAGAAAAACTGAACTATTTGCTAAAAACCTGGCAGACCAGTATTAATTCAATTACGCTGTATCTATCAGTAATAGGAACCAAATCACTAACTCCAATAAAACTGGCACAAGAAATAAATAAAAAGCTAAATTCAAAGAAAGCAACTATGTGTGAAATATCTCCGGGTCTATTTATTGAATTATCGCGAAAATCTATTACTATGCTAACCTACCTATTTATTGCTTGTTTTAGTAAAAACATATTCCCATAGCTCTAAAGCAGCGCAGATAATCATATCGAACAAATCTGATTAACCAGGGGAAGAGATAAGATCGTATGAAACGATGTCATTGTTGTCCTTAATATCCAAATAGTTTAAGAAATTATTACTGAAACAACTTAAACCAGCCACGAATATGCCTTACTTCCAGCTTAGATTTAGAAACAAATATTCCACCATTAACCAAGTATACGGAGTAATATCCGTAATCAAGAAGGTATTAGATGAAAAGAAATATTATATTGCAGTGACCTTGGACATATCAGACACTTTTGAGAGAGAATCGCACAAATGTCTCTTTTATAAATTTGTTACTTGTGAGCAATTATCAAATACTTAAGTCCTATCTATCTGGTAGAAGTTTCAAAGGATTATATGAGGACGTGTTTTCTGGTTTCTATTCGAACCCACCCACTTCAAACAAGTGGATTGGATCCTCTTCTCTATGTACTACATACCGCTGATATTTCTACTACAAAAAAAGACTTGTGGGTACCCCTGTTGATGTTAAGGTAGTAATGACAATTATAGACGCGTTAAATAAAACCACCAAAACTTTACAAGAGTTACTTGATCTACACACACATGTTCATGCTGCATGCATTTTTTAATAAAATTGGAAATATAATATGTACCTGAGTTGGTTTTAGAAACTTCATTTGTGCAATTTAGACTATAAGTTTTTGTTAAATCTTTTGCATCGAATCATAATGTCCATCGAATTTTCACAAAGATTTCTCCGAAATATTTACTTCAGTGGGTAAATCATATTTTCGCTATATACAAGTGTTATTAAATTGGTACAGCGAGCCGACTGCTGTGACATCCTGCCAATGAACGAACGAAATGAGACATTCAACAGATATAGTATTACACAACCTTAAATAAAGAGTTAAATGCAGTCCACAGCATGCAGTACGCTCCGCGTGACGCGCGGCCGATTTGCAAAAGAACATATTTATGTCGCCCATAGTTGTGTCTCATTAAATTATTATTACGCCTATATCATCCAAACTCAGTCACGGAATCTATGCTGTCCAGTGTTGAGGAATTTTATGTAGCGCTGTCAAGTAATCAGGTTCCAATCAAATTCTCATGAGAACACATTCGAAGTATATTCTTCTACCTAAAAAGTACATCTGTTTTACATTGGATTTCCTGGCAAGTGAAATTTTTGCTTTTATTGTCTGCAAAATAAACTTTCTTTTACTTAGTTATGTCAAATGGTTAAAACTAAAGGTTGCGATATACAAAGCTCAAATCCCAACTTGGTCGACCATCAACTATTGGACAGGCTTGACTTATAGGGCGCAACTCGCATCTTTAATATCGGAAGAGTGTGCACATGAATATTATTTCAATATTATATTGAATTTAAAAAAGAATATAATGGAAAAATATTGCTCTTATTTAATGAAATTTAAACTTTTGTTCGATTGATTGTTATTCTTTCATTTTATCGTACTAATTTTACAAAGAGATAAGTTTTGATTTGTTTTTGTTGTTAACGTTTATCGAAAAAACTTTATTCCATTAAGATAAAACTTTCATCTTTATAAAAATATGGGTAAAGAGGAATAATTATATAAGTTAAGGTAGTTACAGTGATGCATTTTTGAGTTACACTTTTCAATCATTATAACTACATTAAAATAATGTAGCAAAATATTGTGGACAATATAAACATCTACAACAAAATTCAAAGGTATATTCGTAATTATTGCCGATTTTTACAAGACTCGTTTTCTATGTTAAAATTCGATCTCATAAGTTTTATTCAAATTAAAATTTTAAAATAAAATTTAAAAGAACTATAGTACAGCATAATAAAATCTACAAGAAATTTCCCGGATACATATCAACAACTTTTTTTAAGATTGTGTATTAGTACGTTCTATGTTATAAAATATCGTATTCTGTGGTCGACCAAGACACAAAATAAATAACTGAACCGTTGTAAATACTATCAATAAATAAACTGTAAATTATTATTATTATATACATAAAAGGATTAATGTAAAATTACGTTATGGTTATTTTTGTCCACTCAAAACCGATGTGTATTACAAATATATATTTGATATATAGGTTCAGTTAATAAAATACGTTCAAACTTCATCGATTTTATCAAATATTTCTTGTTTATTACTCTGATGAAATGGTTTTTAAAACCAAACTGTTTTAAATTTCGAGTGTCAAAAAAAGTTTTAGAAATGTCAAAAAAGCTTTGACATCAAAGAAGGAACTGTTGTTTCCCATTTCTCGAACTCGGGCATTTATAGGCCTTAATTACATACGTCGATAGTAACAACCACGGACTTACGCAGTAATTGGGCAGCCAAACTAATTTTTACATTTTGTGTTTTGAAGACTACATGTCTCACAGTCGACTAATTTTCAAGACGTAACCCTTGGCATTGCTGGAACGTTTGCAAGGATTCAATAAAATTAAATTAAATTTTATCACCGTTACTATTATAAAATGTTTTAAGATCTGCAAGATAATTTCTTATCAATTTTATTAGATGACATGAGTCAAACAAAATATTATATCTTATACCTTTAAAAGCTATTTTAGCACCAAGTATTTGTGCCATACTTAAATTGGATGCGATTCCGTCAAAAGTGAATGAAGTAACTTCATAATTTGCATCACTATTCATAAATGTTAAATTTACGTAAATCTAGACATGTTCTTAATAATCTAGTTTACTTAGAAGCCGTGTAGCTTCCAGTAGGGAAAATATTAAAATTATTCACCATCATTATCATGAATACAATGATTTCTTTGGCGATTTCTATATCATGACAATACAAATCATTTCAGACACTGACATACCCGTAATGTTTTTTTTTTTACAATTTCCGGTTGTTCCTTATTTTTATTTTATAAAATATTAAATTTACGTAAATTCCTTTACTTTTAAAAATTTCCGCAATAATATTAAATGTCTCTACAGTGAATCCCGGCCCACAGTATATACGTAAACATAGATCGAATTTGTCCCTTAGGTAAGTACAGTTCCTCGGGCTGTACAAATGTACTGTTAATGCGAACTTTTTAAGCTAATCGTCATATCCGGTTATGTAATTTAATTTGCCCCGTGCCTTTCTCATTCACTTGATTTATCTATTTTGGTAATAAATTATTTTTTTTGCAAGCGATTTGGATACGAGTCCTATGATCTTTTAGCCCTGGTCTATTATTAAATCTAATAATTAATTGACTTTAAGTCTAATAATCTTTTTTCATTCTTTTGGTCTTTGCTTTTAAATTTCTTTTAATTTAAAATTTCTTTTAATTCTTTAATTGTTTTTTCTTTTAAACTATTTTTTTCTAGCTTTACCCATTTACCAATAGTTTTTTTTCTGCTCGGTATCAATGCTTGGCTTGAATACGAAATCGTCGTTCTTATTTTCTTCAGTTCAATCAAAGCGTTACTGTACACAAAATTATTTTACACTTGCAATTAGTACTTATGGGTACAAATAAAATAGGCACTGAGTATTTCATTAAAACATCACGATTTTCTTTGTATAAAATATTTTTGTTCAAAATATTTACTACAAATAGTTATATTCTTGTTTGAAGTACATCCATGTATGTTTAAAATTTGTATTCTTTTGTCATTCAACAAAGAATTAATTAGGAATCTGAAATAAAACAAATATTATTTTGGTTATTATTAGAAAAATATTCAATAAGTCAACAAACAAAAACTACGAACTACCCTACACAAAATGTAAACCAAAGTAATAACTTCCAACTTTTTTTAAAGAAACTTAGGTATTATCTGCCGTGTAAACACTTCCAATGAATCTTTGAAAAAAGCTATCGACTTAATGATATCCGTAACGTCAGCACTTTGTCAAGCCCTAGCGTAACCAAACACTTTTTTATTCTACACAAAATAACCTTCATTTCAATAATCTTTAATTTTTAATCTGCGCAAATTTTATGAATATTTCAAATAATTGCCTGTGAACCGTGTATTTGTTCGGGTTATTGCGGCTTGTCACGCACTGAACAAGACACCATACCCAATAACAACTGCTTTTCACTGGTATATGTAGAGGATTTATTAAAGAATGCGCAAAATTCAGCACAGCACGTAAGAGGTCGGGACGCTATGGCCTCCAACTCGCTAAAATATTGACATACTACTACTTTTCTCGCTATCTCTTTTCCTCTCTTACAGTGGGCACTTGAGTTCGATCTCTCGCTCCCACGCTTTGTCCGGCTTCTTTCGTAGTAAATCCTAAGTCCATGGTCCCAAAAGTAGCGATGCGGCGGGCCATTTTTAAACAGTGTCTCATGACAAGTCCTATCAGTAAGTTTAATGTGGCTATTTATTCCACTTCGATGTGCGGTGATGTAAAGTTAGCATAATACCACTGAAACTGTACATTTGCGCAAACTTTAGAAGTGATCCATAGCCTTTACCGCTTACTACAAAAGAAAGTTTAAAACAAACCTATAGCTTTTTTAACATATGTTTTTAATGAAAACCTCCATTTTTGCCAAGTTTACTCTAAACTTTGGAAATATTATGATTTTGATATATTATAGAAAAATAGTTTAATGTCAAATCTTCATCTATACTTCATGCAGTTTACTTGTTATTCCTTTTTTATATTTATTTCATGAAAATCGACTTCTTACAATTAATTTCTGGCCAAAATCGCTAAAAAGCAGAGGCAAGTTTATTCATTCATTCCAAACAATTATACTTATAAAAAAAACAGTAAAATGCTCATTTCATATTTAATTTATTAATGAATTATAAAATATAAAAAGAAAAACATTTATTCAAGAAAATATTTTTTTGGTTTCCCAAACAAATATTTTTTGATATCTGTCTGCACTACGTGTAATTATAATTACGTTGACCATACATAGCCACGGTAAGAAATTTTATCCAATTGAAATGTTTGTGCTAGACCTAATAAGTCTATTACATTAAGGTTTATTTTTAACAGTTGAATGATGGTTAAGCTATAAGCTGCGTAATCTAATTTATATATATATATATATATATGTATATATATATATATATATATATATGTATATATATATGTATATATGTATATATATATATATATATATATATATATATATATATATATATTTATATTAATATTTATTTTCTCAGAATTCATTTGGCATAAAATCTTCAAATTTGGCATGGCTGTAAAACATATAAATCCGCCCATACTTCAATGAATTACCGCAGCAAAGGATAGAAATGTTTCTTTTCCGCTTAAGAAGTTGGCGGGCCAGAAAATGACTTAGGTTACTTCCATCCCGGGAAGTTTCAATTTCAGTAATATTATAACCCTAATTAATAATATAAATGTAAAGGTGTATTTATTTGAGGTAATTTTTTGTACAGTGTTTTTGTACATTTTTTGCACATTTTTATTTCGAGAAATATTGGAAGGAATACCTTCGGGAAAATTCTTCTTCGAAACAAAAAAAGTACATAATGGGAATGCAAAGCAACCAAGTTAAAAACTTAGCATTTATTTCCTTTAATAATTTTAGACAATTAAACGATTACAACACATGTCCTCTTTTTTTATAAATAAAATTATAATTAAAACAGGACTCGTGGCGTATCATTCATTTGCGTATATTCGAAATTCAAGTCAAAACTAACAAACGAATGGACCAACTAATTCAGATAGGTGCTCCTAGGAGTTTACTTAGTAAAATAATTTTCTAAAACGAATAAGTCAAATGCATCAAATAGTCGAATTAATGGACTTGAATATTATACGTAGGAGTCTAAATTAATAATTAAACTGATTGTGTTGCTGCTTATATTGCGTATGTAATGATTCAAAATTTATGTCGTCTCACGCAACATTATTTCTTTTTCCCTGTATCTACTTTTTAGGTTCAAGTAATAATTTTCACGTAATAAAAAGTATTCAATATAATTTTTCGACCTTCCAGCTATCTTTATGCAATCATTTACCCTTTCGTGTAAATTCCTTACCCTTTTGTGAACGAAGAACAAACAAATACAATATGATATTTTATTGGTTGGAATAATAAAACGGTAGAATTGGCCTGTTTATAATTGAAAATATTTGATAAAAACATATTTAAAGCAACATAACAAATGGAAGAGAATATAAAAATATTGTTTTTGAAAAGTTTGTTTATTTGTTCATGCACCACACAAGCTCAGCTAAAACGATGTAGATGAAGTTTTTAATGGTACATTCTGTTGGCTCTGAGGTAACATATAGGCTATTTTTCATCGCAACCAACCAGCTAAACAGAAGATGTGGGAATTTCACATTTCAACACAAATTTCACATAAAAAAGTTTATTTTTATGATTTTTATAACAGATGGCATTACATGTATTAAAACTTATAATTAACTTAATAATACTTCTAAAGACGGCAAAGCTAGGTAGAAAATAATTCGTTAACCGCTTTGTTTTATTTGCAGATCATTAAGTTCAAATATTTGTGACTTTCAAATGCACGTATGAAAAAGGAATAGGAATTATCATTTAGTATGTAATAAATATTTCGTTGAGGTTTTGTTATTTAAGAATCATTACTAAAGTACGGTGATATTTCCTAATATTTATTATGTGATACCGAATAAAAGACAGTCGAGAGGTGGATCTAAGACAGTATCCAAGAATAAAGCAACATATGTCATATTTGTCGCCCCTACTACGTCAATATAAGATAGTTTTTCACAATTCATTAAAAGAGCATGTTTGCTTTATCGCCCCACCTTACACGCACGGTGTTACCAGCACAATAAATTTACCTATCAACTTCAGGAAATCGACGCATATAAATATATTTGCTTGCGACAGTACGATTCACATTTGCATCGATTTATATGGTGCATGGCTTGGCTTATATGAAGTATTATTAAGGCCGCCATGTTAAATTTCTAAAATGTTTATTCTGACCACAACCAATAGCCAAAGTATTTAGGTTAAAATTATTTAAAAACTGTCACATTTTTTTAAAAATTAAAAAAAAAATTTTAAATCATTCTATGTGCTAAATCAATATTTTTTTTTTAATATTTTCAATGTACATAATTCACTCTGTTACAATTTTATTACATGTGTAGGTAGGTAAATTGGTTCAATTTTAGAAATTGGACATGACAACGGAAATTTCAAATGTTACATACATTCTCCAACGACAGCTCCCAAATCCCGATTTATTAACTGATTAAATTTTACATTTTTCATTATCAAGCAATTAAGACTTTTTAATTCGGATAAACAATTTTTTAAGGGGTGACAACAACAACAAAAAGGGCGCTCTTATGTTAGTAATAATCTACTTCGATATTTTAAAATTGCATAGTTAATTGAAAATTATATTAGGTTATATTACTTACGTATGAAATTAATACCTATTTATTTCTTTTGCAGTCCAGTGATATTTTTGCCAGTGGGAATAACACAAGCTGGCATTTTAAGCTATATTGTCAGGTAGAAAGCACGCGACCTGTATTTTATGCGTAGTTTCATTGGACACAGTCTCCTGCGTTTTCTCTCCGTCTGGAGTACTCATTATTCTAAGGATCAAGGTAATAAGAAAAGGTTATAAATTTGTTGCACACCACAAGCTGCCTCGTTATGTGTGTAGAACGGCGGGATTTTGTGAATACGTCCTTATATAATATAAATATTTCGTACCAAATAAATAACTGAGTGAGTTACTTTAAAAATTTAAAGTACTCTACGGAAGAGTAAGAAAAGTGGAGGAGGGGACGAAGCAGCGAGAGTGTTTAATGTCGAGAGGTTTGCAAGTCACGAACGCGGCAGCTGCGGCCCTCTCGCACCATATTTACGTGTAATAACGCGCGCGCCGTAACCACTAGCGGAAATTAGGCATGAAGGGCTTGCTTGAAATTACTGTACATTTTACGTACCCACCGACCACTCTTCATTACTTGCAGTTACTTCATTTTAGCGACACATAACTTTACAATCTCGAATTTACGATATGCATATACACTATTGTACAGTTATAGTAGAAATAGATATACAATTTTCGCTCTACCACATTTTTGTATTTTGCTGCCTTTTACCTTCAGTATTATTGTATATACAAACATTCAATATTTATAGAGGTTTTTCTACGGGTATAAGTTATGTTTTCATCTTAAAAACACTATTGACGGGGATACAATTATTTTAAATCTCAGCTTAAATTGTAAGCTGAATCGCTGTAGCAGCGTCGACAATTCGTCAGTTTTCCATTCAGTTTTCAATCGCGAGTGCTCGGTTCTTATTGCATGAGCACCAGTATAAGATAATACTGCTGGCTTTCTGTACATACTCGTATAAACAAAACTAATTAATTAAAACAATTATTTTTAATCGTAGTCAATATACGAAACCCGCATATTTTAAAGAAACCTAAATACTTAGATTGAATAAGTATCTCAATATTGATATTAGAAAAGTCCTAAAGATCAATATGTAATCGAGATATAACTAATATATAAGTTTGTAATATGTATGTAAACCTGTATAATCACTAAATTTTGACGTATGTATATAACTTTTGATCTTAACTTCATAGCTTTCCACAAATTAATCACGTAAACATAACTATCATTGATTAACTTAATCATGCTTTTGCGTTAATTTTCGAGTTTAAAATTACATTAATCGAAACGTCAAGTATCACATGTATGAAAGTTTTAATCGATTTGCTTAAATACTTTCTGCGTTATGTTCTTATAAACTGAAATCGAGCAGACGGACAAAAAGTCGCCTAATGATAAAATCTCACTTAGATTTTCTCAGTGGAAATCCCGTTTATATCGGTCCAATTGTTTTTGGGTGTTTCTAGAAAGAGAGACAGATAAAAATAATACCAAAAAAAGTGTTTAGGATTCTATTTCATTCGAGACATATAGAGTCGCCCCGAACAATTCTTTACTATACTAATGATTAGAAGATCAATATATTCTCAACTCAATATATCCTACTTTGACCCACAATCGTTTCGTGAAATTTAAATCAGAATATTAATATCAATTATTGTGGATAATAGTAACAGTTGCGATAATCTTATTGAAATTATATGTACTTATTGTATATATCTCCCATCAAATCCCATCTCGATAAAACATGGCGACAAACCGAAGGTGACGAATTATGTTAATATTTCACTTGCAAAGGTGAAGAATTAAGTCAGTATTTCACTTATACAATTTCTATTATTTTTTCTGTATTTGTTAAGTTTACTTTAAGTTTACTTACTATACCTAAATTTTTTATAAGAGATATGCTGTGAACAAGTATAGACTCCACTCCAATTTAGCTACAACATTACTATTGCTTAGTAAATACAGTTTGTACCTTTTATTGGTACAAAGTATATTTCAAAGCGAAACGTTTTTTTTATCTTGATATGAAAACTTGATACTTATTAAACACTGCTAATAAATGAATTAAACATATAAGAAATTTGCTTTTATGAGTGGCGTTGCAATTTTTATTTTAATACTTTTAAACCTTATATATATTATTACTTCTTTACATTTTTCATTTAAACAATGCTCATTATATTCTTATAATAATCCCCCGTCTTTAGAATATCAAACAAAGTAATGAATACTGAAGTTCGTTCGAGTGGAAAAACGACGAAATTCGACTCGTGTTCGTTAAAAATTCTCTTTTTTCCCCCTCGCTATTTGATATCTATAATGGGAATGAACCCTTAACTCAACGACATTTCAATTGTTTAATGATATCAGTTGGTGGTGACACGAGTTTATATATTTTTTTCTGAAAAGTACACGATGTGATTTTTTTGCGCAAAATGTCGCAAAATGAAGGTGTCGTGAAAGAAAAATGAAGGCATTGAGATTTCTCTTTGTAATTTTGTCAGTCGCAGATATACAAATTGAGGTAATGGTCATCATGTTTCATAGAAATTTGTGTTGTATTTTAACGCAAAAGCGTGATTATATTAATCAATATTATATTTACGTAATTAATTTGTGGAACGCTATAAAGTTAAGATCAAGAGTTATATAAATACGTCAAAATTCAGTGATTATACAAGTTTACATACATATTACAAACATATATCTTAGTTATATCTTGATTACATGTCGATCTTTAGGACTTCTCTAATAACAATATTGAGATACTTATTCAATCTAAGTATTTAAGTTTCCTTAAAATATACGAGTTTCGTATATTGACTACGATTTAAAATAATTGTTTTAATTAATTAGTTTTGTTTATACGAGTATATACAGAAAGCCACCAGTATTATCTTATATTGTCTGGATAATAAAATATTGATCGCTAAAGTAATTGCTAGTTAGTTAATAATACTGCTAAGCACATATTTATTATTTTACGAAATCCATAACATTTTACTGTGAAAATGTAATATGGAAAAAAAATTAATAATAGTTATTCGATTAGTGACGGGCGAACATCCAATAACGTCAACTAATCTTTGTATAGAGTGATATCTTTCTATATATTATCCGAATATGACATTTTGATAGATCAACATTTTTCACATTTTTATTTTCGAGATTTCTGGAATATATTTTTTCATACGAATGCTTTCTGAAAGGGTAACAATTTAAAAGTGATACATCAGAATGTGACTAACTTGTAATACATCTAACTTTCTCTTATTAAATTTAGTTAAGTTTTGACAATGCACTCCGAAGATGGACAATAGAATACTAAAATGGATGATGGTAAATCATCTGTGATGAAACAGAAAAGAAACATATCAAAAGAATCTTATAATATGTTTTGTTTTTATACCTTTTAGAACTTGGCACCGACTTAAAAGAAAGTAATAATTTTAAGTATGTACTTAAAAGACCTCCATGTCAATTTGATTTATAGAAAAAAAAATAAATTTAATTTATTGTTTAAATCCTATATTATCAAATACTCAATCTTGTTCAATAAACAATTAAGAAAATTGGATAAAATCAGATTTCATTGTCTATTTTGGATGCATTAAATTTCTTTATCTATTCTACTCTAGAGACTTTGTAATTTCATTAACGAAAAAATATTTAGGGTTAAACTCAATTATATTAGCCATAGCCAAAGTTAACTTTTTATTATTATTTTTAATACAACGCTTCTGAACATTATTGTTACTAAGAGCGTTGATGAAACAGCGTAACCATGATATTTAATTACCTGTCAAAAGTTATCTTTCTATCTCGTTATAATATAGTATTATTTTTTGACGACATGTAGAAAATTCAGAAAATAAATTTTAAAATTCGTTTGTTGGAAAACCGAGATATTTTTCTAATAATTTATTTACTAGGAAAAACACTATTTGAACTGCCCTAATCTAAATATTTTTAGATAATCTCCGTTAACATTATGCTACTAGAGAAAGTGATATTTAAAATGAAATCTTTGCAACCGGAAACCACTTAATGATTTATATTAAAAGTGATCTAGTAAACGTCCTCATTTTTCATTGACGAGACTTTTAGGTGCCCTTATCTATGATAGTTCTCATTGTTTATCATATACTATCGGTAATTAAGAAATAAACTGAGTAACTATTGACATTTTTCAACTTAGGCTTCTAACTATTGTGTCATCATGAAACTTGATACTTGTGTGTAGTTCTGATGACAACATAATGAAATGGTAATATCGGAATGATTTAATGAAATAGAAACGGAAGTTAGACACGGAACTCAATAACGAACAAACTAACTCTAAGTGTGTTCGGGCTTCTAATTAATACATTTTCATGAAACTTGGCAGTTGTGCGTAATTCTGATGACAACATCATAAAATGATATCATCAGACTGATTCAATGAAATTTAACTGAAAGTTAGACAATGAACTCAATAACGGGACAACGTATCCGAACCGTTTTTGGGCTTCTAATTATTGTATATCCAGTGGTCTATTTAGGATCCCGAACTTTTGCGTCTGGGCGCATACGTAGCTCTAAGTAGAGTAAAATTACTTTGTATGCTTCAGATCGAAGATTTCGATTATTTTAAGGTCATTGGAAAGACACCTTGCAATGCTGATCCATTGGCAGAGATAGAGGGGGTGCGCGCTAAGTCACTCGCAGACTCAGAATCAAGGAGAAGCACCTCAAACTAATATACTATGCCATCCTACTAACTTGACTTCTGCAGATTTTTTTTAATAAACTGCTAAGATTTGTAATAGTGTTTCTAAATATTATATAAAGCAAGTTCAAAAAATGTTTTTCCCTTTAATGTAAGACTAAAAAAAGTAAAAATAAATTAAAAGTATAAAAAACTAAAAAATACGCCACTAGAACAAAAATAATTATCGAACCTGATTTCTCTGTCTACCCTGTAAGGACTTTAGCGTAAACTATGTTTGTTATTTTATAATATTTGAGCGAAAATTTTAGTGTAGAAGTGTGAGGCGCTTTTTCTCAAAAAAAAATATTTTGCTTCACAAATTAATATTATGTCAATGAAAGTGCTTAATATTTTAATTTATTGTTACCAAGTTTAAAAGAAATAAGATCGAAAGATCAATCTATGACATGTAATGTGCATGAGAAATGCTAAGGAAAATCTGTTTTATGACTTAGGGAAACTACAAAGTTGGTAAAATTTAATTTTTTCCCCTCTGTCTTATATGTTCTTACTACTCGCTCATGTAATAATTAAAATCAAACTGTAACTTTCAACAGGTGTAAAATACCAAGCACTAAATTAAATGAAACTAGAAAAAGAATTAGCTTGTAGATCTCAGCGTATAAATTTAAGTGAAATAAAATTCGATGTATAATTTTTGGACAAGTTGAAAAGCACTTAAAGAAAAAAAGAACGTATTCAAGAAAATGTTAAATAGAGAGAAATCCCGATTAACATCGCGAGTAGCAATTGGACTCTTACTGACATGTACCGGCCGAAGAACTATATTAACGACTGGACACAACTAAATGTTTTATTTATAAATATTTCTCTTGGAAAATACCTCGAGACGATCACTGGAACAAGATCGATTTAATTTCATGAAAGTTTTCAACGCATGAAAAGTGAGCACGCGTGAAAAGTTAAAACGTGTTCAAATGAAATTGAGCTTATTTTGAAAAATTGCAATACTTACTCAGATTTTTTCTTAATTATCTATAGTGTATGCTAAACAATGTGAACTATCATAGACAAGAACAACTAAAAGGCTCGTTGGTAAAAAATGAGAAGATATATTAGATCACTTTTAATGTAAATCATTCAGTGTAAGAGATGAGACGTGTGCGTGCGTGCGTGCGTGCTCGAGCGAGCATGCGGGAGGGCCGGCCTGATCGCGTGCGTGCGTGAGTATGTGCGTGCGTGCGTACGTGCGTTCGTGCGTGATAAAAAACAGGAATACAAAAAACACTGAATTTCTAGGAGAATTGATTTTCCTTGCCATAAAATAGTACTCGTATCGCTAAATATTCAAGGCCGAATAAGGTGTTTGGGGTATCGCGTCCTATAAAGCTTTGGTGATGCTGCGCAGTACTCGGCGTGCGCGCACTGCAGAATGCTTAACTTTTGCGGTAAATTATCATGAGTACAGAATAAGATATGACCTTTTACGAAATTTTAATCATTAAAATCGTCTCATTTTGTACTCGGGAACTCACAGAAACGGGCTTGATATGATAATTGAATAGCAGCATAATATATAAATATATACACATATATATATATATATATATATATATATATATATATATATATATATGTATATATATGTATATATATATATATATATATATATATATATATATATATATATATATATATATATATATATACATAAGTCACTATAAAACTTTTGTTGAATAATAAAAATAATTTTCGGGAAGATATGAAATCGTCATAGCAAAATTTTCGCGATGTTCCAATTAATTGAGACAACTACTGATCTTGAATTTTGAACTGATGACTTGCGTTAATGCTGTTAAGAACTGTTAAATGTACCAACGACAAGACTTAACATATCGATACATTAAGAAAATTTTCAAACCAAGTGATCATCACGTTTGGATAATACCTATTTTGAAAGTATGAATTCTTATTTCCCTTATGTATTATATTTTTTAATCGCTTCTGAAAAGAATCAGAAAGTGAAATAACGATAATTACTAAAAAAAATCCATAACAATTTTAAATAATTATTGGGATGTATTCTCAATTAATTTTATTTCACTGTGGGAGTTTCCAGTCACGAAATGCTCTTGCATATTTTTTAAGGGTGAAAAGTGAGTAAGTTTTTTGAAGGTAAAAACAGATATATACAACAGATATATAACGTATAACAGATAAACAGATATATATATATATGTATATATATAAGTAAAACAAGATATATACGATTTCATAAAATATAAAAAATTGTCAAGGGAAATGCAATATATATTGTAGCTCTTAAAACTTATTATAAATTTTTTCTTGTTTTGTTTTTATAAACTTAACCGCTTCAGATATACAAAATATCACAGTTTCAAGGTAGGAACTGAATTATTAAATGTGTAGTTATTACATGCTTAAGGATTTAATCTCCCGAAAGAAAATTCCTAAATTATGATAATTAAAAGCATTACTGAATTAATACTACACCTCGTAAGAAAATTACAAGCCATACTTAAAAATCAAAGTAAATCCTCTTTTATCGTTTATATAAATAAGTGAAGTAAAACATCATCCATTAAAAAGGTCATTTTCTTTTAGACAATTTCCGACAATCTCTTATTAGCTTTATTTTTATACGATACATTTAAGTCTATTTTATTTAAATGTGGCTAGAGCAACTAGTATCGATGCAAAAATATTATTGTGGTCTTTAATAAAAAATAATGTCAAAGAAGCAACTAATTTAATAATTACGTTAATTTTAAATTAATGCATAGGAGTCATGAAAATAAACACACATTCCACACGAAAGTACAGTAGTGTGTTATCCATATTTCTTATTTTTTTTAATTATTGTTTTTTTTAATTGATGTTCGTCATTAATAATTTCGCCTTCCGTTTCATTATAGTATGTTGATTCTGTATACTGACATTTTCTACTAAATCTTCATCGTTTCAATGTCCCGTTGCAAAAAACAGCAGAATCAAAGTCTTCATCAGCCTCAATAATTTTGTGTCCTATATTCTCTGATTCCATGTTGAAGCAGGATTTACCTCGGCAACGACGGTATGCTGTAGAGGACAATATTTCTGCAACTTATCTCATACTATAGCCTTATTTGTGACTGACGATGGAAAAAGGCTGGAAATATTGTTGTAGTAAATTTTGAAAGCTATAATTTCAATCTATCTTTTTCTCCCAATTTTTCTAATATCATTTATAATAGCCGCACGAATGGTATCCATAAAGGTAGTGAACTAATTTTGCAGTTTTTCTTCGAGTATATTTGACAGCGAAGTCTGAATTTTTCGGCCAAATCAATTATTAGTTTTGTTCATGATAACACCTCACAATTGTTACTAAAAAGAACGTTTCGATAGTTGCAAAAATATTGGCTGTTCTTAGTATTGAGAAGGTTGTTATCGGGTGATGTTGTTATGCTGAGCTCTGCAAAAGGCAGTTAGTGTTGAGTGTTGACATACCTTATCCTTGTTTGATCTTGGTCGCCGGGAATTAATGTTTTTATAGCTTGGCTTTATCCAGGTTGTAAGAAATTGTTGACTGATTGAAGCAATATTCAAGCATTAACTATGATACTTTTTTTTGTAAAGACGACACTGCATTATGTCGTCAGAAAACTAAATCTTATTTGGGCATGGTGCGCTGCACTTCATCGTTTAGTTTCTAATAAATAAAATATCAGTAGTAAGCTGATGTTTATTATAAACGATTCCAGATAGCGACAGTGGTCATGTTTGATTTAATTTCAAACGAATACTTCAAAAAAGCTCGCTTACTTGTCTCGAACGCAGTGATTTTCATACCCCAATATATTGGGCCAAACATCCTAGTTCTATTCATATATTACCTTCTCCGACACACGATCCTAAGTTAAAATTCTTATTAGAAACCATGTCTCTTTGCAACCTTACACTGTTACACAATAACCTAATAAAGATAACATATTTCTAGATTTTACTGTATCTATGCATACATGTATGTATAAATATATATGGTCCATTAAGCCATATAGATGAACATCATCCGCCACTACTGATACATGTACATTTCAGAACCGTCACCTAATTTTATCAAATCCAACAAACAAGAGACCCAATTATATATATATATATATATATATATATATATATATATATATATATATATATATATATATATATATATATATATATATATAATATATGTCAATACCAAAAAAGGTCATAGCTTCATTTCAGTGACCACGAAATACGATGGCCAAGTTACTTGACATGTTGACGGCGTTTTTAAATGTTTTCCACTTACTTGGGCTCTGTCTTGGAAAAGCAAGCCGATTGTAAAAAATATACTTCAAATCTTCCCCTTCGTTGAAACTAGTTAAGATACGCTTATGTTAGTAGGAATCAATTAAATTAAAAATCAACAACAAAACCTTATAGGATTCCCCCGGGGGACCTTTAATCCATGGAAATTTATTAAGATTCCGTATATCTTGCCTAAATAAGAGGAGTCAACTTATGAGTATCAGAGATCCTCTTTTACGGTGCACTCGTAACAATCAGCTCCGGAATACCACAAGGCTTTGGGACACCATCTCTTTGTATTCAACTCATACTCATTAACGATCTGATACAACTACTTACATACTTTGATACCGTGTTGCTCTATCAAAGTAAGTCTTAAGTCTTTGAAGTAATTTGTACTAGTACGTAATAGCAGGTCACGAGAAATTTAGTAAGACATGTTTACTCCCTACTTTAGACATACGCAAGATTGAATAGCTATTAATGGTAATTAGAAAATATAGAAGAGGTTACAATTCTAAATCGAAATATGAACACATCATTCACAAATAGCGAAACTGATTACAAGTTATAGTCATGAAATATTTGCGTTTAAATAATTTACATCTAAGGCGGAGGCAAAGCGTTATATTATTAATTCCGAATTCAATAAACTACTGTAAGCATTCTAAACCATAAATATTTTTGTACAATACATATTTATAATACTAAGAGTGCTAAAGATAATAAACACAGCTCAGGCCCAATATTAATCGATACTTGTATTCTAGATGGGCGTGTACCGAATGCCGTTGCTCGATGTATTATTACTTATTTATTGTTGAATGAATATTTTAAAGTTGATGAAAAAATGTAAGTATAATTCAGCAATTAAATGTAATCAGTGACGAAAATGGAAGTAATAACATACTTTATTCAATATTATCAAGTTGTTTAAACAGAAAAGAAAAGCATTGTAATATGCTACCTCGTTAAATATAGCCTACTGCGAACAGCTAAGAAATTAAATAGACACTGAATTAAACTAAAAGTTTCTCATGCAATTCTGGTTTTTCGTACCATTTATTTGGGTATCAGAAAGGTATATTTGTATCACTACGTTATCGATTCAATAACAATTGAAATCCTATCCGGTCATCCGTCTTTTTCAGTAATATCGATTTTAATATTTCAAATGTCACTTCTACAATTGGTACGAACCTATCAAACGGAAAATTTGACATTACTCGTCTCTTTCGTAAGCCTTTTAAAAGTACCTTCACCACTTTTCAATCAGGTTTATCAGATTTTTTTTCCTATACATCGTTTCATCACTGCATTTCAAATAAGCCAGTTTTGAATAACATTTTTGCTCAACATCTTTAGCTTTTTTAATCAAGTGTTAATTTTTATGATTTCTTATACACTGATGGCGACCATATTTAGTAAACCATACTCTTTTTTTGACGAAAAATTGTACTTAAGGAAAATATAACTTATTTATTATTCAAAATATGGGAACAAAATGCTTGGCTTAAAATGTTGTCTTATACTATTTTTAGTATCTTATTCATTAAATTGTTGGCATCTCGTCAGAAACTTGGTCCAAAAACAATGAAAATAATAAATTAGAAAGAAAAAAATGTAATTTAAAAAAATATTGTTTCGTATTTTTCTGACTTTTATATTCTTTTTAATATATAGTTCCCTATTTTGGCTGCAATGCGTTACATTTTTAAGCCCGGGAACAAGTCGTCTACATGATATATAAATTGTATTGGTGATACTTGCCCTCAACTTAGCCCTCAATTTTCTTAGTATGAAAGCCCAGGTGCAGTCATGGTGACCGCTAGAAATGCAAGACTCTAAAATGTACCTAACAATTATAAATAAAACGAGTGACACCAACATTTTTCTTAGAGTATAAGCTTTTGTTCTAATTTAATGCAAAATTCACAACTTTCACACTTTAAATTACTGGAAAAATTAATTCATTACAAAAAATAATAAATCTTACATAGAACCATTAAAATGAGTCCATTATGGAATATATAGGGAAACAATAAGCACTAATTTCTTAAATCAACATTTTTGCCATTCTAGCGGGTCAACATTTTTGTCATTGCAGGGGGTATTAATGTTACTCTTTCACGACAGTCACGTCACATGCTTTTGGCTATACACCATTCATATAGGAGTTCTATACAAAAATATGATGTGATAAGTTTTCCTCATTTAAAGGATTTTCTTTTTAGTACACAATATGTCAAAGTTACGTCTTTTGTAAAGCCAAACACCGATGAGTTCATAGATTGCATTTTTGAATACAAAACACTTTCGGGATTTCTATTTGCCAAGTTCCAAGTTTGCAAAGTTTCAACATATATCAACAATTACTCCTTCATGTGAGTTGGCTCACATCATATTATGACTGCTGACGATATTCAGCCCCATGGTAGTCGTAAAGGAGTTGAAAAAGCCACCGGAATCAAATCAACAAACTTCAAAACAGTTTCAGTTTTTTAGTTGTTGACATTCTGGAAGAAAATTGTTTTCCAGTTCGGTGAGTGTTATCATGAGAATGACGGAAGAAAGAAGTAAATATTTCTCTTTACTTATGGGGAAATTCAACCACTACTATAGCGGATTTTGTATCTTATTTTCTTGAAAAGACTTGGACGAATGTTTTATACTTTGACCCTTTGCTCTATATTATTTTTAGATCTAGAATCAGGTAACCAACTAATAAAATAAAATTGTTGTCTTTACTTGCTGTCTTGCGTTTTCACTCAAATTTATTGATAAATATTTTGTGTTCGTTCCGGAAAGTTTATTAAAAATTATTAAAGAACATCTTTCAGGACTTATAAATTTTCTAGTATAGCTAGTTCTAGAAAAATCTTAGTTCTTAACTGCGTAACAAATATATTTGTTCATAGGCAGATTGATGAAAAGTTTGATTATGAGTTTTGCTTAATGTTTTCGAATTATTTGAAGATTAACCATTTGAAGGTGTTAAAACTGAATATGGAAAATAATACGTTGGCTTCCTCAATTGCCTCCAAAAAAAAAATTTATATATATCTGTGTGTGTGTGTGCGTGTGCGTGTGCGTATGTGTGTGTGTGTGTGTATATATATATACATATATATATATATATATACATACATATATATATATATATATATATATATATATATATATATATATATATATATTTATATTGATATTTAAGTTGCATTACATTTATTAGGATTTAGAAAAGTAATACGAAATGGTCATTTTAAAGGAACAAATACTATGAATTTAAACTACTTTTCTTAAAAATATCTGAGTGCAAAAATATCGATTTGGACAACGACCTCATCAATAGGTAATATCATCACTCAGCTCAACAATATTTCAACAATCAAATAGAGTTTTCCAGGTTATAGACTTGCCATTAAATACTCGTAATTTTGCTATCGGAATTAATATTACATTTCAGTAAGCCGCTAGAATTTTTATGCGACTTGGAAGAGCGCCAGATGCGAGAGCGCTGCAATCGGACAGAATTTCTCTTTATGACGTACAAACTATTTAAGTGCGCTTAGCTTATTTTATATATCCCTATAATGTCTTGAAATTATTACACAGATTATATAATACAATAAATTGATCATGATTTGACAGCTGTAAACCAACGCGTATATAAATAAAAGTACGCGTTGCCAAAATAATTTTATAAAAGAGCTGAGAGTTTGGCAAAAAATTATTTATCCGATTATAACGTATGACATTTCATTATGGTTTACAGTGCTCAGATAAAAATAGCGTATAGTATCGTTTTAGAATATGTAGGTAATGAGTAATAAAAATTTAAGTGAAGGGAGTCGAATGTGCCAACTGCATTTTCGAGTTATCCTTTTAAACCATTATAAATACATTAAAATAGTGTATCAAGATGTTGCAAACAACATTAAAATCTCATAAAATCTAAAAAAAATACGGTTCAAAAGCACATAAAGAGTAGTTTTTTAATTGGGTTAGATCAGAGTGGGCAACTAATAGTAAATATTTCAAACACAATTAATCTTCATATGGGATGGGATATTAGCAAGAATATTTGCTAATATCCCACCTGAAGATGTTGTAATACAACGAAACCTAGGTCGTGGTAAAGAAATTAAAGAAAGAAATAATACTACATCACGTAGTTTCGTTTAATTGTGACTAATGAATTTCTACAAAATTAACGCCAAATATATTCAATAATTAAATATTTCAAAGTTTAGATAAAATTTAAGAAAATTTATATTTATCACCACATTTATGTAAATAAAATCCTAACTAATATTATTAATACGGAAGCGTTTTCCATTATTTACTTGATTATAGCAACCAAGTAACGGTCACTATAAAATTTGGTACCCTATTGATTGGTACGGTGAAGTAACACATATACTAGTGGGATATTAAAAGCACTGAAAGTGTGTTTCGATGAGTGATGTACAATTACACCTGAGGGAGTGAACAGATTTTCACGAAACTTAGTGCAGATACAGTTGATGATTCGAATTAGTATATAGGCTTCTTTTTAACCCGATCAATAGCATGATGTCTTTCGAACGAAACTCAATGTTTTATTAAATAATTTAAATGTAATATAACATGTCTATAGATGGTATAATGTGTATATTAAAATTATTGCATGCATATTTTGAGAGACAAAAGCCTGCAAGCGTTCGTTGAATGCGGCAAAATATTTAATATTATTTGTGAGATAGTGATGATGAATGAGAAACTCGAAACCGAGTCTCATTGTGTCAACGTCAAATCCCGCCGCCTTAAATTAAAATATACGCGGATGAAACTGTGGACAAAACCTCTTTTTAAATTAAAATAATACCCAACTATCATTCACGTATCACAACCAGTAATTGTTATTAAATTGATGAAAGTTGTACAGCGTTCCGGAAGTAAAATGCCTAGTACCTCAAATTAATCCCGCACTCTATCCATATCTCGTTGAATACGAAGTTTTTAAATACGAAACAAATTTATGGAAAATATAATAGTAAACGGAACTCAATTTTAACTCGTTTTCAATTCACTTTACCGTGTAACAATAACAATTTTTCTAAACATCTGGTAGAAATTTATTTTTTTTATGTAGCCTCATAAGAAAATGAGTAACGCCAAATATATTCAATACCAAAATGAGTATTTATTTAAGAGAGAAGGAAGTACAGTGCCTCTATTCAATTTTCCTACCATATTTTCAAGCTGAAACTTATCCGCTTGACGTAAATTATACCCAGGACGCTTATAAAATACGCCGCCCCCATACCTATCACGACAGTCAAACTTTGTTGCGCTAAGCCAGTTGGTTTAACTAAAAATCGAGTAAGTAAGGCGTCCATTCACGAACTGTAATAAGTTTTAAATAATTTTATTTGTTTGCAAACTGGACGCGGCCAAATCATAAGATCTTTATGCGCAGGTCCTAATTTGTTAGGTGAGTTTGTCGTCTATAAATCTTTCAGTTTTCTTGTAAAATAACAAAGTTTCGATTTGTTTTTGGCAAGCTTTCTGCCATCATAAATTGTTGGGAAGTTCAAATGTTATTTATGCGTATGGCGGTTACGTGAAGTTTATTTACAACTTATACTACGCTACCGACAAACACGGGAATTTTAAGTTTAACCATATGTGATTCAAATTTATGTAAAATCAACCTTGATATTCAACGACGTAATAAAGAACAAACATTGTACTTAAGCACTCGCGGCATATAGCTGATGAATATACATATATACATAAGTTCAAACAAGTTACGAAATGACTATTAGTAAATTATAAATATTTTACGTGTAAGCCCTTTATTACAATTTTGTTATACAATTTATTAATATGCTTTTCTTTTGATAAAAATATGTTAGATAAGAGAGTTCGGTGATAAAAATGGCATATATGTAACTAACTATCCATTCCAGCTGTGCTGGAATGGATAGTTAGTTACATATATGCCATTGAAAAACGGGCCATGATCGCATTTTTACATGCCTTTTTATAATATAATTATTTACAGTCGTTTTAGTAACGATATTCTTAATCGTTTAGTTATTTCTTCTAAGCTTTAGTCGATTGCAGAACCATACGTCTCTTCTTTTAACATAAAAACGCGCGTAACTGTTCGTTATATCTATAATAATTAGCTATAACGATTCTGAAAGTTTTTCCGACTTATCGTTGTCTTGTACAATTTTTTCATACTAAACCGTAAAAGATAACGGATAATTTATGAAAATTAGATTTTCATATTGTCTCTAATATCTATATACATTGTATTAAAACTACTACCTTCACTTAAATTGTTATTACTAAAATGCTTAAATAGTCATATTTCTTAAAAAGAGGACATTTGGACTCTATAGACTGCATTAAGATAGCGAAACTTGCCTCCTTAATAACAAAGGAATGAAACTTTCATCATCACAATGATATTGAATTATTCTTCCTTTTGCTAGGTAATTTCTAATTTCATTTACACTAGCTACTCATTCGTTCTAAGTGGGGTAATTTACTTGTAACTTAATCGCATACTTGTCAAGCGCCAACTTTAGTAGGGTTTGTGGATTTGTATACATTACTAGCTAAGGTGTTTTACATCGGAGTTGCTCCCCCCCCCCCCCCCATAAGGGATAATGGTATGGTGGTCGCCATCACCTTAACATTGGTTGCTAGGAGGTAGAGAATAAGTGCAAAATTGGACAAAAGTCGGCTGAAAGTTAGTATCATCGGTTGGATTGAGATGGCCTATAAGAATATACGCACATAAACATAATACACATGTTGGATTTAATATAAAGATTTAATACAACAATAAATATTAATAGTCTAGGAATTAATAATATTTTTGAATAGAATTACTTGGAATTAATTCAAAATAAACTGGACAAAAGAAATTAACCTGTTTAATTTATTTCAGTCTCTCTTTATGTTTATTGGCTCGCAGTAAGAGGGAGTAAAATTACTTTAGACCAGCTTCAATATATGGTGTTTACGGTCTACCACAACTCGTCATACTCTAGAAGAAAAATCTCGAAATTTCCCGAAACTTAAAACTTCAACAAAAAAAATATATTGTGCTCCTATCAGAATAAGTCGTATTAAGAGCACATCATTAAATACCTACCAATCAAGCGTGATGAGTATGTGTTACAGTTATAAGAAAATTATGTTAATGAAGTTAAAATTAAATTGCGTACTTTTTCAAACAACGAATTTGAAGAAATCAACAAACATGAAAATAGCCTTCTTTATCCGTCCTATCATAGTCACTCTTAGTTTTTTTAAAGTACGAGTGAGTATAATTTAAAGAGACTTTGTAACTTCTTGTATTCCCGCCCGGAGTCTAAACTACTGGAAGAAAGAAATGTCCTTCGATTTGTCTTAATTCTTTGAATATTTTAGTCTTTTTCATAGGCTATTTCTTGATCGAATAAACAAGCATTATGGCGGCTAAAGTAAAAAAAAACGAAGTCAATGTGAAATGTGTTTCGTAGCGAGTCAAGAGGAATATTATCATCAAGCTGATAAAAATATATTGTCATTTGACACAATGGGACATAGCTGTATAATAAAAGCATGTTTATTTCAATAACAAATATCATAATTGTTAAATTAATTTGAAATATGCTTCTTACGATACAAATTTATGTGTTATTTCTTGTTTTAGACTTTTTAGGAGGCGTCTTCAACCGTAATCGAGTATTTTGTTTTCTAACTTTTATTTTTGTCA
This sequence comes from Druceiella hillmani, assembly GCA_039881145.1. Taxonomy (NCBI): domain Eukaryota; kingdom Metazoa; phylum Arthropoda; class Insecta; order Lepidoptera; family Hepialidae; genus Druceiella; species Druceiella hillmani. Next base: position 20,699,747 of record JAYKKI010000021.1, on the reverse strand, counting down.
TGAGTCACCTATGCACAATAGAACTTAATTATCAAGAAAATCTAGTTAAAATTAGTTGTAAATATTCATATAGAATTAAAATGACAAAACATCCACTAAAATAAAAATTTCACTTCTTTATGGTGGTAACCATATACATTCAGTTAGTCTATGGGTAATTAGTATGATGAAATTAAAAAAAACTCGGATTGTAACAAATACAGCGTCGTGTAAAACAAATGCGTAACGATTCGTACGTGAGCGCGTTATTTTATTATACGATGCAAATACAGATGGAGGTATCGCCGGATCGTTGCATTGTTTTTGCTGGTTTTCACTAAATTATACAATACTTAGAGATTTAGATTTTAATTCCTTTGTGCCATAGAATAAAACCGCCATTATAGATACTGCGTTCTCAGAAATCTTAATTGTTAAGCGAATCACAAGAGATTCAATATCGGACCCAAAATAGAAAGCCTAATTGCGTTGGACGCAACTTAACTCATGCTATCGATAATAATGCACGCAAACTAAATTGTGGATAAAAGATAGTACGTTAATCATTTTGGTCGATCATTTTACTCAACACTTTCTAATTTAATTAATGCAAGATATTAACAATTTGAATTCGCAACGAAATTAAAGACGGACAATGAAAAAGAGTTTTAATTTCATTCACCGTAAAGATGCGCATCAACAACAAACAAATAGATAAAAGCAATTAACTTGTAGATGGAACAATGATCAGGCAGAAATGAGAATGTTCGCAGTTTCCGGACGAGCGCGTCGCCTCTTGTCCGTAGCGAGAGCGGCCGTCCTCTCACCCCGTCCCCTGAGCCTTCAAGATAGTCGACCTCCATCCCGTAGGACCGACACGTTCCTACCTACGAGTCTTGAGAAACACGAAGAATCTATAGTCTTTATTATTTATCGTCGTATTGTTATGGCTATACTGCTTACTATGGAGAAAATGATAACAATAATATTGAACCAATGTAATCTATGTGTTAGCGGTCACTAAAATAATGGAAATTGTGGACACACTTCCCAAATATCGCCATTTTTATTTAATTTTGTTATTTTTTATTTTTTATAATAGGAAAATAGATTTTAAGAAGAATAGAGTTTCATTATACTCTTCCTATCTAACTCTCACTATTATTAACAGAAAATGGAAGACAATTTAAAAAAGAAAGACGTTCTCAAATCTTCGCGTATCCTTATGCAACGAATACTCTGTGGTGCAAAAGAAACCGGCTAAAATGGGCTTGGCGTTATAGAAAGAGAATAACGGTTTTAAAACAGCTGGTATTTTTTAGAATATTTCAAACAAAACTATTCGGCGATAGACCTTCAGGAAAGACCGAAACATCATTTACAATTTTAATACATCAATAATTTTCAATAAGAAAATTCAAAAAAATCTAACGAAATATATCGTTTTTTATTTTGCAGAAAGATATTTTATGAAAGATATTGGGTTCATCCATAAGCGTGAGATCTGCGAGGATCATAGCTTGGTATGTTATATTTGTGTATGGAGGATACGACGAGGCGTAATCTGCTCTTTGTTTCGTGTTACTGGACCAAAGAAGTCCATAGAAATAGTGTTCACAAACAATAGTGAAAAATAAGCTGACATTTCACAAAAAAATACAAGATTTGTCATTCGACTGGTTGACGATATAAAAAAAAATTTAATTGGCCTATTTTTTCATTTGCTCTATTTAAGGGTATGATTCTTATTGGTATAACAAAGGGTCTCAATACTATATGGTGTTTTGCCAGTACCCCTTAGAATGCTATAGGGTACTCAATTGCGTCCCACGTAAAATGATGATCTTGGCCTAAAGCACGATCAAATTTTTCGAGATTATGGAGCATTGCGATAAGTGTTTACTTATTGAAGCGTTTAGACTATGACCGACTAAATAACAGAGCTTTTTCACAATTTTTTCCTACGTAATCTATTGTACATACGTAAAATTAAACAAAAGTACGTCTCCACTTTTTTGTATCGCGTACTATTCTTATGTCCATTTAATAATACTTTGCTCTATACATGTAGATTGAATGCAAATATGAAGAGCATTCATTATAAGAATATAAAATGTCATCGTATGTGTGTTTAGATCGTTAAATTTGTAAACTAATTTATTGAAATTTCGGAAAATAACAGGCCTCACAAAATGGATGGTAAATATAAAAAAAATGAAGCAACATCTATTTTTCACATAATATACATACTCTACATAATAAAATCGTTCCATAATAATTAGAAACACAGTCCCAAAAGGATTAAGACTCTTATTACTATCATTATATAAGGTAAATTTCTATTGTTTATTTATTTTCGTCCTTAATGCAAAATATGAATCTTCACGTAATGAAATTATTACTGCAATACAACCATCTCTTCCATTTAATAGTAACTAAAGAACGTGAGTAGTATAGTAGTATGTAATGACTTTAATATCGACAATAATTTTGTTGTAAAGTAAAAAAAATGTAAACAATCTACATATATAAATAATTCTATGATTCCCACGCTCAAACAATTGCTATTTACACATCATAAGTAAATAAGTAATTTAAATAAATAAATAAGGAAATCATAAAAAAATTACATGCATGGGTATATTGATTGATTCATACGTAAAAAATGGTATTTAAAAATATCAGCCACCTTTTAAAATATACAATTTTGTTAAATGTATGTAATTGGTTATCACTTATATTTTTATTACAATTCCCGAGTTAAATTTTATGCCAGTCCTTCAAATGAAAATCTATACGTGAGAAAGCTTTGTGCACAAAATTCCCAGAAAAATCTAAAACTACTGTGTGCTTAAAAATCTCATTCAACGTAGATTTATATAGTAGCAGGCTGATAGGTATCTTTAAGTAAAATCACAAAACAGTATTATATTTATAAACATATATCATTAACGATCGATAGATCGTTTGTTATTATTATTGCTTTTTTGAAAATTACAAAGTCATGTTGTAGGTTTTGTGTAGATAAGTAAATAAAAAGTTTAAACAAACATTTGACGAAGATGCCTTTTCCATTTTTTAGGGTTCCGTACCTCGAAAGGAAAAAAGGAACCCTTAAAGGATCACTTCGTTGTCCGTCGGTCTGTTTTCCATTTGGAAAGTGGAAATATCATCAGTTGAAATTATATCTAATACTTAGGACTACAGTCTCTTAGAGTTGTAAAAAAATCAAGCTTCTAAGTCGACGTAATTACAAAAAATCTGCATTTTTTGACACTCGCGAATAAATGAAAAGCTATAGGGTACTTTTCGTTGACCTAGAGTAATGAAATTTAGCAAAAAGAAAGATTTTATAGCACAAGTAAAGAAAAGAATCCGAAAATTGTTAATTTGTAGTCAAAAAATATTTTTTTAGATGTACGCCTGTGAAAGGTATAGTAAACAATTTTTTTTTCTAAAGAATTAAAATTTTGTAAATAGTTTAGTAGGAATATTATGTACCATTAAATGTTTATAAACACCTAAATGTATACAAAACCCTCGTAATTCAAGCTTTTATTATTGTACATGTGGAGTCGTTTTTGTTTATTTTCTATTAAACTTGTGTAAAATGTAACAAAGCTACATGATAGATACAAATACAATGGAAATAGCATGGATTTTGGATAGAAAAAAACATATATCACAAATCTGCCCAAAATCTCATCGGCCACAAAACTTAAAGATTTCAAATCCATTTCCATACTTCCGCTTTTATCAAGTCCTTAAGCGCATCGTTCATGCTCAGTTAGTAATTTTTTAAATGTTCCCTATTTCCTTAATTCTTTTCAATCAGGTTTAAATTTGGATATTTCACAACGACTGCTCTAGTTAAAATAACTAGTGATATACAGTTATATACCCTTGTGCTATATACGATTTTAGTAATGCCTTAAGTTCTATTTATCATCGATATCGATTATAATTACCCAATGACTTGCAAATCTCTTTTTAGGTCCTATTCTACCGGCCGTAAAAAATATATGAAAACTACTATTTGTTTAGAATAGACTAATTTTGTTATTAGTATTAGAGTTCTTTCACTACTAGTTACCTTTTTTCTATTTTTTTTCCATTTGTAAATAGTGTTATCGGCAAACTTAACTCTAACATCGGTTGCAGCCACACGATTTGCAAATTTATATCCATTCATATCCTTCTACTCTTTCAATTTCCATTAATGAAATGAATGCAAATCTCTGTCAGATAAGTCAATGAGTCCTTAAAGTGGGTCTGTCGATCAGACCCCGCAAGTCTCGGGTTATTTTAATGGTAGTCAAAGATTTGTTTCAAAAATTTCGAAATCTGTTTTATCGCAAAATTATTTTGTTATTGAACGAAACTTTAATCTCTTATTCCACTATGTAAATGATTTCGATCCGACCAATCTAAACCTCAGTTGGCACCCACAAATCATTGACGTTAGCCGTAAAATTGTCAGCGGATATTCTGGAAAGCGTCTTCAACATTTAGACCTGACAAAAACCAAATTTCACTTGTATCACTCTTACTTCCTTTGTTTGACTATAGGGTACTATCTAGAGGATACTGCCTAGAGAGGATACTATCCAGATCTTAACAAAGATTACTTAAATAAATTAGAAATATTTCATTCGTGCATTCGCTACATTTAATACAGGAAATTAGACCATGTTTTTTATTAAAGACACACAGATTAACAGATCAGAGATTCTCTATCGGCGCTACGTGCACATTCTCTACCTTCTCGTTAATGTATTGAAGTGTTCACGTAGCTTGGGTTATCTTAGGTTTAGATTCTCAGGACGAGGTGCGCATGAAATTTGCTCTAAAAATCTATATAATTTCCTTCTTCGGTGGATATTCCTTCACTTTAATTAGTAATAATACCTGATATTACAAATGCACCGCCAATTCACGCAATCAAAGGTCGTCTGAAAAAAAAAACCTATTCGTGAGACTCCTATTCTGTTTACGCAGTTTAAATTCAGATTATCATTTTGTAATAGTTGTAAATGACAGAGAAGAGTCTCTTAGTCTTCATAGATCTATTTCGAAATGAAACATTTCTTAAACACATCCTTACTAATAGTCCGATTTGTGATATTTTTCAGTTTCAAGAAATCTACCACTTAACGGCAATAAATTAGTATAAATTCGGAATCGGATGCAATGTAAAAATCAAAGTATTTACAATAACAACTAAACAATTTATGAATATAATGAATATAATACGAATTCAATATTAAAGTTATTTCTCTACGAGGCCACGAACTGTTCAATCAAGTAATTATTATTGAAACTTTTTGTTACGTGCGAGTATGTGAACTATGTGAGTTGATGTTTTTTTCTTATGCCACCCATTCTCCGTCGATATTTTACGACATGTATTTTGTTCGGAAGTCCAATAAAACAGTTTATATGTTTAATTATCTAATCAAACATGGCATTTTTTGCATTATTATTATAACAATATCTGTACTCTTGTTCACAGTACAAATCTTAATCTATGAACAAAGCAAAGTATTATTAAATGCATATAAGTATACCCTACGATGCAAAGAAGAAGACACATGCTTTTACTTAAATTTGTGTATGTGCAATGAATTATGTAGCAAATAAATCTATATAAAAACGCTGCTATTCAATCGGTCGGTATATATGCCTCGATAAATAATTATATAAATAAGATCGATAAAAAAAGCAGTAAGATACTTGTATTTCTGTTGTATTACTCTTCGATAAATAAGAACAATACGACACTCGTTTTATATATGCGACACAATTGAATGAACGCATAAGATATTTCTAATTCAAAGAATTAGTTTGAATGTTTAAGTTTTAGTTATTAATTTTAGTGCTTGTATATTATTAATTAACGTTGTTCGTACATTTATTTACATTTATTACGTCATTATATTCATATGTTATAAATAATGTCCTATTGTCAAATAATTTCTAATCAGTTGCAAGAATTAGTGATTCAGAATCGACGTTATGAAAGTTATATTAAGGATATAACGAAAAAATATATTTCAAAATGCGTAGTTGAAAAAATAGGGAAAATTTTCTGAAATGCGCCATAGAGGATGTGGAGGAAAAAGGTTCACGACGTCCAATAACGACGAGCAGATTGTAAGACTTGTGAGAATAATATAAATTCTAACGCGTCGGGAAATAAAAACCAAAATTCAAATAAACATATCGAAAAAACTATTAAGCGTCGTTTGTAAAATAAATTTAGGACTTGTATATCGAATAAAATTTTTTAATAAATTCATTAACGAAAAAGTTAGCAATTCATAAAAAAATATTTAAATATGCCTCTATTTTCAGAGAAATATTATCTGCAGTAATGAAAATAAATTCGAGATATTTGGAAGTGAAAAGAATATGGAAGAAGACAAGTGAAGGCTTAGAGAAAAGAGCCTCTAAAACCAAGTAACATTTAGATAGTTTTGTCAAGTTGGAGCTGTTTTTCATGGTTTGAGTTGGGTAATTTAGCTGGAATAATAGACCACAGATCCCTGAAAAAAGTCGAAATATTATTGGCCATAATAAAATTCTAACTTTAATTAAAATTCGCTTAACTTTCGTCAATACTTTTAAGAGATATAGACAACTACGAGACCCTATTTTATGTGTATTTCGACAGGCATTTTACAAGTTTTGTTTCAAAATATTACACAATATTACGCAATAGTTAGAACTTGTAACCGCTACGCATCATATAATCTTTTTTTTTACAACCTTTTTTTGTTTTGGATACTCATAAAACGCCAAGGATGCCGTATCAAAAATTTCATTGGGCATATTTGATCGTATTCCGTGATTTAAGTCCGTGAGAATTAATTTCGATACCTGGGGAGATGTTTCCAAATCATTCAAAAAGCTTTTTTCTTTATTTACACGTGTCTACGTAATTCATAAACTGAAAGAGATATCATACGGTCATACTGCGACATATGTACGGATTAATAAAACGTTCGTTTTTACTATTTGACTCTAAAAAAAATTAAACAATATATTAGTCTAATTATCCTAATAATCAAATAAAAGTAAAGCTAAGATATTCTATTTCTTTCATGGATATACTAAAAATACTTGTATCACCCTTAATACTTGATACTAAACTGAAACCCTTAAAAAATTTGCATCCAACTTCTGCCGTGCATTCAGCAAAGTCTATATGGCATCGTGCAACATGTAGTTTCCCGCAACATAGCTGGGCAACCGCAAACCACACTTATGCGTCAGTTATTCGCTCAAAATGTTGTTTTATAACAAAACGTCGAAGTATAAATAACGGTTTATTTTTATGGCTCGTGTTCGGCGATCGTCGGCCTGGCTGGTGGCCAAGCGAGTTCGCTTTTCAAGCAGCCGTCCATCAGCCGACAACTTGTCCGATCGCGGGAGCCCAGCGGTCGAACCTTGAGAAATCAAAATAGATCTGTAAGTTGAATAATTACGCATATCTGTCGATGTAGTTATTTATATTCATAAAGCCGATCGGCCCCTCACGATCGACAGGTACTGTCACACTTTAATCATACTGAGACCATATTACAACGCACTTGTGTCTCAAACCGGGATCAAATTGGTACTGGTGCATTATTTAATTACTCCCAGCATTGAATATAAGGAAAGATGTGTTTTTCATCTATATAAAGGCTCTAATTTAAATTTATCTCCACCTTAACTTGTTTATTCCTCGAGAAAGGTTATTAATATTGAAGTTCAGTATGAATAAAAACTTAAAGGATTTACATAAAACGTTCTATGATAAAGTTAGTAAATGGTGTATAATCTATACTCCGCAAAAAACGTGGATTTAAAAAAAAAACTTAAGGATAACGAGTTGAAATTTTTAACTAGGCTTCGTAAGGAAAATATTTCTATGTTATATTGTTAAATGGTAACGATTCATTACTAAGATGGTACTAACATGGTACCGAATACTATTCTTCAAAATAACAACTGTTTTATCTGCATCAAACAATAGTAAATAATGTAGGCGGGAGGAGAACCGTTTAAATAAAGGACATAGCCATTTTTCCTCTAGGAGTGTCTTGTAATGATCACGAATCTAAAATAGAAAAAAAAAAGTAAGAATATATTAACGAATTGTCTGAACTGCGCAATCAAATACGGTATTATTACAAAATCATAATGCGTTTTGACAAAAGCATTTTGACAGTTGGTGACGTCGATAAATGACAAAGAGCGTCCGTTTACGTTTCAATTCTTGCCGTGTCCGTTACACTCGCTCGTTGGCGAATTTTATTGACAATTGTTATCTACACGAACTGATTTCACCCAAGCCACGATTCATTCCATATATTTAGGATATTGTTTACCTAATTATGAGGTGCATCAACTACAGACAAGCGACAAGTGCGAAGGCGTACTGTGTCCTCGCTATCAATCGTTTATAAATAAAACTCGAACAATACCACGAATTCAAGAATGTAAAATGTAAAATATTTACACAGATACACTATTTACATAATTAATTTATTACTTCCGCAAATTCTAAGATACTCGAATTTTAACAAATACGTGTTTCTAAATATATGTGGCAAAATATTTATGAACCTTATAAATGAGCCTCATATATACTTAAACTTTTGCATAATTAATATTTTATTTTTATTTTTTTCAGTTACGTTTGTTTGGATTTACTTGAAAATTCATATAAGGTAACTGAAAAAAATAAAAGTTTACTAGGCGATAGAAGTTTGAATGGCAATGTAAGTTTACTAGGTTATTTCCTCACAAATCAGCCAGAACCAAAGGGCACTTATTGTACATTTTGATTCTGGCCGACTAGTGAGAAGAATACGGCAACATACTATGAATACTGAGATGAACTTATTGTTCTTTATTTAATGCACATTGGGTGAGTATTTCATGTTTATTTATTTTCACAAAAATTTTATAATAGATTAAGACAATGTAATAAAGACAGCTATTTTCCCATACACTCTTTTTTCTTTGTTGCATATGCTATGCATATCTGCAGTATATAATATTATTTCTGTAACCAATTGTATTACTCTTCGATAAATAAGAACAATACGACACTCGTTTTATATATGCGACACAATTGAATGAACGCATAAGATATTTCTAATTCAATATAATATATATAATAGGGCGTATTATTAACGTAATAACCTAAGTCAAACCATGCAAAGTTAATTTAAAAAAAATGCTATTTATATGTAACTTACATATAAATAAAATTTTATTAAAATTAAATTTATATTATTAATTTATATGACACGTTTTCTGGACTCTACTACAATTATATTAATTATAGGTTAGACAGAAATAAGCGACCTACTATGTGAATTGTCAGAGAGAAATGAAAGCAGAAAATTAAAAGAAAGTAGCTACAGCTATCTCTAATCGACAGACATATTTGTACTTTATTGTTGCAATAGCTTTAAAATAAGAAGTGATATATTTAATTCAATCCCCAATAAATGTTGGACATAGTATAATGCATCTTCTTTACAAGATTTTCAGTAGTATTTATTATTCTTCTCGCTTATTTTGAATATTTTTCAAATTGCCTGGTAATTATTAATACTGCCATATTTGTCACGTAGATAATATGATATTGAGATTCAAATTCAACCATGAACACAGAAAGAACATGCAATTCCCATATTGTATGTATTTTAAATTTTTTTGTTGTTGCTATATATTGAATAGCTGCATGAATTTGTATTAATTTTGTGATTACGTAGTTTTATGTGCAGTTTCCAGTTTGGAGCGTGATAATTCCTTTCATTTTAAAGTCTAGAAGCAGCAAGTCGCCATTCAAAATGGGGCACCATTTTCATTCATAATATATTGTTCCTATCCTTTCTTCGAATTATAATGTATATTCATTAAACATTTATTTTTAATGGATTTATAAACTTGTGTTTTTGTATTTAGTAAGTTGTCTTTTGTCTTCAAATATATTAGTAAAGCGGAAAAATAATTTACGATTTTTTTCCTCGCAGTATCTATACTTTTATATCTTTATCATTACAAATCATGCTTACAAGAAATCGAACTAAGGACTTTGGGTAGAGCTGCCGCTCTGACTACTAAACTTAGGACAGTTGTCTCTATACACAGTTTATGTACATTCACATACTAGTTGATTGTCATTATGCGAACAGTATATTTGTGTTATCTCATTCCATCTCGTACACAGTGCGAACAATATGTTTGTGTTATCTCATTCCATAGCACACAGTGAGAACAGTATGTTTGTGTTATCTAGTTCCGTCTAGGGCGTTCGCCATGATATCGGCCTGAGTAAAAGAAATATGAGAAACATTGATATCTATATGGTATCCACATTGTATTTAACGAATTTATATAATTGTATTAATCTTTGACAATAGAAAAATATAAAAGGGATTTATATGTTTGTTTTCTTATTTTATAAAAGATTCATATAATTGAATAACTTCAACAATACGAAGTAGATACTCCACCGATTTCAATGTCTTATGTTCGCTCCGGATGTGAACAGGTATTTGTATTCGTGCCAGAGATTTTTGTAAAATGTTCGGCGAGACACTCGGGCGAGTATGTGAAATTAGCATTAAAGTGCACGAGTGAATAAGCTATGCACAGAGTAATCTTTTATACGTATAAAACATAACTGGTTGCCATATTCAAAGTATTATATCTATTTCGATAGTCTCCTAAGGAATAAGCAAGGTTATGATATAATTTATATAAAAAAAGCCAAAAGCATTCTTAGGAACAGTAGGACACGCAAAACCCCTGGTTATTTTCGTCAGAGCCGTTTTTCATTCATCATAGATAGTCCATCATTTAAGGCTATAATAAAATTTAAATGATTATATATTTAATCATTATAAGTTATTACTCAGATCATTAATGTGTTATTATTATTTAAAAAAGAATTACTTTTTATCAAATAGGTTAGCATTGCAATTTGTTATTTGTCATGTTTTTAAATTCAGAAGATGTATTTTTTTATCTAAATGTAATAGTTATTTCATTAAATAAATCATACCATAAAAATTCATTATAACAGAATTACTTGTTGAATATATTTGGCGTTAATTTTGTAGAAATTCATTATTCACAATTAAATGAAATTACGTGATGTAGTATTATTTCTACTTTCTTTAAGTTCTTTACCGCGACCTAGGTTTCGTTGCATTACAACTTCTTTCTTTGCGAAGCTTTGCTAATATCCCACCTGTAGATGTTGTAATACAACGAAACCTAGGTCGTGGTAAAGAAATTAAAGAAAGTAGAAATAATACTACATCACGTAGTTTCGTTTAATTGAGAATTACTTGTATTAAAAATTGGTACACTGACAGATGACAGTACCATTACACTTTCTTCGTTAAATAGTGTACTGTGTTATTATTTGTACTATTTTTTAAAATTGTCATTATCCCTTTATATGATATGACTGTTAACGTTTAAATATCTATTAATTATTGGACGAAGTGCATAATATTATACAACCAAATCGATATTTATAGCACGCAGCAATATATAAATATATATGTTTTGTTAATTTTCACCAAATCCCGAGTTTCTGGAACCTATTACTTATTTATTATTAAATATAGATACCCGGGATTACAAATCAGTAAAAAAAATTTATGTACATGGAAAATGGCAAATTAGGCAGAGACCCATATGAAAATTTACCATGTCATTTCATGTAGTATATTTATATGCCATCAAATTCACGGAAAAACATATGTATGTTATTCTGTAAAACTCTAAATGTTTATATAAATATAATTGTATGGTATCTCAGCATATTCACAATTGTACGGTTGTGAACATACCGGGTCACCCTACCATACTATGACTTAAATCTTCTAAATTATCTAGTCATGAAAACATATCTTAGGTATATGAACAGTAGCTTTGAGCCGCAGCTTCATTCCTCAGAAAAAGGAAAATTAGTTATTGTAATTTAAAAATAATACTTTTATGAATATATTGGATCTTAGTATTGAAAAGTATTTAATATGCACGGACTATAAGCACATAGTGTGAAGAGAAAGAAACCCGTGTCCTAATAGGTAGCCGTAGGCGAACATTTTATTCAGATATGTTATGTATTATATTATGTACTTATTTTCACTCTTATATATTATGTACTTATTTTCACTCTTTTACTCTGAACAGTGTGATTTTTTTTATTACCGAATAATAAATTTTATTCCGGGATTAAATGTAATATTTGTATATATCCTATATTTATCTCGAAAAAAAAAAGGTTTCCTTTCCTTTTTCATAGTCAAAATATTATTTGATGTAGCTCACTGTTTGCTATTAATTTCATTACAGGCAAGGTAGTTGTATAAAACGCATTGTCGATGAAAATCTTTGATTTTTTTTATATATTATTCAACTTATAAAGACAAGGGTAAAAATCCCTGTCAAAAATGGTATAATTAACATTACAGAAAAAGTAATTACGTGACCAAACTCTTATTTTATTTAAAAAACTCGTCAAACGAATTGTCTAAAAAACAAAGTCAATTTAAAATGATGTTAGATTAACATTTTGAAAAAAAAATTGTGGTCCATTTAGTTTTGGTAAAAATCGCTCTCAAAAATTTGTACAATCGACATTACAGGTTAAAAGTAGTAATTTCACCACACTTTTTAGTTTATTTAAAAAATGCGTTGAGCAATTAATCTAAAAACTAAGTCAATGTAAAATGATACTGTATTACAATTTTGCAAAAAAAAGCTTAGTTTTGATAAAAATTGCTCTCAAAAATTGTATAATTAACATTACAAGAAAAGTAATAATTTCACATTTAATTTCTTTAAAAACGCGTCGAGTGATTTGTTTAAAAAACTATGTCATAGTAAAAAAAATTATAGATTAGTTTTGATAAAAATCGCTCTCAAAAATTGTAAAATTGCGAGAAATATTACAGGATAAGATATTTCACCACACTTCACTTCATTTTAAAACAACGCAAGGATTATTTTTATTATAAACTGTTAAAATGATGTTATATTAACACCTTGGGAACCAGATATAAAATAATTTTAATAAAAAATTTCATAATATTTTTTGGATCTTACTGTAACACAACTACCTTAAGCATTTTAAAGTCGAGTTTCTTTAACGGGAATACACATAAAAGCCCCTTCATATAATTTTAGCATATACATTCTATTTGAAAATCTCATACACCTTTGTCTAAAATTACGAGGTCGAGATAGACGGAAGAACGAACTAACGGATGGTTGAACAGACACGAAGAAATTATAAGGATTCCTTGTGTGAAACAAGGATGGTATACTCATATATATATAAATATATATATATATATATATATATATATATATATATATATATATATATGTATATATATATATATATATATATATATATATATATATATATATAAAACTATTATAGTATATTTGTATGACTCGCTCTTTACCATAACCCCACATTCGTGATAAAACTGCCGAACGCTAAGTTCAAGGTAGCCTTTGGTCAGTGGTCAATTTTCTTTTATCCACAGTCATAGATAGCTACAATTTTCATCACTCGTAAAACACGAGTCCTCATACGCTGTGCCACCGGGCCCAGTCAATTAACATCGATCGACCTCTTGGGATTATGTCAAAGCACTCTGCCGCTTTTAAGAAAAGAAACGATCACATGTGCGGCTGATATATTATTCACATCCAATATAACGAATGACTTTCATTGATACGGATTCCAAATAGGTTTATGTAATTAATTGGTTTCATTTGTTCCACACGACTTTGGGTAGGAATATTTGGCATCATTTCACTTTGGAATTACCGAGTTATCACTTTGACACGGTGATTTATTTTGTGGCTGGGCAAAAAAATTATGATACATGAAAATTTGGTTATGATCTTTAGATTGAAATGTTTTAGCTTGATACAGTAATAAATTATTCGTATTTTCACTGAAAGAAGTATATTATGTAGATCATTTTTGTCTTGCACTAAAAGAACAAATTATGAGCGCATCACACATGGACGTATAACGACATAAAATGAATAATGAACAATTGGATATTTGACAAATCCGAAAAAGTATATAAACGATGTCTAACGCAGTTAATAGGTTAAAATACGTTAATAACTGTGTTTAAGTAAATAAAAATATTTTAATTTCACAATTAAAAAATCGTTTTTATACCAATGCTCATACAAGAGCAAACATAAAGGCGTTAATTAGAGTGCGTGACGTTAACGTCCTAAACTATTAAAGCTTGTGTCTTGAGATGTAACGTCGATTTGATTACTTTCTACATTTATTACCATAAAACCTATAAATAATTTTTGAGCGAAATGGCACTTGAGTCTATTAAAGTTTATAGAATACATTTTGCCATGAGTTAATTATTTTGTCTTAGTTAAGTTCTTTGCTTTCAATTTTTGTCCGTCAGAATTTAATAACATAAAGACATCATTGTAAGTATGTTATACAGAAATATTTATTTCGTAACATTATTAATTTTTTCTAAAATAATCGTAGATGTACTCTCTAATTTATGTACTTAAATTCTCAGACGTCAAACTTAATTAATTATTAATATCCGGATTTAGTGGCAGCTGGATAAATCATTTAATAATATTTTTTATACTTTCACATAAAATACACTGTAGAAATCTTAAGTGAAGGCAAAGTCACTTTTCAAAAATTATTAATTTTCTGTAGTGATTATACTAGCAGCTTTATACATCGTGGGGTCATCAAATTAGCATACCATGTGACTTAGCGTTTCAAAGCAAAATTTTGAAAGATTATAATAACATATTTTTTTTTTAATAAAATATAATTTATTGAGCAAAATTATTATAGATATAACAAAAAGATTTTGAGCATTCCATTCACTTTCCAAAAATAGTGGAATACCCATTTGTTAATTATTAATATTTAAACATTAAGAATAGCGACGCGTTAAACATTTCACATTATTTTAAACATTTCACACGATTGATTAATTTCAGAGAGTAAACAAAATGAGTAAAATTAGTATTAAATAGATAAAGAATATTCATGACGACTTTTGAAACAATAATATAACCGTACATTGAAAATAGCATTGCTATCACTGATCATGATGTGAAACTTTACCAATCTGAAGAATAAAGCATCTGTCCTAAATTCGTAAAGTATCGAGTACATAAACTTTACAAGTACCTAAACTTATGTTATATTTGGATGAGCTTTAAAGGAGAAGGATCTGTTCTTAAGCTAGGAGGGATGACTTTTCTGCTAATATCTCAGTAATTATCCAAAATGCGTAAAGAGCTGACAATAACGGAATAAAAACTTGTTATTCATAAAACTATTGAGGTAAACTGCAGAGCGTGTTCTTTCAATATTTATGCCATCTTATTTCAATATATTGGATTATTGAAAATTTTATGTTCTATGCCGAATCAGTTAACAAAAATCAGCCAAATACGTGTCAAAACATATATAAAACAGGATTCCAAGTTTGTCTATACGTTGAAATTATTAATTCTGGTTAATCGAAATAATATTAAAGGAAAGTTCAAATAAAATGCTAGAAAGAACTAAAACAGGAAAATTGTTGTAATGTAATGTCAAATCACTTCGAAGCTCAATATTTCACAAACAGTACTAAAAGTAAAAAATGGTAAATAGAACCTCGAGTTCATTTTAAAAGATCATATAGACAAGAGTTAAAAGATCATAATCAATGACACTTTATTCGATGGCGAGCACAAACAAAATTCGCCATTAATTTTACATGTATGGGGTACTACATTAACAACAGATGTAGTACCCCATACGTGTAAAATTAAAGTAAAATACCTGTAGAAATAGGCATGGAACTGTAGTGACAGATAAACGGACGGATCTAAAATAAATATAAAAAAACGTCAAAACCTTCAAAGTTTTAAACTGCCGGTTTTTTGCCGGTTACAGCTTTTGTTTACCATTAATATGCTCAAATATGTAACGCGAGTTAATTTAGCATGAAAATGGATGACTTACGATTTTTTGACGGAAGATTTGAATGAAGTTGGTATGAAAAATCCGTTTATCTCTGGAATCGCAAGATATTCTTACATATCTTGCTATTCCAGAGATAAACGAATCATAGTACTAATATTTATGATTTATTGACATACTTCACATAACGGTCAGTACTCCGGATTTTTTTTAATTTCGGAAATTCCCCGTTGCCTGGGTAAAAAATTATCACACGTCTAATATAACAAATGCCCACTTCTCTATCTTAAATATACACAGTTCAATCTATGTTTCATTAAACGCACGATATAGTGTATGCAAAGTTAATTAACAATACGCTTAAATACTCGTATTCAAATAAAACAATTATCAAGTAATTTTTATTAAATATTTTATTAGTTTATTCATTATTATATTTTTTGATACAATTATTTTTTACATTTACCGTTTCAACACTTATTCATGGACTATATTTATAGTCTTATTGTTTGGACTATAAATGAATAAATTTTAGTTGATCCAATTAGTGAGCACGCAACGTATAACTGACCGTATGAAAAGCATGATTCCTCCATGTTAACGCCGGAACCTTTCATTCTCTTTTTCGATTCGAACTTATTCTAATCCGTGCTTCTTATCTAATATTTGTATGTTGCTCTTAACTTTGGCTTTCTCGTATTCACTGTACACATTCTCGAATTCTAGTAAGTAGTCTTTCTCTTTCTTTTTCTATTTCAATTCTTCGTGCCGCTTTCTCTCTTTTCAATATGCAGGAATTTATTGAAAATTCTGAAATATTCTATGATATTTTGAAAATTTCTGGAAAATTATAATACAGTTTTGTTTGTAAAAAACTAAAAAATAATTAGAATGAAGAAATTTTAGAACGTTCAGGAAAATACTGCTACATTCTACACAGTTTTTAAATTTTCTGGAAAATTTTAAGATAATTTTATTTGTAAAACACTGCTTTATTTGTAAAAAAATAATAAATTATTTAAAAAATTATTAAATAAATTAATTTGAAAAATTATATGACTAAATAAATTTTAACACAATTTCATTTGTAAAAAAAAAGTAAAATTTAGAACGTCCAGGAAAATTCTAAAATATTGTAATTTTCTGGAAAATGTTAACGCAATTTTATTTGTACCGTAACACAGTTTCATTGGTAAAAAATAAAATAAATAAATTTAAATATATACACGTTTTATTTGTGAAAAATTAAACAGAAAGTAAAAATTCAAAACATTTTAAAACGTTTGAGAAAATTCTAGAATATCCTAGAAAATTTTGGGAATATGCTGAAACATTTTAGATAATTCAATAATTACATATTAATATTAAAAAATTTTGAAACACCTTTAAAATTTTAGAACTTTTTCGAAATTTTAACAAATTAAAAAAAATTGTAAGAAATAAAAAAAAATTAAACTCAAAACATTTTAGAATGTTCAGGAAAATTCTAAAATATCCTAGAAAATTTTGAAATATGCTGAAAGTTTCTAGATAATTCTGGAATATTTTAGAAAATTCTGAGACAACATTTTAGAGCCCATTCATAAAAGAAAATCTACTGCAAACTTATGACCACACGAATGAAGTGAAAATTTTAATTGTAATATATATATATTTAATTACATTTCTGTTACATGATGAACAACAATTCATTGAACCAGGAACAAAGCGTGATTATTATTTTAAAATACAATAACATTCGCAATAAATAAAAGTGGATTTTGCCTGCATCGACGCAGCATCTCCCGACAGAAATCGTTTCGTCGTTAATAGTGAACAGGTAACAGTGCTTGCACTCTTTGTACATGGTATGAATACAAATTATTTCTTCTTAAAATGAGTGTCCTGTATTTCTTGCAACAACAGTACGTCAAGAAATCCGCCGAACACTTGTAGAAGGAACTTCGACCAGCACTTGACGCTCATCAATATTTTTAAGTCTTCCTTCAGGAACTATATTTCCAGGAATTCGACCCTCTAAATACGAGTTATTTACACAAAAGAAAGACTGTATTCTGGATAGAATTCGCTATAGTGTAGCGCTCGCAATACGTAGGTGTGGTTTGCCGGGCATTCCCATCACATAGTCCGTAAATGAAATACCTTTCAGTATAATCACGAGCAGTGTCGGTCAAACAATATCCAAATTACAAACACAAACAAGGTCCAATTCAAGCAAATGAAAACAATGGAAGGGAAACAGCAAAAAAACACGTACTTAAAAGTCCTAATTTATTACACCTGCTTAGCTACACTATTGTCCTGCAAAGCTTACCTCTCTTGCAATTAAATTGGTCAACGTAGTGTTGCAAGACGCGATCGAGATTGACATTTTATTCTACTCCACTGACCGCTTTTGGAACAACATTATGGGGTTTCTGCATGGTTTACGATTGATCATTCGTTAGCGTGATGTCATTTTGAATTACTGTGTGTTTTTTTCTGTTTTCGTATTTTCTTGAAGTGTCAAAGTGAAACTTCTTTAGATGCACCTGCGCACTGCGCTTTGAAGCGAAAACTTGTTCTGAGCAGTGAACGAGCCGTAACGCTCGGGTCAGTGACGCTAAGCCATCATGTGCGGTTTGGTGACGTAACGCTCAGGTCGATGACGCTGAGTCCTCAGGGTAGAGCAACATCTACTGCTAACTCTTAGGACAGAATGCTAACATCACATAAAATAGTGCGTCACGCAAATGAGGCTATCCATCCATTAAGACACCAACGCCGCGAGAATTTCAGTTTGAAACTAATAACAAATGTTAAGATAGCGTATTTTATCTGTGTCTTGCGTTTCCTTCCATTAAATACTTTAGTTTATTTTAAAATGGTTAATAAGCTGTGTACTGAATTGTAAAACTAATTTCGGTCTTGGTACGCACACAGTTTTACCTTTCCCAAAAAATTAACAATTGAAGAAGAAATAGGCTCAACCTTTCACCAACAACATTTCTAACCAAGCAGATATTCAAGAGTTAGTATTTAAACATTTATCTATGTTATAATTGTTCCAATGGTAGTTTTAAACATATTATGTAAATAATTTGTTAACCTGTTTTATTATAGGTGTGCGAGCCACATTTTGCAGAAAAGGATATCCGCCGTACTGCAGAAATGTTTGACGAAAATATTGCGAAGAAGATAGTTGTGAATTTACAGAAACCTCGTTTGTTTGACATCGCTGTGTACCTTCAGTGTTTCCAAATTACCCTAGTTATTTAAATGCACTGGAACATTCAAGAGAAAGTGTGGAACAGAAACGTTTACGTATTGAAAATTAAACTTTGGAATTAGTTCTTAATGAAAGTATTCAGTCACGAAACGAATATGAAAATAAATATATGTTTAACTGTTGTGTGGATTTCTATCATGTTTATCTAAGTACAAAGGGCGAGTAAGGATTGGATTGTTGTTAAGAAATATTTGTTATATATTATTTGTCAACAATCCATTAAATATCAGTTTAAGCAACGTTTCATCATAATTTAGAAATTGTTTCAAAATCACTAAGAATTAAAAAAATTATGCAATGAAAACTTTCCAAAAAAGATTTTTAATATTAAAGGCATTTTCTCAGTACTGCATATCTTTAAAAACTAAAACACTTGCAAACAACCTTTTGATGACACTTGCTCTAATATTGTTGATATGTTAAATAAAGTGCGCTTTTATAAATTTATATGATGACGTCAAATGTAAAAAAGTAGATTTTTTTGTGTGTAAAAAAAGAAAAAAAAAAGAAAGTCTTAGATACTTTACAGACTTTTTAAATTTATTTCAGTCTATTATATTCTATTTCACCTCATGCCTATCCTTACTTGCGCAGTACTGCTTTCTTACATATGCTTTATCTTAAAACTTTACAAAATATTTGTTTAAAATATAACTGCGATCCAAAAAATTAATAGCCTGATTACAATTTTCTTAGATATATTAAGCAAAAGTTCTCCTTTTAAACCACATTATTACTTTAACGATTGCTGAAATTTATCTAAAGCCAATACTTTGATTATAAAGCAGATAATATCGTAAGTTTTATACCAGTCTTATACCCAAATACAGTATAAGTTTTTATATTAAAAATCTATTGAGCTCATTCAAAGAAGTCTATATTTTACATGTAAATAATATTAATGGTGGTCATATGTATAGTCAGTGACAATAATTCTGTTAATAACAAAGCTACGTCGCATTTAAAATCAACATCTAAAATTGATTTAGTAACATCCTGCTGTTAAAAGTAGATTATTTTATTTTTGATACTGTACATATTTTAAAACGTATACGCAATAACGGACTTAACCAAAAGAATCAGAGATTCGTTTATCCAAATGATGATTTAATTGATACACGTAATAAAATTGCCTCATTTGCTAACATCCAATCTTAAAGGACATTTTGTTTTAAGTACAACGACTACAAAAATAATAAATGAAAATTATTTCTTCCTTTACGACTTTTATTGTAACGTACCCGAGAATTCAATTATAATATTATGTTTCATATTATAAAAATATATAGAGATATATTTTTAAATTATTATATAAAGGTAAAAATTATATTTTAAATAGAAAAACGAATGATAAGGAGAGAAAATGATGTACATTGTCAAAATAAGTTGCAATTTTGTTAATTCGGATAGAAAATTGTAAATTAAGTTTTTCATTATACAGTTTTAATTAGATTATAACGATAATAATATATTGTTACAATATAATTAAAAAACAATTTTCTTTATTTTTTTGGACTATCTGATAATATATTTTATCTATAGATGTTGTAGTTTCTATATTTGGAAAATGAAATTATTATTGAATTGAAATAAATCTGTTTTTGTTTTAATATGAATGTTTCATTGGTAGAGTTTATAAATTTTTACTTCACAATAAATATATTCTCTTCAAAAATTTAAGGTTTTTCTTATTAAGAGTTGAAATAACTTTGAGTAAGTATTCGTTTATAATTAATAAATATATTTTAAGAAGAAAAAGAAATAATGAGAACAGAAAATTGTATAAATTTTCTAAATATGTTGCAATTTTATTGATTTAATTGTAAATCAATTTTTTTTAATTGTACAGTTTGATAATATATTTTAATGTACATAATATATTGTCCGATTTTAATTTATAAACAATTTCCTCTATTTTTATGAACCACCTGGTTAAATGACATACTTTATTTTAAATACTCTAATTTGTATATTTGGAAAATAAAATCGCTTTTACTTGAAATAAATTTGATTTTGTTATAAAAAAAACATATTGGTAATGTTTATAAATTTTTAATTTACAATAAATATATTCTTTGCAAAAATCTACAGATTTGTTTAATAGAATTGAACTAAATTTTTAGAAAATATTTATTTGTTAAAATTTACATTAAAAAGACATTTAATTAATATCACGGATTAAACAATTTTCATAATCAATATATATTACAAAATTAAATGTACAATATGCATGCCGCTAAAATTCAGAAACGAGTCCCAGTACCATCAAGGGAGTTATATCGTGTGGTAGCCCTCTATCCACAATCCATGAAGGAGGTTCTCGTTTTTACCTAAAGGGCGTGCTTAAGGGTTGGAAGTTTCACTCTTTAGAAATTTCTAGAACAATCTAGAACAGTCGAGAGTATTCGAAAACATACACAACATTTCAGAACACCACGCAACATTCTGGAATGTTTAGAAGTAGTGTGGCACGTCCGGGAACATTGCGGATCATTCCAGAACAGTCTCGAATATTGTGGAATGTTCCGGAACATTGACCATTCGAAGCCCATTTTTATGGTTGTCGGTTCGAACGTCAGTTTCTTATCAGTGAAGTGCAGTGAATGATAACAAAGAGTGAAGTGTGAGTAATGAAACTAATACAATAACTGAATCTAAATCGAAAATAAAGTGTGAAAAGTATTTAAAGTTTACGTAGTGTATTTCTTAATAAAAAGTTGATTTGATTGATATTTTATACAATGTACAAACGCAAAAGAGGAGGGTGTCTTGCCAGTTGTGAAGCAAAATGAAGAGAATTGTAAGAATTGCAACACCATCTTATAATAAAAGACTGCGAACGCAAGCCACCCATGAAAATATCACCCTACGAGAAGCGCGGACGGGGACATGTAAACAGTACAACCTAACAAATGAAGCATTTCATTACAACCTATCAAAAGAATATAACAAACACAAACACGTCGTAATCGGAAAAAATTAATAACATCTACCAATTTTGCAACACGAAATTTTTTGAGATAAAAAAAGTCAATAGAGAAACACCAGGAATCTGTTGTATGAATGGAATAATTCAAACGCCACCACTGGAAGCACCTCCGCAGGAAATTCTACATTATATGAACGGGGGAAAATCCAGAATCAAAACACTTTCTTCAAAATATAAAAGCTTACAATGCCTGCTTCCGAATGACATCATTCGGTGTCACTTCGATCAATATTGACAGAGATGAAATCGATTATGTTTTTTCCATCCAGGGACAAATCTATCACAGAATGCTATCGTTACAACCACAACCCAACGATGACCATAAATTTCTGCAAGTATATTTCATATAAATTTCTGTAAGTATTTTTCATTGGAAATGAAGAAATAGAAATTGATCAATGATGCTTAAATATCAGGGAATTGAGATGAGAAATAATCTAAGATGTACTGAGAATCTTATACAAACACAATCAACTTATTCAAATATTCAACAGCCCTAGACCGAATTATTTCTAATGGCTATAAAGTTATAATTCAAGCCGACAAAGGAACACCTGGAGAACAAGAATGTCAATTTAATGCACCTTAGATAGATGAAGTCGCCATCGTAATTGTAGACAGTGAAAACACAAGCCGTGTCATAATTTTACAAAGAAGAGAAGGACTAAAACGCATTGCCGAGACACGTCCTATATATGATGCCTTCCAATATCTATTAATATTTCTGCATAAAGAAGACGGATATAATTTTAATATGAAACAAATACAACCCGAAACAGGTGTGGAAACAAGCAAAACGTCACTTCCAAGGAGTTCAATGCTTACCACTTAATAATCAGTGCCAATGAAACATATAATCACATTTTCAACACTCGTCGTTCATTCCAATAATTCCTGGTAGATAAGTATGCAATAATAGAAGCTAAACAGACGCTTTACATAAGACTGAACCAGAAGAGCTACGCACGGAAGAATACATCCACCTTCGAGAAGCGATCTTAAATGACGTAAACATTGACGACATTGGAACAATGGTAATTGTACCCTCATCTTACATAGGAAGTCCAGGACACATGCATGAATACACTCAAGATTCCATGATCTACGTAAGAAAATATGGACGTCCTGACTTCTTCATAACATTCACATGCAACTCATGGTGGCTAGAAATCAAAGAACAATTAAGATACGGACAAGCACCCAGGGATCGGCTCGAGTTTTCCGACAAAAGTAAATGAGACTTTTTGAAGTCATCATAAAATACCTAAATATCTTTGGAACCATTAGATGCTGGATTACATTTGTGTGAGTGAAGCAGTCCTCGTATTTGTGATTCGATGGACACAATTGAATGACAAATATGAGGACTGATTCTCTCACACAATCTCATATGGCTACACGACAGAATTCACCCCACGAATATCGACAAAATCATACAAGCTGATTTTCACAATTCACAAGAAGATCCGGAGCTGTACGACATAGTTGTGAAAAATATGATTTATGGACCATACGGGCCATTAGACCCCAATTCATTATGTATGAGTAATGAAAAATGTACAATAAAATACCCAAAATCATACTTGTACGACACACAAACCGGAGATGATGGCTATACCAAATACATAAAACGATCACCCAAAAAATATGGGTTCGCAACAAAAATACAAATACGGGCAGAGACAAAGTGGAAATATATAATCAATAGTTAGTATCATATGACCCACTATTTTCCAAAATGTTCCAAGCACATAAACGTAGAATAGTGCGATTCAGTGAAATCCATTAAATAAGTATGTGAACAAAGGTAGTGACACGGCAGTATTTCAAATGGCCAAAGACAGCGAACAAAAAAACAGAAACGACGAGATCCTCATGTACCAAATTGGAAGATACATCAATAGTACCAAATTGGAAGATACATCAACAGTACCAAATTGGAAGATACATCAAAAGTACCAAATTGTAAGATACATCAACAGTACCAAATTGGGAGATACATCAACAGTACCAAATTGGAAGATACATCAATAGTACCAAATTGGAAGATACATCAACAGTACCAAATTGGAAGATACATCAACAGTATCAAATTGGAAGATACATCAACAGAACCAAATTGGAAGATACATCAACAGTACCAAATTGGAAAATACATCAACAGTACCAAATCGGAAGATACATCAACAGTACCAAATTGGAAGATACATCAACAGTACCAAATTGGAAGATACATCAACAGTAACAAATTGGAAGATACATCAACAGTTCGCAAAATTTACTTCAAAACAATTCTGATATTTTGTAGGGCACATAGACTCTTTCGAAAATTATTTCCCAGTAATTAAATATGTTAGAAAGGTACGCAATAAAAATACACAAGAAATGCGAACTTTTCCTCCAACCCAAATGTGAAATATGTATCTCCTCTTAAATGTCTTGAAGATATTATAACAACTTCATTAACGCCATTAGATTCACGAAAAGAACGATCCATATTTAAAAGTCAACTTGATCAATACAATGTCCAGTGAGAGTAACAGTAATCTTTATACAATTTTTATGTTTAATAATACATATAACCACTACAGTTGATCCTCTTAAAAGTCCCAGAGGGGAAGCGCATTTAGTATGCCATTTTAATGAAGTTAAAGTTATAAGTTCTACAAAACTATGTATGACAAACTATACAAAAATACTACGTTAAAGAATAGTTCTAGTACTCGAATACAAATGTGTAAAATTTTGTATTTCTTCTGTCATTAATAATGTTGATATCAACCGATAGAGCTCATTTATTTATTTGCACTTGCCCCGACTGAGCTTAGGTCGTTTTTGTTTTGGTCTGTGCCATAAATTTCGTAGTTATTACAAAATAACGTATCTAGAAAAATATTGTAAATTAAAAAAGAAATACTTGTGAATGAGGTGATAAAAAGTTACTTTATACATATAAAAAATATACAAAAAGAAAAACACTTTAGTGATTATGTTTAATTAGAAAAATTTGGTTGAAAAAATGTAAAAATGATTTCAATACGGTAATTATTTAACAAAGCAAAAAAATAAGGTAGAAACTGTAACTATTCATGAACAATTATTTTAACATTATTTTTAATAACATTCAAAGAGAAGAAGACAATCTATGTAAAAACTTGGAAAGCCAGTGGCATTTTCCTTTATTTAACCATTTTAAAAGAAATTTAAAAAAATTTGAACTAGATTATTGGGAACATTTTCAAATTTTATAATTGCGAGTAAAAAAAACAATGTTTAATGTTCCTTGCGCAAAATCGGTTTGATTATTTTTTTATTCTTTTGATGATTTATGTAACCATTATACGCGGGATTCATAAGATAATAGTTTCTACGTAATTTCATTAACCTAAAAAAAGTTTGACTAATTATGTATTAGTATTATTATTCGTTTATTATTCGTTCTTTATTACTGTGACAGACAGAAATAAAGAACGAATTTATAGACAGAAATAGACGTTCATTATTTTTACACCGCATTCTAATAACACACGGGATAAATTTAATCTTAGCGAGGGAAAGCCTCGAAAAAAATATATTTAAACGTGTCAACGTCCGTTTTACGTAAATGTTGTATAATGAATGTAGATTAATTTTGTTAAATAAACGTTTTTAAAAGAGATTCTCTCTGTCATTTTCAGTAGCTAATTAAGTACCTGTTACGTCGAAGACTTTTAAAAAAGCTCTTAAACATTGTATTATTTGCATAACTTCTTATTCAGGACCCAGACTTTTTTCCTCCCGTTTCATAAAGCGCTCGTGCCATTTGAATAATTACATTTTAGCCGGATGCATGGTTTAGCTTACGTCGATGAGAGCTGTCTCCCATGAATGTATTATAAAGATGTTTATGGATGAGGATTGCGAGTACATCTCTCAACGATATGACTACACGCAAGTGTTGAAAATAGATACTGAAATATATTAGAATTAAAGCTAAAATACTATGGATTATGTTATTTCACTACCTTAAAGCCACGGCTTGCTTACGTGGAAAAGCGAAAAAATGATGGCGTAATTTAAAAATAATGTCTTGTGAAAATTTTGGAAAATATCTTTGCAAATAGCTAAATAGTTTGAGATGCACAACCTCAATTACGCGTTTATATTATCAATTAAGATTGGTAAAAAAATTTTAGTTTTCCTAAAAACTATTTTTAAAATGAAAACGACTATTTATAAGACTAAGACGATATTATTCATTTGCCATGTAAATACACGTACATACGTATGTTAACACTCTAATGCTGATTGGGTGATTTTTTTTAAATAACGAAAAAATTCTATTCCTTCTTATATAAAAAGTATGCCATATTCATTTTCATGACACAGGCTTCATATCCACACAATTTAACGCGATCGGTTCGTAGTCAATAACATACTATCATAGGATAAAAAGTTCAAAGTATCCAATGATTATCTTCATAATAAATAATAATATGAAAGCGATATAAAATTAAAAAAAATGGGTGCGTGTACTTATGTACGCGCGTGAGAAGTTATACTTCTTTGGCATCATTAAATACTACATACGGATAGATAACCTCAATTATATTGGAGCACTTGAAAAAGTCTGTAAACACAATTTTTTCACTAATATTTACGAATAGTAAATATATTAATCAAAATATTGAATTTAAATCACTACTGAATATAATTTATCAGCACATATATAAATAGCACTTATATTTTTTTATCCAATAAATTCAAATGAAAAAGCGGCTCACTGCGTCAATATTATGTACTCGAAGTATTTTTGTTACGTGAAATTAATAATCATATCTATCAAAAGATGGCGCTGCGCTGATGTAAGGAAATTATAAACTAATTGATATTTTAATTTTGTACGAAAAGTGAATACAAAATAAAGATAAAAACAATATTACCATAAAGCTAAATGCCTTATGGTAATATTGTTTTTATCTATTATCTGCATAAATTAAAATCATCATCAAGTAAATCTACATCAAATGGTAATATTATTTTTAAATATCATCTGCCTCTCTGTATAAGTATTTATCTGTGAAACTTGGATATTAGATTTATTAGTAATATAAATAAAGAATCACAATTAATGACATCAAACATTTTTAAATTATTCGAAAGACAAATAAAATGCAGAATCTAAAAATAAAAAACTTGTCTTGGAGGCGCCGGGTATCGATCTGAGCTACGCCCCCAACGTAAGTTTCGTACAAAATATTGGTATTAATATATAGTCTCAATAACTGCAACTTCATACTGTAAATTTTGTGTGACGAATCTTAAAATTTCACTCTCATCATATTTTCATAACGCGCCTAAAGAAGTATAACTTCAAAAGCAAATATACTTACTATTTTATTTACAACGTTTTATTTCGGGACCAAACATTCTAAGTATTCAATGTTTATCTTCATAACACGCGTTACATTTTTGCAAAATTTGAAGGATGTCGGTTAAATAGTTGAGACATGAAAGCAAAACAAAAAAAAAGCAAACAAATTCATGGTTTCATTTGTAATATTCTATTCCGGCCTAAATGTTTTAAGTATATAATGTCCATATCCCACAATAAAAGTTAATTTTTATCAAAATTTCAAAGAGAGCGAGAAGAGTGCCCTCGCGTTATGAAAAATCACTTTCGCATTCAAAATTTAAAATAAATACTCTAAACTAACGTACAAAGAATAAGACAATGTTTTATTATACTTAGATTATGCTGCTTGTTTATAAAGAAAAACCGATATCGCCGTTAAATAACTGAGTAGAATTCATTAATAACTGCTCGTCCCTAAGAGGAATGGCAGTTTAATTTATGCTGTAGATGTTGACTTCTGGTATAAAGCTGTAGTTTCAATTAAATCTGGTGGTTTCTGTGTGACACGGGCATAAACACGGCCCCGTTACTATTATGTTATATACATGGATTAATTAATTGGAAACGTGTTTATGCTAAAAGGCTGAATGAAGATAATGTAAAAAACGGTAATCGGCAATTGGAGAGGATGGCAAGATATTGTTATCGCAAGAAAGATCATCAGTTACCCCGCGAAAGGCCAAGTTTTATAAATACGACTTGACATTTACACTCACATAAACAATTTCAATTTCGCGACCCTCTGTTACATTGACTTCTTTGCATATTATGTGTAATAATTATGTATTTCAATTACCCACCAGACTGGGCCATAATTTATGAATGAATAGAAAACCAAATCGAGGCCGTTTAAATAGCAGGTATTATTATCCAATTACGATCCTGAATCTGAAAATAAGATTAATGATATTGGTTTAACATTAATATATATATATGTATATATATTTATATATATATATATATATATATATATATATATATATATATATATATATATATAAATCATTATTTCTAGAGATAAAATTAAACGATATGGACTTCGTAATTTTTTAAATGGAAATTATGATGGGAAAAAATGGGGAATTATGTACAGAAATGAAAAACCGAGCACGAGCGGAACTCGCGTTGTGAGAGTTCCGTACGAGTTTAGGCACTTATTAACAAATATCGGTACATAGTATTTTTATTAAACTACATTTCTATTACAACCCTTCTGCAGGCTTCTAGAAACTTATTTTTTTCATAATTTTAAATTGTGTACTGTTGGAAATAAAGAGGAATTTTAAGTATTTTTCATTATATTTCTGAAGATTATGAAGATTATAAAAATATTTTTGAAGCCTTATGTTTTATTACTATTTCAAACAAGTTTCCGCTTTTCCTTTTGAGTTGCGGGATTCTAAAAAGGGTTAGCAAAACCTCAGTTTCATTTAAAAGATCTATCCGATGATTTGCTATACGATGGGATGCGTGAAAATAATTTTCCCCCTAATTTTACGTATATGTACAATGTTACGGTGAACAACGCTATTTTTCTGTTTGATTATTTATCAAATATTAATTTATAAAAACTTGGGAGTTTTGACAGACAGAAGAATGGACGTTATGATATTATAATTCTTTATTTCACTACAGCACTGTAAAATTTTAAATCATAATATTTTGAAAGGACTTCGTTTCTTAACCAATCATGCGTTAGTAGTTTTTATTGCTGTTTTGGCTATTCGGAACGATAACAAATGCTTCAATATTTTATTTCGTTAATATTGATATCAAAAAGTTAAATTTGCAAGTTCGATATAAACGTTTTAGTTATGTCAATAATTTTCTTATCTGCTATACATAGTATTTCTATTAGACTAGTTAAAAATATTTTTTGCTTTGTAACCACTTTTGTTGCCACTGGGTAACAGCATATACTTCATAGACATAAAATTATAGTGATTTTATTAAAAACTATGTAATTTAAAAACGGAAAAAGGCTGTGACAGACATATGGATGACTTGAATGATATTAGAGTTTCGTTTTTTTACTATTTAGATACGGAATCTCTAAAAGTATTAATAAAAATTGTATAATACGATTAAACTGAATAAACAATTAAAAAAATATTCGATACCTATAAAATGAATTTTAAACATTAAGTCAGCACTCAATGAGCTTTTAACGCGAGACATTCTTAAGGATAACATACATGTAAACGCGGCTAATTTCCATCACTCCTACCAAAATTGTCAGAAGTACCGCAAAATTCCACAGCGGAAAAAAACCAAAAACATGAACTATATAATTTAAACGATTTTGAAAAAAGTGGGAGTATCCGAAGACCGGGAGCTCGCTGTCCAGCGGCCGCGCCCTACCCGGCGCGGCGCAAGCAAAATAAGAATTCTTTTTGTGCCACTTTTAAGCTTTGAACCGACCATTTTAAACTGCAGAGTCGTATTAGTAAATATAAACTACATATATTATTAACGACTTATAAACTAAATATAGAAGTGGTACATTTTAAATATAACGTAAAAAAGCATTTTAGAAAAGTCTGTTCAGTACGAGTGGAACTCAAACTGCGAAGTTTCAAGAAGCATGCAAGGCTATGAATGATTATAATTTTTCAATATGTAAACATATTGCGTATTATAATATTAGTATATTTAAAAGGTGTAAGAAAAAGAAAACAAAAAAAAATATTTCTTCAAATCGATATGGAATGTCAAAATGAAACTGTTTTGTCTCGATAAAAAGTAAGGGCTTTGTGCCTTGCATCGTATCGCTTTATGACACCGCGCGGTATCCAATGTTCATGTAACGCAGGACGCTTAACCTTTGCATTAACACTGAAATAATGTATACCGAGAATAGATTGCTAATATATATGTTACATAAAGCATTGTAAGTCAAAGAAGGGAGTGAGTGAAGTGTTAAAAAGTAGCTACTTCATCGTGAACAATATCGGGGAATGACATTATTGTTTATAAGTAGTATATATTATATACATACCAGATCCTTCCGCATTGAATCGATCGCAATTAATTCACTTGGAAAAACAGTGTAATACTTGTGGGGCACTTTCTTTTCATTTACCAAATGTGGAAATATATCCAAGATGAGTCTCAATGTAAAAACGCTCGATAAATTACAATATACCGACATATGTAAATATCTCATCATAAACTATTAACGTTCTTGAAATTTTCAGGGCCATTGAACAAAGTATCTATAAAATAAAAATTGATCCAAAACACATTTCACAATCAAATTTAACCAAAAACTTAAGTGAGATATAACTATTTGCTTTATTCTGCGAACAATTCAAAAATTTGTACAGCCGATAAAAACTTTCCCACATGTAAATCGAAGCACCAAAATATATCGCGGCAGGAGTAAATGTTAAACGGGCATCCGACACACGAGGTCAAACGAAAAGTTTTTACCTATCCCATGACTTGAAACCAAATACGTAACCACATTTTAATAATGTACTTTTAAAGTAATGTCAAATAAAATAACCGTTTGATAGATTTGAGTTTCGCATAAAAAAGGTCGGTACTATACTCGTAAGTATATTAACGATTCTATACCTAAAAAGTTTGAGTAAGTTCTGATCTGAGATAAAGAAAAGAACTGCGAAGTACAAAGACTTTTTACTTAGTCCCACATAAAAGCAAATAAACTATATATTCTCTCGTGTAAAATTTATCACAATATTTGATTTTAACTGTTTCGTATTTACTTTTGGGGTTCTTTGGCGATAAAGTTGTGTTTGTCATAAATTTGATTTTGTACATAACGAAATATTTTACTAATATAAGAGACTGTGTAGGTTTTAATGGTTATTTAAAACGAAATTTATGTCCTTTTTCAGTACATTAATATTTTCTTTAAATTGTAATGGTAGGTTTAGTAATATCAAGTGCGGAAGTGAGTTGTTTGTTTATTTGTTTGTCTTGCCTTTACGCATAAACTTCTTAACCAGCCTCCCATGATATATTACAGAATATAGCCTCTGTTATGGAGACGATTATAGAAGAATTTTAACCTGGAATATAATGTATTTCTTGATAATTAAAAAAAATTGCACCGTTTGGGATAAGAGCGAGGACATATAGTAAGTGAATAATACAATCTTAAATTTTTTTTATTTTAAAAACCTTTTTTCATATCTTACACAAACCACCCTAAAAATACAATGATATAAATATTATTTTTGACTTGCGTAAAAATATGTTTCTTAGCAACATTGTGCTCTTATTTCCATGTTTACTTTTATGTTTCACTTTTATGTAGATCTTCTTCTATGTAGACGCAATCTCCTTGTTGCTGTTTGCAAGGGCAATTGAAAGTTTTGGTAATTGGAGGAACCTTTCTTTTACTAAAAAATAATGGAATTAGCGTCTAGAAAATAATTATTTCTGTTTCAGTTTTTTGAATGAGATTTCTGGGACATCAAATTAAAAATTCGATCCACTAAAAACTAGCTACATTTTCTACAGTTGTTCATAATCTTCAGAAAGTGGGGTTTAGGTTAAATGATCCTGTTAGCTAAGAAGTGATATGGCCATGACTTAATCATATATTACGATATGGTCTTTTCGACCACTTTCATACTTTACTGAAAATGTGATGAAGCATCATCATGCTGAAACAAAATATTCCCTCGGTCATTATTTTTTCGGTTCCTTCGGTCATAGTTACAATAAGATCTAATTGGTCCCAGAAATCACATGCAAATTTCAACGTTTTTTTAAAGCTTTCTAGAAATCACAGGCAATATTCACAGTTTTTTTAAAGACAATTTAAATTGTAATTATAATTTTCTATCTACAATGGCCGTACATAAATTCATTTTCAATTTTTTTTGAAGTCTAGTTTGCTTTATAATTCAACAATTTTCAGTGATATAATACAAATTGTATAATTTCTTGAAATAAAACCAAAACTTTTGAAAATTTTTATTCATCTGTGAAATATATTTTATTTAAAAGTCTGTTGTTAGTCCGATATTTTTTCACTAATTATCACCACAAACGTCGTACACCGTATAATCTGATGGAAAAAGATGCAGGACTCGCTTTGCATAATACAGATAACACCAGTTTCTCCTCGTATTATGCCAAATAATAATAGGGGGAAGTCCCCTAGCGCCGAACTTCAGGTAGTACAGAACGAAAACTATACCTACAACAAATATGCGAATAAGAACGATCCTTTGCCCACAGAATAGAGTACAGAACGGACACTCCCATACTAACACACATCAAAAAAGTGGTCTATGTTTATATGGATAATTGGACCCTGACTCACCAGGTGGCGCTTTGATTATTACCAAGACCAAAAGATAGCGCTGTCTAGGTAGAATTATCACCCATAGATGGCATTATGATAAAACATTGAATTAGAATTTATTAAACAATATATTAAAAAACATTCTTATTTTCATAAATTTTTATTAAAACTTTAGAGTAACTAAAATTTTACAAAACATATATCAGAGATTTTACAAAACATATATAATTTTACAATTATAGTATTCTAATAGGTAATTATTTCAAAAATATATTTGGATTTCCATTTCAAAAAGCATGCTTCAAGGTTTCTCTGACTTTCCCGCTGTTCAGGTTGATTATAATCTGAGAAGCTTGCAGCGCTGTGTCCATAATAGTTTATGTATGTCCTCTACTGCAGAGCTGAAAGTAGAAAAATACACACGGACAATACATACATATATGGATGTTAATGCGTATTCTATGGTGTTTATTTCTTAGCGTGTCTCAATGGAGAAAATTTATTTCCAAATTTTAACTTTAGGGGATCATCAATATCTAGTGCCACCTCTTTAATATGGGACCATTTTACAAGATTACCTTTATACATTAAATTATATTTATTTAAGTTATTTCTAAGAGATTTTAATAAATGAGGCGGATCATAAAAAAAGAAAATCTTAATATTATTATATAAAAAATATGACTTACTCACATCAATGTTTAATTTTTTTGCCAAACCCTGATTTTTCAGTCCCTGATCACAAATTATTGCTTTAACTATTAATCCAGCATCTAAAATTTTGCCGATACTTTCTGTAACTACCTTATACATATCTAAGTTATTATCTGCACCAGCCGTTAACCAATAACCCACCACCTGTTTGAATTTAACATTTAACCCTGTTATCATGCATACTAATATTGATGTGGAAGCTACATTTGTTCTTACATGACCATTATCTACAAATCCTAATATCTTGTCATCTTTTAAATCATACTGAAAACTTTCCTTAATACTAATTTCGTCAAATAGCAAACTAATCAACTTACTATCATCTGATTTATTACAAAACTGTTTGCTTAAGGCATCTAATATAAAATCATTTATCCCTACTTTAACCTGAAAATTATAACCCCAACGACGTATACTTCTAACTGATGGTAACTGTAAAATGTGAGCCAAATGTTTATAACTTTTTGGTGAATGATAATATAAGTTCATACAAATCTCTTTCATTTTTGAATCATATACCGCCGCATTTTTTCTTCTAAAATAATTTGTTAATTGATGATCAAATAAAGTATAAGAATCTTTTGGTAAAATATGTTTTAACATTAGTTTTATTTTAGAAATGTTTATACTTTCCAATTTATCATGCTTCTTAGGTTTCCGCAATCTTCTTAACTTGTGCCTCAATAGTTCGATGGTCTTCTTCAGTGCATGTATCTTTCTAACAAGTCTGGAACTCCTCAGTTTTTGTAGGCTGCCTCTCTTTGAAACGCTGGCTCTGGTTGAAGCGGCTTCCGGAAGTATATCCTCCTATAATCATAAACAATTCACAAACATATATAATATTTGGATATAAATTGGCATATATCTGGCATGCAGTAAAAATCCATGTTACTGTTTCCAAATAACCTGTCAACTCCAGACATTGGATGATTAATACAAAATATACATAATTTATCTCACATTAGTTGTATCAGTTATCATTGAAATTGAAAATATATACTACGAGATACACTATGTATAATTAGTGAAGTGGTTAGCGTTTACCTGTATCTAAGTGTTGAAAACTTGCAACAAAATGAGTTAAATAAAGTAAAGATATTTGTCTATAAGCCTTTTAATGTTAAAGATGCTACCTGGTCAGTACAATTCCTTGTGCATAAATTCTAAATCTAGACTATGTATAATTTTACTGATAAATTACCTCAGATATTCCTTTATAGGAATAACTTAATTCTGCCGCCTCTAAACTGGCTGGTCTCTCAGTCGTTCCAACATGTCTGGTTCTATCACTCTCATTGTAACATCTTCGGTCGGTGTTGGCAAATTTAGACTCGGCTTTGCATTCACCTGTAACAATTTCCTAGGTGAAATAGTTTTAAAATCATGAATTATAAAATGATTCTCACAAATTCTGTAACAGTGGTTTTGAAATCCGGCTGCCAACTCATCTCGGCGACATAGTCTCAACCATTCCATCGCCCTGTGAACAAAACAGAAATTTCGTATTAATTTATAGTTCTAAACATAGTTATTCAGGTGTAAATGTTCACGTTGACGGAATTAAAAAATACTTTCTTATATTATTTGATAATAATAACCAAACAAAAATTACGACATAATTTGTGGTTATGAACATAGTTGTTCATGTGTAAATGTTCACGTTGACGGAATTAAAAATACTTTCTTATATTATTTTATAATAATAAACAAACAAAAATTACGACATAATTTGTGGTTATAAACATAGTTATTCTTGTGTAAATGTTCACATTGACGGAATTTAAAAATACTTTCTTATTTTATTTGGTAATACAAAATTAAACTACGAACGATACTTACAGAGTTTTACATTTTGGAAGATTGAAAAATGATATTCCTTTGGCAGTTTTTTGAGTATTACGACAGCCGGTTACAATACACGCCATTACTATGAACTATAATACAATAAAAATAACTTATTGGTACGTAAATGAATAGGAAAATACTTATGAAAAACAGTATTAAATATAAATTTTTTCCGCAGAAAATATATGCGAGAGGCCACACAAGAATTTTCAATATTGTACTTTTTCAACACTAAGTAATGTCATGCGTGTGTTATAAGCTAGACAAAGTATGGCGTCCAGCCGGAAACCCGCAACTTGAATCGTCTAAACGCCCTCTGCTGAGGAATCTGACATTAGCGTTTCAAATTTTCATTTCCGGTGTGCCCTCTTATTTGTTACTCTATGCCTTTGCCGTCCAATAGAGAGAGAGACAGCTAATCAGACAGCGAGAGATGCGGGAGCAAGCAGTCGCGCTCGCAACTTGTGTGAGAACAGACGCAGTTACTTTACGCGCGAAAGTGGCGTCGACTGTTATTCGTAAACGAGATAATTGTGGTAATATATAAGTATGGGATCATTGTGGTGCGAATCTTATTTGTTATTGGTAAGTATTTTTTTATATTTAAGTGTATGAAACGAAAATTAAAGAAGTAATTTTTATTACATATATTTTCAATCTTCTTAATCGAGTAATTTTTATTATATATACTTGTTAATCTTCTTATCCTAGTACCGAACAGTAAAAATTCCCCTTTGACTGAACAAATATTTTTCTATGATTATCTTGCTATTTTGAATATTGAACGTTGTATTTTATTATTCCAGGAAGAAGTAAATATTATACAATGCACTAAAGTGAAGGGAGGTCGCTGGCAATGAGAAAACTTAAAAAATGCAATTGAAAAAAGTGAGTATGAAAAAAAATGTCCCTGAGAGAAGCTGCTTCAAGATATGACATTCACACTACTACTTTATGTGATAAATTGAAATTGATAAGACAAGGAAAAGAAATTGAATTAAAACCTATTCTAGGCAGGTTTACGAAAAACTTTTCATCAGAATATGAGAATGTCTTAAAAAGCCAAGACTTAGGTGATAGATGCAGGCCGTTGATAAGAAAGGAATTTTTAAAATAGCCTTCGATTTAGCTGTGCATCTCAAATTAAATCATCGTTTCAATGTTAAAAAAAAACGCTGGTAAATATTATTATTATGAGTTCTGAGTCTACTAACTTGATGCAGTTGGATTCAACAAAACAGAAGTGGATGTGTTTTTTAATAATTTTAAAATTCTTTTGGATAAATACAATTTTTTACCATCAGATATATATAATTGTGACGAGATTGATGTCACAACTGTTCATAAGCATGCAAAGGTTACGGCAAACAAAATACTCATCAAATAGGGAAGCTTACTTCGGTTGAACGGGGGGAAAAAGTTACGATCCTATTTTGCATGAGTGCTACAGGCTATTTTATACCTCCCTTTTTCGTGTTTCCCCGTTAGAGAATACATGAAAGGCTGATGATTAATTCGCCTACTGACTATGTAGATGTTGCCCAAACCAAAGTTTGGATAAACAATGAGCTCGTTTTCTAAAATGGTTGCATCATTTCACTAAGTTTGCTGGACCTTTAAAGGAGTCTCCAATCCTGCTTTTGCTTGAACTGGTGTAGATATAACCATATTCATCTAATTAACTCAACACCGCACACAGCACATAAACTCTAGCCATTGGACAGATCGTTTATGAAGCCTTTTAAGAAAGCCTATAATGAACATTGTGGAATGTGGATAAGAGCTAGGAATTACTGAATTTAATATTTAAGGACATGTTTCAGATGCTTTTAAAAAGGTAGCACGTTATGAAAGAGCAGCAGCAGGATTAAGGTGTACCGGCATTTATCTGTTTAATCAAAATATCTTCAGTGACATGGATTATATGCCAAGGGACATTACAAACATTCCAGTGGAAGAAGTTGTTGAACAACAGGTTACTGTCGAACCGCTTACACCTGATGTATCTCAAACAATACCGAAAATACCTGAAACATTACAACCACAAACTCTCTCACTACAACCTTCTACCAGCAAAGGTGCTGATTCTGTACGACAAGTTATTTTAAATATTTCACCGTTACCAGACGCTGCAAAGAAATAAGGTCAAACACGTAAACGCAAGTCTGAAAAAAATCAAATCTTAACATTTTCACCATGCAAATCAGCATTGGAAGATAAAGAAAATGCAGAAAGTAGAATAGAAACTGATACGTACATTTAAGAAGACAGTTAAAGCAGAAAAGATTAAAGACTAAAAGTTTTGCCATTAAAAAATAACTTTCAACAAGTGAATGTATCTTCGCAGGAAACTCAAGGGACTTTCTGTGTCGTTTCTCTAGAGCAGAGCTCCCCAACTTTTTCTGCGTTGAGCCCCCCCGGATTATAAAAAACATATTCATACCCCCTTTTAATTTGTTTTCATTGTTACAATAAAAAAACACGTCATTGTCACTACATTCCCTTCTCAATTACAAGCATAATCAAATAGATTAAAACTTTGACGTTCATTCCTAAAAATATAATTAAATAATAAAACTGTATTAATGCTACGTTGATGCCTGCCTGTTCTGAATTAGTTGGTCGATTTGAGGATCAGTTTTTGGGAGAGTTATTGTCAAGTTGCTATCGACGGCAAGACGATCTCGCTGTTTGATTGTATGCTGAAAAACCTGTCTCATATAAGTAAGTCGAGAAAAACGGCACAATTATTCGCAAAGCAAGGGAGGAAATGTTTGGATTAAGAAGGAAACGTTTTATCCAAAAGTCCTCAAATATCAAGGGATGGAAGTTATATTTCATGGTAGAATATTGGTGAATTTATGAAACCAATAAACGTACAGCCGTATAGTATGCGCACACGTGATTGTTTTTTGCACCTGCCTTGGTCTGATTGATCTAATAACTAGATACGTGCGCGGGCGGGCGGGTGGGGCTGCAAGTTGATACTTTTCTAAACTTGAACAATGACCGAATAAATTAAAGAGGTGATTTAAGACTTCAAATGGACTGTTCTTTAGAATACCCGAACATATTGGGCCCCACTTAAGATCTCTTTACCCCCCCCCCTCCACTAGGGAGGCGCGTCCCACTGGTTGGGAACCTCTGGTCTAGAGGATCACAACAAAGATTGGTTTTAGTGCAATTCGTGTGAAGAATGGGCTCACGAGGCATACGCTGATATACCAGAGTGTACCAGAGTGTACCTAATCTAAGATTAGGTGTTCGGTACTGGGTAATTCCCCGTATGAGAAATATCAGATTGTCCCGACAACGCTTTGGTACTCGATGGTAAATAATAATGTTCAATCTTCCTTTTAATATGTAAGCTTCATTGGTACTAATTTCCAAAGTATTTGTAACTTTCTGAATTGTCGCTCTATGTGGAAAAAATCCCAATTATTTATGCAGATATTGGAGCAACGAATATCCACGTTCCTATTATGTGTTCCTATAAAAGCAGCTTTTACAATACCGAATAACAGTTATATGACGAAATGCCGAATTTCAAGTCAACTAAATACTTTTTTGAAAGGTTCTAATCAAATCTTTAAACAATCTAGGCTTCTTTTCAAACCCATGGTTGAAAAATTATAGACTAGGGGCTTATCACTCCGAAGCTTAATATTTAGCAAGGGCGTATTTATATTTCAGACGAAAAACTGTGATTTTAGCCAAGTTAACATTGTACTACATATTCCCAGAGTTTAGAGTAAGCTTGACAAAAATAGAAGTTCTCGTCAATAATATATGAATTTGATATAAGAAAATAGATCAGGCCTTCATCCATTATTCAAGTACATTACTTTTTATTGGTCTCCTTATTTTATTTTATCACAATCGTTTTCTTTATAACTCATTCCTCGCCAAAATCGCTAAAAAGAGGTAACTTTTGAGGATTCATTCTGAACAATCTGCAGCTAAACGACGCGAAAATATTCATGCGGCGTGCGCGGCAACCGTACGACGGCCGCGCTTTCAAGTTCATTAATGACGAGTATGAACTCTATTTACTAGATAACAACATTTAAATTCCTCGGAGTCACCAAACCGCGCGGCCACCGCACGTTGATCACGCGGTTGTCGCTCGGCGTCTGCGCGGACGCTGGTACCGCCGTGCCCGTCGCCGTTCCCCTCTGGCCCTCCTCGCCACTCCAATAAGTAATTGCTTGCGCATAAGCTTAGGCGTGTATCAAATTTTGTCATATCCTTGTTAAAAAATATTTATGTTAATTCTGAAACATTATAAATGAAGAAATAAAAAGTCCTGTGGAATAAAACAAGCGAATCCTATAAAGGTAAACGCAAGACTCTTAAAGTCGTGACGCATGTAAAATCTTAAAAGGAAATTTTGAGATGCCGAAAAAACCCATATATTTACCATATGTGGTGCTTCACTTTTTATTCTGTAATTTACGAGATCAGTATAGGCATATATTCGAAACACAATTGAACACCTTGAATTGTTGTAAAACATTTCATATTAATAACATTTGTGTTCTTATGGTACACTGTCCTAATCAGACATAAAATATTCTGCAAAATTTAGACGAACATTATTTGATGTAAAATCATTTAGTATAGGTTGTGATCGTGTAAGTGTATATAGTTCAAAACCAGAACAGTTAAACACTTTTTGAATAATGTAAGCCAATGTCGTTTTTCCAATTATAAAAACAGCAAAACATATCCTGTTACCACCTGTGAAAAACCCGACAAAGATCTATCAAATTTCATTTTCATTTGAAATTTGTAGATGCTTCTGGTCTGTGTAATCTAGCTTATGATATAACACTTGTGAGATGATTATATATATATATATATATATATATATGTGTGTATATATATATATATATATATATATATATATGTATATGTATATACATTCATGCGTAAAAATGATATAAAGTAAATAAAATATTATAAAGTCACGAAAAATAACCACGTGAGCGAAGCTGCGGGTAAAAGTGAGTATTGTATTGAGTGAGTAACGAATTCTTCTTTTAAATAAGTTTTTCTAAAATGTTAACTTGAATTTTTTATAAAAAAACAGGTCTCGTGGCGTCTCACTCATTTGCATATATTCGGTATTCAAATAAAAAATAACAAACGACTAGACAAAATAATTCAAATACTTCTTTAGAGTTTACTTACTAAAATAATTTACCAGAATGACTTATTCGTTCTGTTCTGCACTGCATTAAACAGTCGACTAAATGGAATAATATGGAAACTAATAATAATAATGCTGAGAGATAATTGTTATTTTGGTTATCAATATAATATAAGAATTATATTACGGCAGAAAAACTTTAAAATTAACATGTGCACGCATTTACACAAAAAACATACAAAACCTGTGAAGCACATGTAGAATTTCCACTACGAGGGGTACGTACACATTTCGCCAGTTGTATATATTTAAGGGTACGTTGTATTTCCATTAAACTATTTGCAAATATTCATTTTTCATAAAATAAATGTATTTAGTAGATTCGAAAATAAGGGGAATGAAAATTTTTCACACATTTTTGAAAATTTTTCACAAATATAATTTAAAATATTTGTTTATGCATCATAAGCAAGTAATATCCATAAGATTAAAAAAATAACGCCTTGATTTACCCCGTCTTTATATTTTATATTTAAAATTTAAAAAAAAAATATTAAAAATATATGGAGTAATAAGAAGCATTACTAAGCCAATTCAAGTTTCTGATAAAATTGATTGAGAATATAGAAAAATATAAACGTATTGCCTACAATATGCTCGTAGGCGTAAAGAATCGGTTCATATTTAAAAAAATTATGGTATCTAGAATCATCGCTATAATGTTCTTATAGCCTTTGTGTGGGCTTCTAAAACACCCTAGTTTTCACAATTTTGGGCTTAGTAGTCTCGAAATTAGGATGCATTATTTTCAGTACATCTCTAAAGCTATGATATCTAAAATTATTAAAAAAAAATACCGTTATACCAAGTCCTTGCAAACCTTAAAAAAATGTGTACATATATATATATATATATATATATTTATATATACATACACATATACATATACATACACATACACATACACATACACACACACATACACATACACATACACATACACATATACGTACACGTACACGTACACGTACACGTATACGTATATATATATATATATATATATATATATATATATATATATATATGTATATATATATATATATATATATATATATGATAATTACTCCTCTTAGCGTCGGGTTTTTACTGGAACTAAATTTTAAAATTTCAAGTAAAAAATGTCAGCCAAATGACAAAATATACGAGACACTTGGATGAAATGTGAAAAGAAGATGATGGAAAGCAAATCAGGATCTGCTACAAAATTAATTCATAAATATCGCTACTAAGACAAAATGTAAATCTTAAAAAAATATCCGTCCACTGCGAAAGTACTTCAATTGGTGACCAGAATTTGGAGCTAGCATAAAGTAAACCAAATAGAAATAAAGAAACATGTATATAAAGCTTATAAGTATATAGCAAAAAGTAAACCAAATAGAAATAAAGAAACAATTATATTCGGGATTCATGTAGTTTGTGGATTTTATTGAAAAATAATATGACAATCATATGATATTTTTAGAGGAATTCTTCTAACTGTTGGTTGCTTTGATGAAAAAGATGCATTAGAACTCTAGTATAAGGTGTAAGTGTATCGTGAACAGTAATAGAAAAACAATAAAAACCAAAAAGCAACCTTTCCATAATGCTGATTCGCATGGAACTTATGCTTTCATTTTACTAAATTCTGTGCCTCGTACAGGGCGTCACAACTCATCCTACGAGAACACATATCAGTATGGTTACTACATTGCTGGTGGATCTAGCCGTCCTTAATCTGAAGAATCATTACATAATAATATAGGATCTGGGCGTCATGAATCCCAGCAACCATCTTACGAAATTGAAGAGCCAAATATTTCATCTTAATACAATATACCGAGTTCAACAAATTCTACTAAGTAACGAGTGCGAGTAAACTACAGTAATGTAATGATATATATTCATAATAAACACTAGATCGACATATTATTCATAATAAACACTAGATCGATATATTATTCATAAAACAGTGAGCCGTCACGGGACTCCTGGCAGATGTGAAACATCGTGCTCGTACAAGTAATATACATAAAAGACAAGATTATTACAGGAACTAGACCGAAAAAATTATTTAATTTACTTGCCTCAATGTCACAACTTATTTTTGATGTGAAACATCTATAGGCGCAAGTATAAACCGGATCGTTGGCGTGGCGACGCTTGCCGTGGCGACGGGTCGCCACGCTATACTAAAGTATATATATAGGCTATATGTAGTAGAGTGTACGGTATGGCGACGTGTCGCCATGCGCAACCGACTACACGACCCCCACCTCACTCAGTTCGAAGCCGTTGTTTACTACGGTACACATAACCTGTGCTTCATTAGTTTTGTATTAATTGTAAACACATGTTATTAAATAAAGTCACCATTTTCTGTAAGAAATTCGTAATACTTTATTTTTTCATTATGCTATATTTAGTTCCTGTAATAATCTTGTCTTTTATGCATATTACTTGCACGAACACGATGTTTCTGTTTTTTTCAGTAGGAGTAATGCTGTCTCTTATAACTATAACATGGCTAGCAACTTATCAAATGTTTTAATATTCGAAAATTATATG
This sequence comes from Druceiella hillmani, assembly GCA_039881145.1. Classification (NCBI taxonomy): domain Eukaryota; kingdom Metazoa; phylum Arthropoda; class Insecta; order Lepidoptera; family Hepialidae; genus Druceiella; species Druceiella hillmani. The sequence continues at coordinate 20,656,490 of JAYKKI010000021.1, read as the reverse complement.
CGAATTCAGCATAATCTTCTCACAGAACTTTGTGCAGCGTATCAAATTTGCCAAACTTATCTCTCCTTTCCAAAATGGGATGAACCCATAATTTTCTACGTTTCTTTCTTTCTTCTTCTATGCATTATTTGTATAAATGATATGCAATTACAACTTTTTTCTTTTTAGTCAAACTGCGCATTTTGTGTTGTGCGCATATATAATTTCAATTCAGTATTAGAGTCACAACAAACAACAACTTCAAACTCAATCGACTCGTCAATTTCAATTCAGAATTAGAGTCACAAAAAACAATAACTTCAAACTGCTGCTAATTAATAGAGTTACCGGATGAACCGAAATCGGTTCATCCGGTTTTTTGGTCATTTAATTTAAAATGCAGTTTCTTAATAAATAGAATGTATTTTGCTATAACAACGCAGTCTCTAGACAAGAGTTCGCGGTCGCAGCGCGGCGTTGGCTAAGCGACTGCGTGGCAGCAAAAAATTGTGTCAAATAAACGCGCCCTTATATTTTAATTTGAAATACGAAAAAATAAACTACATATAATTGAATTATTAGACGTAGTTAATAATAATGAAAACGGAAACCTTATAATATCACTCATGTATTTGTCTGTCGTTTTTTCTCAGATACAGCAGTATTTTCTCAGATACCTCTGTTTTTTTCAGAAACCACTTGATTTAAAAACTTGAAATTTGGCATGGTAATAAAACAATACTACACATTCTTCAATAAAATGCTACGAGACCTGTTTTTTTTTAAATTCAAGCTTACATTTTAGAAAAACATGTTTAAAAGAAGAATCCGTTTTATCTATAAATACTAACTTTTACCCGCAGCTTCGCTAACGTGGGTATTTTTTCGTGACTTTACAAGAAAAATGATAATGAAAATAAAAAGATTTTCCTCTAAATTAGGGATTAAAGTGAATGATTCTGTTGCAACCTTATATTGTGGTAGCAGCGTTTCAAAAATCACGTCTATTTGTGACTCTGTTACAACATTGCTTCGTTATTCTCATTGCGTATGTACTCTTTTGCTTCAAATTATAATTTTTCCGAAGTAATAAGACTTTGCGAAATAAAAAGTAGCTTAACCTATCCTAGGCTGTGAAAATGATCACATCGATTTATTGCTCCGTTGTGACGTGAACGAGTAAAGAAAAAACACATTTTTGTATTTAAAATATTAGTTAGGATTGTAATATTACTTAGGACAAGACTTCCCGGGATGAAAGTTGTGTCTCATACCGGCCCACTAACTATCTCCGTGCAAAAAAGTCACGTCTACCCACGGAGTACTTACCAGTGTCTATCTGTTGCTCCATTGCGACGTAAAAGAAGATAAAAGGAACACATTTTGCACTTAAAATATTACTTCTGTTTATAAAATAAGTTAGGATGAGATTTCCTGGAATTGAAGGTAGCCTATGTAATTTCCTGACGCTATGTGCAAAAAATCACGTCGATCTATACACCTCCATTGTGACATGAAAGAAGGACAAACAAATACACTTCATTTATAATACTAATTAGGATTTTAATATTACTAAGGAAGAGATTTACCGTATTGAAAGTAGCGTTGCGACGCGGAGGAAGAACAAATAAGAAGACTTTTGCATTTGTAATATAAATTAGGAATATAATATTAACTAAAATTGAACAGCAACTAATAAAATGAGGTTTCTTGACACAAAAAGTAGTGTATATCATCTCTCGGTAAGCCAATTATCTAGCAGCAAAAAATCATGTCAAATTGTTGTTCAATTGTAACGTGAAAACAAGACAAACAAACACACCTTTGCATTTATAATATTATAGGTGTGACTCTAAATCAAGCATTAAACTAAGTGATTGTGTTACTCTTTCACATTGCGTATGTAACGATTAAAAAATCACATCAACCGTATTGCTCCGTCGTAACGCTGCGTCTTTATTCATTTTATGTTCTTTTTTTAGTTTGAAACAAGAATTCTGCCGTAATAAAAAGATTCTATATCATTTCCCGGCCTCCAGATATTTTTGTGTAACATAGAAATTGTTTCACAAAAATATCTATCTATTCCTGGCACCGTTACTACGTGAAAGTAGAAAATACAAACGTATTTTAGCATTACATTAGGACAATAAAGATATACAATTGACCTGCCAGTACATTGAACATATTTACGAAAAAAATATCCAGAGAAAGATAACAATAGTAACAAAACACAAAAATATTGTTTTTGAAATGTGTGCAAACCTGTTTGTTTTTTCACGCACCACGCAAGGGAAATTAAAATAATTTCGATGAAGTATTTACTGTTGGACTCTGTTGGCTCTGAGATAACATGTAGACTATGTTTTATCGCAATCGACTAACTAAAAAGAGATATGGCATTTCGTGTCAATACTTATTTAAAAAAAAGTTATTTATATAATTTTTACAGTAACTGGCATTACTGACTGACCTTAACATTACTGGACCCTTAATTGTCATATTTATTATTGGTACTCAATTCAATTATCTAAATTGATAAATCCTAACTTGTTTACGGAGGAAGCAACTGCAAAAAAGGTTTAGAGAAGACATTTTATTGTATTTAAATTCTTATTCACGTAAAAATATGACGTTTAGTGGTTATATTTTTAAGCCATGTTTTAATTTACAAGAAGAAAACAATTAGATCAACCAAAGCACGGGTCAAAAATCATTACACACAGCCATTCTAATTAGCTGACTTGGTCTATGGATGAAACCCTCATTAATACTGTAATAATACTAATATATATATATACTTGTATTAACGTAATTTTAATAATACGAAATAAATAAAACTGGATACCAAACAAATATTGAACACATATTTTGATTTAATTATATTTTCGGATTATTAATTAAGCTCAAGGTAATGCGAATAGGCTATAAATTTGTAGCACAACACAAGCGATGCCACGATTTCCACAGCTTTCGGTTTTAAATATCACACACTTTCTTTTTTATATTATTATACGTTCGTTTATCATAGATTTGGGAATGCTCAAATATCTACAAGTAGTCCGTAATTACTATTTATTATACCATTACTGAGTTTTTATCTGTGCATGGTGTTGTGATACTTGAAGTTGCAGATTGATGTATATTTTCTATAACTTGAATCCTTTTGATGATAATTTTGACGAGATGTTGATACACAGTATGCTCCATCTAACATTTAAAATTCGTTTGAATAAATTAGATGACTTATTCGAATCTAAATACAGGTTTTATATTAACTGGGTTAGTTTCTTTGGCTGCTTTCACCGTTATAGTACCTGCTCGACGTACCAGTAATTTATATAACATATATTCAAATTATCGAAGTATTTTCGAAGTTTATAGAAGCAATAAGCAGTAGTCGTTTTTAGTATTTTTACTCTTTTATTCTAATAGTATATAAATTTAAATATATTATTTTAATTTAAAATAAAAAATATTGTGTGTGTGTATGTGTATTTACGTACGTAAATGAGAGTTCCATGAACGTGAGGGTGTGTTTGTACACGTTATAACTTTTTAACAGCTGAATCATGTCTTTGAAATAAATTCACAAGAAATCAGCTTAATTTATTTTAATTTAAAATAAAAAAATATTTTTAATCTTTTATTCTAATAGTATATAAATGTTAAACAGTCCAATGATTGCTTCACCATATAGCATACTTAACGGACTAAGTACATATTTTATGATACATTTTGGAAGAAGTGACGGATTATAGTATGTAGGAAAAGCTCTATAATTCTCTAACACAATAGTTACATCAAAACATACTGTGACTTCCTCATTTCCATGAAATAGATGTTGACATTTAACATATTTTTATGTAATTTTGTCGTTAGGAAAATACAAAATAATTTTTTAATAATAACCCACTAAAAATATTTTTTTAATAATAACAACGAAGTTATAACTCACCACCAGATGGACCCTAAACCATTTATTTAATATTATATGATAGAAATGAATACGGATATATCGAATGATTTTAGGGAAATGCATTTAAGCAAACATTCATAGAAAAAAATGACTTTTTTATTATTGATATTAATTAATGTTACATGTCTAAAAACTGACAATCGCCTGAATCGCAACTTCGACAATTATCTGTTGTAGAACGGAAATTATTATTTGCTTTGTCTTGTATTAAAAGTTAAAATGGTTCAAAGAGAATTTGTTTATTACTCTAAAGACCGACGGTGCTCGCCGAGCGATAAAACGACCCTAAGAAGTTCTGGCTTCTTAGATGCAAATTTAATTTCTAGCTCTATTGAAAAGGTTCATAACGTGTTTTAATAAATTCAAATAAACTTCAATGTGAAATTCATGTTATAGATATGATACTATTTAACAAATACGCATTCTAACAAGTAAAAAACTAAATTGATGAACTTTGATTCCCTATTTCTACTTTTTTTTTCTTTATTTCTACCTAATTTTTTGAGTTTGCAAATAACATAAATTAAATATATGATAGAGAATGTGTTAAAACTTGTCAAGAACAATAATGAATGTTTTCATTCTCCTCTTCCAAATTCCTGAAGTTGCCACCGGAATTAATATCCCAATCAAAATATTTTATCCATTGTTACCAAAATCTATCCACAAGAATTTTAAGAATTAGGTACAGAAATTATTTCTTGATCAATTTATGTTCACAATGAATTCATAATCACCGAAAGGAACTTTATCGAATAGAAAGATTCGTTATTAAATTTATTGATTCATCTAGCAGCTTCCATTTTTATACGTAGATATAAACTGTTGATTATATTTGTTCCTTTAATTAGCTTATTCCTTAATATTCTTTTCGTTATCGGTATTTAGTGTGATTTTTTTGGATTATTAGGTCTTCTTGTAATCTTTGCTAAGTTAATATTTAGTGTTTCTTTTATTTCACCTGTATCACTTTATGCTTATTAAATAAAACCACGCTCAATCCAACCTCTTTGAACCGTTTATTATTAAATTATAGCGTGGTTGGCGCATAGACCTGGTATCGTTTTTAATATTGCGTTCTGAAATATAGCACAGAGCCGTTCTAAAGCTTGAATTATAATTTAAAGACGAGATGATGCGGAGTGATATTTGCAGTGAATAATCTATATATTTATTTATAAAGAGAAACAAAGAACGCTAATCCTGAAGCCACAAAGTTTTGATTGCGCTGGTAAGAGCAAATACCCCCTCTAAAATATTTTTGAGCTGAAATTTATTTTCAAACACAGTTTGCAAATATTGGTAAGAAACTGACTGATACTATAAACATAAAAGAAACTTCCATGCAAAGAACGTGGATGAAGTGGGGGACTGATTAATCAGTTAAAGTAATATGTGGTGTAAAAGTGAACGACGTGCAAACATCTCACCAAGGTATCGTCCGCAGAATACGATTCGCGGTAAAGTGTAGCGTCGGATTGCGTTTGATCATAAAATGTCAATCTCCGTCGATAGTAACTTTGTTGTTCATTGAAGCGACAATGAAACTCATAAATAACATCGAAGTTTTCTCACATTAAATTCATTTTGACGTGATACATATAATTTCCAGATTGCCGCCAATTTGTAAAATCAAATGGGACATTGAAGTAAAGTATCTGAAAGAAAAAATTGAATTTCGAATTTCAAAATTTGAATTTATTTTTTTTTATTGCCATCATTACAAATGACCAGTTCTAAGAACTTTCAAGATTACCCTCACCCATGCTATAGTGACACGAATGGATGAATAAACGTAATAAAGTTATGAAAATGCCTCACAATTTCTATGGAATCGCAAAGGCAAAGTGAATGTATTAACATTATAATTTATCAAAATTGTAATACATTACTCACACTTATGTAAAGAGGTGTAGAATATATTCTATCTAAATACTATGTCGTTACCAAATGCAAATATTATTAAATGTGAACATAATAAAATATAATAATAAATTATTTCATAATTAGACAAGTTTGTTTTTTCAAGCATCCAAGAGATGAAATTGTAGACTTAAAAATTTCATTTATAATTTTTTTCTACGGTCGGGAGAAGAGAGCGCGCGAAGACAAACACGAAATTTGCAGACCAATATTGAAACTAATGGAAAAAGGGGGCTTTCAAAGGTTTCATCTTACAACAAACATAAATCCCTTATCGTGGTTGTCGGCCTCGAATAAGATTTTATCGCTACGCACCCTTTATATAACGTATATATATATCGACTGGTTCAAACGCCGGGAAATATATACTGAGAAACAAATTATGGTAATTGATGTTTTATTTACATATGCCTGCGGCTTTGCTTTGAAAAACTTGCATATAGATAATATTTACTATTACGTCGTTGTGAAATTATATACAATGTTTTATTGGCGTGCTAAAGCATATCAAAGCGTATCAAAGCTTTATAAAAATTACGATATTAGAAATAAAACATCAACACAAATCATTATAATAAAAAAACAATTAGTACAACTGGGCCTTATTTTCATTTATTTATAACTAATTCAATAAACGATTAACCTTGTGCATTGACAACATTTGCACACTACCATCTTATATAGACCATTCCCTATTTCTAAGCTGAACTCTTTTCCCTGCTCTTTTACCTCGTCGCCCAGTATGTATTTTTGATGTAAAACATCTAATGGCGCGTTTGGATGAGAGTTAAAATGTTTAGATGGCACGTCGCGACCTGCCATTCGGCGAGTTTCGCGTCTTATTTGGCCAGCTTCGCATTTTGTCAGCTAACAATTATTATAAAATTAAAAATATATTTATATCAAACTTTGAAATTTGCAATACTAAGTTATATTAATGCATGTTCAATCATAAAATCGCACCAAAACATAATTTTTTTTAATAATTTTCAAAAATTTCCAAACATACAATATCTGTTATCTATATACTCAGCCTACTGAAACTTTTTAAAATAAATTATGAACATTAATTTATATATTTGTTTTTATTGTTTTTTTTTAAGCTAAACAGAATACATAATTCCAAGATTAAATCCATAATTTTTACAAATCCGGATTAGATACAATTGTACAAAAAGCGGCTTTGCTAATGAAGGTTTTGAGAACTAATCTTAACTCGTTCAGTAAAAGATGAGAGATGAGAACAACACGCCCGCCAACTGGGTAATAAGCGCTTCATTCATTATTTTTTTATAGGGTTTTTCTTACAATAGCTAGTTAATTTTAGTAATTCAAATATTTGATATGGCTCTGTCGATATATCGAATATTTGTATTTAATTCCCTTTTAAAATAATAAACAGGGATAAAACGAGATTTGAGGTTGAGAATTAACTAAAAAATATTTATTTTATCAACTCGCTGTGACAGGAAATTAAAAGAATCGTTATGTATATTGTATTATGATTTGGTATGCTGTAATATTTCCTTCATTTATGCAGAACTACTTTGAATAATATCGATCTTCTTATAAATAAATATTTATACATTTGTTGCCAAGATATTTCACATATCTACTTCATATTTGAGCAGAATAATGTGATTGATTGCACGTAGAAAAGTTTGCTTAGTTTATTTAAGAATAAACTTATTGTATATTACCTTTTTTAATATACACAGAAGAAGGAAATAGGAAAAGTAAACTAAATTTTAAAAGGCAAAAATTTTTATTTAACGTTTTCAAATAAAAAGCACAGTATGTAAACAAAAGTGTTTATTTGTTTCTTTTAGAAGAAAGGTAAGATTAGCGCATAGTGTGCGACAATAAGAACCAGAACCCGGCACGAACATGAGGCTGCCATAATTTTCTAAAGCGGACACCGGGTTTTATAAAGTAAATAAGTAGTAATAGTCCAAGCGTAAATAATTAAATTACATATTTATTCTGTAGTCAACACAAACAAAAAAGTGCAAATCCAAAGTTATGTTTTATTTGATTCCACGGTAGAAACATTTGCTTAGTTTATTTAAGAATAAACTTATATTACCAAATTGGACACGTATGTCCATTTTGTAATAACACTTTTTATTTAAATGGTGTGCAAATACAAAAACAAAATATTTTCCTTCTGACCCACTTGTAAAATAAATTGTATCACGTGCAACACTTTATTCGAATACGATATTTTACGACACTCTCTAAATCAGTGCTCGAGGAATTTTTTTTATGAACGCTGATAACGGGAAGGATTACAACTTTAGTATGTCCAGTGGCAGATTTCAAAGTTTGAACAAACATAGTTTCTGAACCCAACACATAAGAGGGGCGCGGGGGGCGTCGTTAGAAGCGCAAGCGGTTCGGATGTTTTAGTAGCCATGGAACAGTGGAGTGAAGAGCCCTGCGCTTTTGCCGTCGAGGCGTACATTTCGAGTGGATTTTCGCTGTCTGTAGCACGCCGTCGATTTAATAATCGTTACAGTATTCGTCGTTACAGTATCGATCAACTTCATTCAGTCATAGGTAGTGAGGTTCAGAGCTACAGGTTCAACATTAAATAGGACCAGGCCAGGACCTACACCATTGGTAGACACGGATGAAAATGTCGAGCGTGTTATGGTTTCTGTCGTTGAAAATCCCCGTTTATCACTGCGTACACGTTCATCGATATTGGGAATTCCGAAATCAACTTTACAGGTAATAATGCGAAAAAAGCTCAAGTTCCATCCATATAAAAATTCAATTTTTTCAAGATTTACACGATTCTGACTTTGAATTAAGAAAAACTTACGCGGAGGTGATGTTGTTGAGATTTCGTACTGCTAGCCGGATGGGCAACATATTCTTTAGTGACGAAGCTCACTTTCACATTGGACGATTTGTGAATAAGCAGAACTTTCGTTACTGGGATGTCCACAACCCAAGACAAATGCATCGAGAGCCTTTACATAACCCTAAAGTAACAGTCTGGTGTGCCATGTCTGCATCTGCAATCACAGGGCCTTATTTCTTTGAAAATCAACGTGGCCAAACTGTAACTGTGAATTCGGAGAGATATGCCCAGATGTTAAATGACTTTTTCAGAGTAGAACTACAGAATAGTCTATCCTTCAACCAAAACACATGGTTCTAGCAGGACGGGGCCATAGCTCAAACTGTTAATGTGTCCATGAATGCAGTGCGGCAGTTATTTCCAGAAAAAAACATATCCCGAAACGGTACCGTACCGTGGCCACCTAGGTCACTCGATTTAAGTCCATGTGACTTTTTCTTATGGGGATACTTAAAATCCGTTGTTTACAAAACAAATCCGAGTATTGTGACACAACTTAAAGAAAATATTCGAGCCGAAGTCAGTAGGATACCCCAGTCGCTCTGCAAACGCGTTTTTGAAAACATGCGTGCTAGACTCGAAGAGTGTGTCAGACTCGATGGCCGCCATTTGGAAAATGTGGTTTTTAAAAAATGAAATCCGCATTTGTTGTTATAAAGTTAAAATAAACCTACTTTGTATTAGAGGTGTAGTTTTTTTTTACAATTTTTCAAACATTGAAATCTGCCACTGTATAAATAAAATTAGTTACAGTCGAAATGTTTTCTTAAGTAATTAATAAAATAACGTATAAATATTTTATTAATTACCCGGTACAGTTCCTGTTTAAAGAGAAATTTCGAACGGCATCAAAAAATATTTACATATATAGGATATATATATATATATATATATATATATATATATATATATATATATATATATATATGGATGGTTTATTACTTAGTCAGAGCAGTCATGACACAACCCTCGAATTTGAGCGCATCTCAGCACAGAATGATTAAACGATGTTAAAAATGTTGTGTAAATTGAAACCATATCCATCGAAACCATTTTTTGAATAAATATCTTTCTTTTTTCTTTTGCTATTGCGTCAATCAGAATTGTTTTTTTATAAACTTAAAGAAGAGGATGACCATGAGATGACCATTTTTCTACTTTTCGCATTTCTAGTTATATCATAATTGATTGGAATGAATCCTTCAAATTTGACCATCTTCAGCGATTTTGGTGAGGAATCAGTTACAAATAGGCGATTTTCATGAAATAAATATATGAAAAATACTATAAAAAGTAAGAAAATTATAATGAAAATTTGATCTATTTCTTTTTGAAATCGTTTACTACATATTCCCAAAGCTTAGAGATGATCCTCTTGTCAATCGACGCTACTTTCGTGTATGCCTTCTGAAAGAATTCGACCACATTATATGAAATAATTCTTGACTGTCTGTAAATCATATTGAAAGTACAGTTGATTTACTCAAAAGAATAAAATTCTTTAGATAAAAATGTCACGAGTAGAACAATTAAATGCTACGGAATCAGTGTGAAGGTATAAAAAGCATAGCGATATTATTCCCTTTAAACAAATGATGTACTTCCAATGAGAAATGACTGTAATGCTTATCCATAACTAGCAACAACTTATTTTTGTTAGGTTTTACGAAAGTTTAAAGATATTGTAACCATTCAATGAAAAATATTTGGGTGGTTCAGTCATTTTTGTGGGCCATTTTCTAAAATTGTAGAATATGAGGTTCTCTTAAGAATATAAACTTTAGAGGCAGGTATACCTCTCCAGTCTGCAGCGTTTCATAACGTATATGACAGTGATAGTTCCCCTTTTTTCCAAGGAGTTTCAGCTCCTACGCCTTGTTTTTCTACCTTGAATAAATTTCGCTTGGATCTCATGCACCGTTGCAATAATGGGTATTTCATTCGTTGCAATAATGGGTATTTCATTCGTTGCAATAATGGGTATTTCATTATCATATTTAACGAAATTTAAACTTGAATCTGGGTAAATTACAGAAAAATAATTAAAGTTGTCTATTTTGACATTTTTAATATTATTATTACTGCGAACTTCGCGATTTTCAATGCTTATTTATAATTATCCCCACTTATTTTTTTTTTGACATATCTTCAGGTTTCTGCAAGTTCAGATGTAAATTAAAATTGAATATGCAAATGAAATTATTTCCTAATATTAACGTTCGTTATTACACGAACACTTGTCCAGGACTTTTGACCCAGGGCTAATGAAAGATATTTCTTTCTAGGCGTGCTGTATGATATTTTGATCCCTCTGCCAATTTTCTGAAAGAATATATATGTATATATATATATATATATATATATATATATATGTGTGTGTGTGTGTGTGTATATGGCTTAATAGTAATAGCTTATTAAAGTTAATTTCCCATCGAGCTTTTATAACTTTACATTTCATGCGCGGAGGTGATGTCAGTCCTTTCTGTTTGTCAGCGATTACATCATAGCATCGGTATAATAGAGCATACATCATATACAAACACAGATCTGTAGGATTCTAGACAAAATCTTGAACTATCAAATTGTCATTTTCCGTTAACATTTACGGCACCAATATTTGAAGAGTTTTTTCATGAAAAGCTTTTTCATAGGCATCGCATACAAGGATCTTTTGAATTTACAAGAGTGCTACCATGTGAGAACCGTGCCAGCTGAATTCAACGTGTAAGAAGATTTTTTCATCTTCCTATAGTGGATCATATACGTAAATGAACCTATTTCGCGATACTCATCTTCAGTTGAAGTTCCCCCTTAGCTTTTATAGTCCTCGTCCCTACGTCTGATTGTGGGACATCTAAGAACCAAATCCTCTAGTATTTCCAACAAGTGCGCGTGTATGTCCTAAATAGACATTTATTTTCAAGCAGAAGTATTTGATGCACGAAAATGAAGAAATGTATAATAGGAAAATGGAGAAAAATATAAGAGTTGTTCTTATTTTATATTATCACTTCGATTACACGAATGTAAACGAATGTAACTTCCATTAATTACGAACTCTTTTTAGAATGCCGTCCCACAAATTGAAAAACAACGAATCCTTATAGGATCACTTGGTTGTCCGTCCGTCTGGCTGCTTATCAAAACCCTTTTTCTCAGAAACGGCTTGAGATTTTAAGTTTTAGTATTAATTTCGAATACTGAGGCAAACAGCCTTATATTGCTTCATTCAACAGTCATACTCACTAATCATCGCAACTTCCGGTTAACCTGGAATCTTGAAAGTCGATCTAATAGCACAAGTGAAGGAAAAATTCAAAAATCAATTATTTTTTATTTAATGTGGAATTATCAATTTATATAATTAGTTTGTCTTACGCCTGTGAAACATGTATTAGTAGGCAATATATTTACGCAGTGTAAAATCAATACCTATAAATAATTTATTTACAAAGACTATGTACTCACTTAAATATTTATAAGGGCTTAAATATATACGGTACCCTCGTAGTGCGAGTTCTATTCGTGCTTGACAGGTTTATATAATTATTTTATCCAACTGATGTAATTATAAAGAAACAAAATAATACACATTTTTTGGATTCAGCGAATTACAAATTAAAAATAATAAAAATACTCCTTTGTCGTTACTTTTGTATCACTCCTCTTATTTTCCACATGAACTTACTTCCCACCTTATTTTTCTTTTTCTTATAAGGAACTTTAATGGAATAAATGTTCTTAAGGTGATGATAAAGTAAGGAAATTTTCTTGTATTGTCATGTTATTTTATGTCGCCGACGTTACCAATATCAATGTATAATTTATCCATTAAACACAATTTTTTGAGCATAAAGAGAAAATTACACGAAATATATTCTAACTTACTATATTCTTAACTTACCATAATTGCTTTATGAATTCATAAGACTTAAGATTTTTTCTTCCTATAAAGAACCGTTGTAAGTTGGTTTCATCGGCGTAGTTAAAACAATTTTGAACTAATTCTTAAGTATTCTTCCCTACACTTTTTTTATTTTAGTACAGATTAATAATTATACACGAATACCTAAATGAGAAATAAAAAAAATCTTGTTGGTAACTGTTGTACATTGTGATTAACTTAAATGTTTAAGTTGAAATTCGTAACCTGGTAATATGGTTGAACTAACGTAATATATAATAATAAGCAACTATATACTCTACGGCCCATGGGTTGCGTTAAAAAGATCATTTAGAAACAATTTTTTTTTGGTATTGGTGTAAAATCGAGGCAGTACCGAGGGATCGATATGTGGTTACCAAGATAATATCATATACAAAGTTCAGCGTCTCCCACACAACCGATGAGCAATATTCAACTGCGCCGGCCGCCCGTTCTCGGCTTAATTAGTCTTGACAAGCGATGTTATTTTAGCTCATGCGGAGGTGGCCCGCGACGAAGCTGCACTGTATCACGATGCTTCGCTAATCTGATTTTAAGAAATCAATCTTGTGACTAATCATTCGAAAAACACATTAGAAGTGGTATTTTCGAGGAACTATATGAAAACACATGTCGCTAGTTAAAACAGACGAATTTACAAGGCAGGGCACGCCCTCGGGAACTGAGGGTGTGCTGATCAAACTCTTTCCCGTTTCCGCTCGCTTGATTTACATATATTTATTTCGCTCCCGACAAACATTCCATAGATTTAAAGTCGTTCGAATATTTTAGTGTTGTTTACACATTTATCGACCGCAAATCACGATATCGAGATATCACAGTAGTAAAAATATACCGGTATATCTAAATTTAATGTTTTTAAGAAAACTTTAATTCTACCAAACTGTATTATTTTACGTACGCACTAAAATATTAATTTATTATCTACATGTTATACAAGGAACATATGTTTCATCGGTTTCAGAGCATTATAATTAAAACTTTCGCTATTTGATTCGAGAATATGTTTGTGCTATGTAGTAATTTAGAATATACTTACATTGCCATAATATACAAACAACTTTGTATTTATTTTTTTGTAAAGATATTAAACGATACAACAGTTCAATTAGAGGACTGGAATGTTTCCCATATGTAATAAGTGAATTTATATAAATATATATACATATATATATATATATATATATATATATATATATATATATACAAATATTTATTTACTATTTTATTAAATAAAGGTATTTTTTATTTATTAACAAGTTTTTATTTTACTTTGTCGTTCATACCTCTTAGCTTTAAATTATTTAAGCAGAACATAAAAACTATGTATGTAAAGGAAACTTTAAATAAACGTTATTTTACTATTCGACGTTGTGTAAATAATGCAAAAAAACTTATATTTTGTTAGAATAAAATAACATAGAAAGGACTGGTTCGCGGAACTTTATGCGAACATATGTCACCAATTTTTGGAAATATAATCTTTTGAAGTACTAATAACATTGCGGTGCACAATTCCACGTCCAATTAATTTGTTTACGGAGGTGTTCTATAGCCTGCATATTTATCAACCGCTCACCAGGGATATCGAGCCAAAGTAAAATAATAGATTAGCTGATATTTTTAATTTTTATTAAGAAAATTAAATTCTATTATTTTTTATTTATTATTATTATTAACTAAATTATATATATATATATATATATACATTTATTATTTGCATTTAGCACAAGAAAATAATCTATGTATACACATGGTTATAATTTGGAAAATTGACACAAGTGATAGTCTTGGTTAAATGAAAACAGGACTTAATTAAATATAGCACCGAAGATTCTAAGTTTCTCAAGGAAAACAGGTTCCCAAAGCAAGTTATGGTTCGTATTGATCAAAATCGTTTGTCTCTAAAATGTCTAAATTCAACTTTACTAATGAATGAATCGAGGAAAGTAGTCTTGCTTCGTTTATTTAACAGAATATTTCAAAAAATATTTAACTTATTGTCCGGAAAACAATATATATATATATATATATATATATATATATATATATATATATATATATATATATATATATATATATATACGGCTTTCATTAAATTAGTTACTTGAAAGAAAATACTGATGGAAAGCAATAAAGTCAAATATATCTGTGGATAAAAATGATTTAAAACTTTTATTATAATGATTCCTTGTTTAATTTGAAACTATCACGAATTGAAACATGAATGAGATAAATTTTTTATTTCGATGAAATACATTTTCTTAATTTTTTCTGTTATCTTACAAATTACAATTACGTCACTACGTTACGGATTCATTAAACTGCCTTTATTTTTCAATTCAAAAAATTTATGTTGAAAAATTTTCTCATTAGCAATTTAAGAACCTGCAATTGTGTCACATTGTATATTCTTTAATAAACTATGCACAACAAACCCTGCAATATGCATTATCACTTGAATGGTAAACTCGGAGAATTATTCAACAAGAAAAACGATTTCGTCTTGTACGTTGTCGTTTTTCCGAAAAAAGTGAGGTTCATCATCCTCAACGAATTTTCATTATCATCAGCAAATTTGTCGAGCTATTGATTAATAAAGTGTCATTAAGACATCTTAAATAGTATAAACTATTTGTATGGAATTAGGGGCATCGAATTAGTTTTTTTTTATAAGTCAGTAGCTTCACTGCTCTAGAATTCCTGAAGGCCTAAATCTACACGACAAAATATATCGCATTAGCCATACTGATACTAAATAATTAACTGCGCAACTTCACCTTCAATGTTTGATTTTAGGAAAAGATATGTTTGCGCCGAAGTTTATTCGCCAAGTCAAAATTCTCTTTTTCTTGAATTTTGTTAATTTGTACCAAATAATTCCAATTTCCATCGATAAGGCAGCCCTTGACTGGAACCCCCAAGGAGCAAGACGACGTAGCCGACCAAGAAAGACCTGGCAGAGAACGGTCCAGGAAGAAGCAAGGACAGCTGGAATGACCTGGAGAGAGGTTAAGCAAATGGCCGCTGACCGCACCAAATAGACAAATTTTACGTCTGCCCTATGCTCCGACAGGAGCGACAGGAACTAATGATGATGATGAATTCCAATTTATGTTATTACTTAAAATGCCTGAAAAGCGTTTCCTATATAGCTTCGACATACGTATGCGATCCAGAACGACAGAAACTATCGTTTTATTTAATGGAAAAATAAAACATGTTCTATATCAATGTAACCATGAAATTTACCATCCCACTAAATGCGATGACGACAACATTTCATTCATGACAAGGTTGGCTAAAATTTGGTAATTCGTGCTTTTCGCTTTATAATCTAACGCTGTAAAGGACTCCTTAATAAAACCTGGATTACGGTCTACAGTTTTGTACCACTTTTTGAGAATATGAGGATGAGGCAAATATGTATCGAGAGTTTTTTCTGACGAATGAATATGCTTTCGCGGAATAATAATGGAGAGTGAGCGAAAAGCTTCTAAATGCCGATAAATATTTGTGTTCTCAACGAAAAACATCAGAAATTAACTTTTAATAATTCTTTATAAGAAGTTCAACTTTTCCACTGTAACAGAAATTTTACAAAAGCTTCCTGCTTCTTTTGGACTGATAAATACTTATTTTTTTTGCCAAACTTTAGTAATTTAAAGTTTTTTTTTCTTTTTACAGCAGTATTTTCTGAACCACTATCAGACAACTTTCTGAAATGTATACTCAGTTAAATTCATTATACCGATATTTTTTTGCAAAACACTCTTCAATAAAAAAAACAAAAAGTAAGTACGTTCTTTTGAGAAGCAGCTGATTTCTACATGAAAGATATCACATAACTTCGTGTGGAAACATACGT
Organism: Druceiella hillmani; assembly: GCA_039881145.1. Lineage (NCBI taxonomy): Eukaryota > Metazoa > Arthropoda > Insecta > Lepidoptera > Hepialidae > Druceiella > Druceiella hillmani. The sequence continues at coordinate 20,639,926 of JAYKKI010000021.1, read as the reverse complement.
GGCTAAAATCGGTTTATTGGTCATGTGTATAGTGTTCATGTTAAAGTGTAATAATCCATCTCAAAGTTCAAATTATCGTTTTGAAGCTTGTAGATGTATTTTAAAGTTGATTATAATTATTTATAATGCAGACAAATATAAATAAATATTTTTTGTATGTTTTAGTTCGATTTATTTTTTATAGTTAAATTTATTCATTGTAATGGTACTTTCATCAATTTTGAAGTGCTTTTTAAGAAAACCCCATAACTGATTAGCAGTGACATTTTTTCCCTTCAAAGCAACAATAATAAATGGGTCAAATTTATAATTATCTTCCAGATAGTTATTTCATTAATAATAAATATTTATAATTTTATATCCCATTTAGATTTGATATTAGTAATTACAAGATTGCTGCTATCAATCAGAAAAAAGTATGCCTTCTAAGTGCACCTCAGAGGGAAAAAAATTAAAAATTTAAAAATACTTAAATAAAGGAATATTTTCGAGATGAAGAGAAAATAATACAAAGGTTATACAATCAAATAACACAAATTACAAAAATAGCTAACAACCCTGTTAGCGGCACTGCTTTTATTTTTGTATATCGCTTTTTGAAAATTAATTTCCTACGTCATTTTATCTGTAGTTATACGAACAGAATCAATCAAATGAAAAATGAAGAGTAAAAAGCAGCTCCAATGCTTAGTGTTATGGTATTGTCTTTGAACCGTTATTACACTATTATAATTTCCCCCTCATATTATTTGGCTATTACAAAGGAAATCGTGAAAGAAAGCTTGTAGTTTGTATGCACTGATTCATTCTTAAATATAGGCACAATGCTTGAAGTTTCCAATTTTATCATGAATATTTACTCACATCTACAAAGGAAAGAACTTTGTTTCTTGTTGTTGGAATTTGGAACACAATTTGTTTTAATACAATTTCTATAAAACACATCTCGGTAAGCAAAATTAAAAATATTGCTAAAGGAGTGTTCAAAGCAATGTACAACAGGTCAAATATCAATGACATCGTAGTAAAACAACATCGTGAACTCGGATAGGAGAAAATAATAATAAATATATAATCTTTGTTTAAAATATTACAAGAAAAATCTATAAATATATTAGGCGTGAGCGTAAGTTTAACACAGTATCAAGTCTAACTGAATGGTTTGATAAATGATACAGCAATAGATTCGTCCAATAGTCTCACTTTATATAAATATTATCTTATATTGTTTTTCTTTAAAATGTGCAAGTTATAAACAAGAAACCACGTTTTTCCCTTTTCACGTTTTCTCGACTCGGAGATCAACTCTTTGAAGTAGCCATTCGGTTTATACACTAGCGTGGCACTTGTCTAGGCCCATAGAACCACTTAATGAAAATTAATACTGCGAAAAGTGCTTTTAGATATTTCTTATTCAATCATACCTAAACGGTTGAATATATTTTCATAAAGTGAGGCAATGAGAGTTTATTGTTTTCACCAAATAAAAAAAAATTACTACTACAAACCTAATTTAAAAATTCAGAAATTAATCACGCCGCCTTAATTGAACATTCGTGGGAAGGAAGCTGTGATAACAAGCTAGTTCCTTTATAACCATAGAGTCCGCAAAACGATAGTTACTAACGGAATGTAACATGTCTAATAAGACTGATTATCATTTCGGCATGTACAGCATTATGCCGCCACTTTATCCCTTCGATGAAACTTAATATAAACGTAATAAATTATACAAATTTATTTTTTGCCATCGCATGAAATATCTATAACACAATGCTGTTCTCTTTGGAATGCCAAAAAACTCACTTCCGTGAAACGTAAAAATGCAACTCATAGTGGGAATAAAACCTTTCTTGGAACTATATGAAACGCGTCGAATTAATTTTTTTCTTAGTTCATTTCAATTATTTAATTCGATACAAGTAAAAATTGAAAATTTGCTTTAATTGTACCATTCATACTTTCGTATAAAACATCATACTATGTTCCCTGTTTTTTCAATACGTATGGAACATAGTACATTTTACTGCAACGCTGCTCGCGTTTCGCTTCGCGTTTTCGCTATAAGCGAAAAAATATTATATATAGCGCAGCATAAGCATAAAACCCTTTATATCAAAAGACGGCTATCAAATCTTATTAACGTCAAAATCAAATATAGCATGTATATGAATTATATGTTCATATAAGAGACTTTCACGCGGACGTTTTATTTGTGTAAATATACAAGTGATAGGTAACATCAAAACTTATTAGTATAATTTCTAAATGAAAGGTTTAACATAAAGGCTGTGCGGATATCATTAAATTCGATAATTGATTCGAACACTCGAATATTTCTATTGTTTGTATAGTTAGAATATTCATATTATTCAATTAATTTTGTGATCATTTATCTTATACACTTGCTCATTAATTTAAAAAAAACTATTGGTGGGCTCCCATCAGCAAGATTAATTTTGTAGTTTGTGATTATTTATCTGGTTACACAATGGTACACTGCCAAAGGCCATCAAATTTCGATTTGCATAACTGGACTCTACCCGAAGGGCTTCGCAGTTATTGTGATAAACTTTGTTGAATATGTGAAATAAATTGCGACACGTCCAAAACTTGGATCAAGCTAATACTGGAAATTTGATTATTATTATGTCAGGAGAAGAACATCTATTTTTAGTACATTTGAAGATATCTAAAGTTTTTCGATGTCATATAGTTTCCGAGATATATGACATAAAAATCATCAATTTTATAGTTTTTTTCCACTTACTCATTCACTGTCTGGACATCAAAACCTATAGGTGATTTCCCAAAAATCTAGAAACACGTAATTTAGTACATGCGTATTGTTTAGGATATCAAAAAATTAATAATTCACGAACCTGGAAATTTTTAATTTCAAATAAATATAAATATTAGGTCCGTATATCTATCAAGTTGCATATTTACGTAGTAGGTGTCTACGGCTTTACACTTGTATTGTAACGACAGTTGTGATTCTAGATAATATTGAATAATTAAATAAATAAACCATATATTTAGCTATTCGGAATTACAGATTCACTTAGTACTTCTGTGATTCTATAATTTCGTTATGGTTCGTTTCTATATTATTACATATGGGTGATTTCTTCATGCACATCGATATTATTGTTAATTCCGACATTTTATTATGCGATACTTTGATTTGAAACAAATAAACAATTGCGTTTTCATTAAATGAAATTTCGTCGTCACGAAAGCAAAATTGTGTAAAATAAGAAATACCTACCTACTATGATGTATTTCGAAAAATAAAAAAATACCTACCTACTATGATGTATTTTGAAAAATAAAAAAATACCTACCTACTATGATGTATTTTGAAAAATAAAAAATACCTACCTACTATGACGTATTTTGAAAAATAGAAAATACCTACCTACTATGATGTATTTTGAAAAATAAAAAATACCTACCTACTATGATGTATTTTGAAAAATAAAAAATACCTACCTACTATGATGTATATTGTAAAGGCAAGGAAGAAACTACGTATGACCTTGGGGATAGGTCGGCAGGGGATAATTCAGATGTCAGGCGATGGATCGTGTTTCTTTTATTCTATTTGTTATTTTGTACACAAAAGTACCGGATACATTTTTAGAATCAGATCAAACATTCTGCAGCGTGTAGCATTAGAGCTTCGGACAATAAGATCAAGAGCTTCGGGCAATAAACGGAGTTAAAATTATCCCAACACCTAAGCTTATACTCGAGTAATGTACCAGATACTAAATTATGAGTCAGTATTTAACTTGATCACGCTCGTTTGAAAGTCGTATCCTAGGGAGGGCAATTTTATCGTGATAATTATGGTCGCAATGATACGCATGGGGCGCAGTGATAATAGTGCATAATCAACTGCGTCCAACATTAACAAAATCAAATACCGATGAATAATTTTCAAATATTTAACGTAACAACCAATAAAGAGAAAACTCTAACGATAATAAAGTCTAGAAGTCTTATTATATTGTAAAACATAGAGAGACAAAAGAAACTTGACAAATTTACAGTAATTAGCGGTCAAGAGCCATGGATGAGACACTATTTCTACTGTAAGGGGAAAATATTTTGCAGGGGCATGATGCTGATACAGTGGAACCAATAGTATTTTAAATATTACCTCTAATTATACATCGTTTGTATACTTTTGATGTGAAACATCTAATGGCGCGTTTGGATGGGAGTTAAAACGTATTGATAGCACGTCGCGACATGCCGTTTGGCCCGCTTCGCGTCTTGTCGGCTCTTTCTGACTTAGTTCGGCCCGCTTCGTATTTTGTCGGCTAACAGTATAATAAAATTAATTTATATTATAAATAATTTCATAAAAATATAATTATAAAATTAAATTAATGTTTTATTATTGACAACAATATTTCTTTTTTTTCGTTCTCAATTTATTCAAATAGGTTCATATTTTTATATTTCAATATAAAAAAAATTTAAATGTTTCACATCTGCCAGGCGTGCCATGACCGCTCACAATTTTTTGTTGTTATATGAATTTTTGCCGATTTTTATAAATTTTGGACCGCCGCCATTTTGAAAGTATTAGACTAGTTTAAGCCATTAATTAACTTAATAAAGAAACTTTTTTATTTTGCTGAGTGTCATTTCACTCGAAGGCGATGAAGCGATGAGTGCGAGCAGCTGGAAACAGATATTTTTCTGCTACAATCTTATATAAATCATAAGATAATTTATAAACAACATATTAAATAAGCCTCGAATTCAGGATGTTTGTCTTTTTATATGAAATTATTTAATTAATTTCAAGATAGTATTTAGTGTTATCTGTTTCTATATAGCATATTGATTACTTACATACTTTTTGTGTTTATTTGATATTTTATCATGAACATAAGAATCTATGTTTTATTACATATATTACTGACGAATTTTGCATAACATTTTTTAATTTTTTTTGTTTATAAAAAAACGATATAATTGTCAAATCTCAAACTTTTTTAATATATTTTACTTTCTTTCAGTATTCAGTTGTTAGAACAATGCTGTCTTAAAAATATAATTGGATATGTTTTTGAACTGCGAATGTCACAATCCAACGAGCAATGTCTAGTAAACTATGTGACGTTGTAAGACAGGACTAATGGGCAAAAAATATGTTCCTTTTTTATAAAATGGTAGTTGGTTAATTTTAAATTTGACCTCAATAAACGTTTCACACTTTTTGGAACTAAATAAATAGATGCAACGTTGCATTATGTACGTTTTTCGATTAAGATATATTGTCATATAGTAAAAATACCCTAATCATTAACAATGTTATTTGTTAGCAAAGAACAATACATATCATTTACATTAAAACCAAACAGCACTTGGGTACCTTACAAGAAACGACTTTTAAAACTTTCCATTTTTCGTTTGTTCTTTATATCCTAGAAAATTTTCTCAGTAGTTTGAATCTTCGATCCTTCTTTACCATATTTCTTTTTTAAAACTGTTTCTTATATTTCCCAAACTCAATTGTTTTCTTTCTTATGTATTCATTAGCTTACATACTTCTTTTGCTTATTTCTTAACTCCCTTATTGTTAATTTGAACTAAGCGTTATTTTCTTCTCCTAATACGTTCAATAAAATCATTATTCATGGTTAATATATTTTCATAATTAATTTTTGCTTCAATCCTTTAATTTTTAACAATATTTTTAACTGAAACAAAAAAACATAACTTAATTAATTCTTCACTTGCATCTGATACGTCTAAGGCACTAATTTCTCTGAACGCCCGTTCCCGGTGGCAGGCGATCGGCAGCGTCCGATTTATCAGTTAGAAAATGTTCAGGCACAGTTTATACAGAACGCCACATGCGGTGGGCAGCGTTGGCAGGCAAAACCGACCGATCGCAGGGCAGCACGGTTGCCGGTGCGTCTCCGCACGTTATCGGTCGTGTGTGGCGGAGCAGAGAATTTACCACTTTAATTTATTAAAAAAAACATGAATTTATTAAATGTTTCACTTATATTCTCTCACACTCTATGCTTAAAAATGTTGCTTTTATAATTTTTATCTACATCCTAGAAGACAGTGTGTCAAACTGATTAAATCATAATTGTATCACTTTTATTTAGTAAAATGATTCATTTTTAAAATCACAGGTCGCGCCCGCCGCGGCGTGCACACTTCGCTATTCCACAAAGTTACACCCGACCGACGCTGCGGCATGTGATTTACGCCCGTCACGCTGCCTGACGCGTGCGATGTCTAAGGGATACCGAACCCGAATATTTTCAGACTTGTAGCACGGACGCTATTCTCACCTTGACCACCCGGTTTGTCTCAGTGCACACCCAGGGACACGTAACATTTCAATACATGAAAATGGTGAACTTCCAATTTTTTAAGGTATTTTTGCTTTTTGCAAAAGTACTACTTTTCGAAGAAGTAGTGAGTGATAATGCGTTAGCTTTTATCATTCAGATATTGAATTTCAGCGTCGGCTAATACTATCGCTTCGTTTCTGTGTGTTTTTGATAACAAACTTTAGACAAAGAAGGAATTATATATGTATATATATGTATATATATATATATAAACATATATACATATATATATATATATATATATATATATATATATATATATATATGCGAGTTTGATGGCGTTACGCGTACGGTGATTTTTTGATTATTTAGTAATTTCATTGCGTTCTTGAACAATTTTATAAATTATTATTTTGTTCAATACATTAAATATTCTACGTTTAAAGTGAATAAAATTGTAAATTCATTTTAAAGTTCACATTTTGTGAATTTGAAGTTTTACTTCAGTCGTGTGGTCTAAAGGGCACTCGTTTTTTTTTAATATTATTAATCACTAAAAATTCTAAACGAAAACCTCTTTTCAAAAACCGACTTCAAAACAGTAGGTACTAAAAAGTAAAAAATTATTAACTCAAAATAGGTATCCACTTATTTGCATTAAATAACTAAGTTACTTTTTTTGAAGTCGGTGCCAGCACCACCCATCAACTTAAACAAATGTAAAATTTTATATTATAAATACGCCCTTTAGGAATCTATTTCTTTTGTGAGGACATTAACAGTTAAAGTTTTAAATTTACATTATAACTTAAATTAAACTAATCATAAATTTGTTTAAGTTGGTCGACAGTGCTAACAAAAATGATTCAGGAACAAGTAACTTAATAATTATTTATTGCGAATAAATAGGTACATACTTTGAGTCAATTATTTTTTACTTTTTAGTACTTTTTTGAAGTCGGTTTTTTAAAAGATATTTTATTTGTGTCTTAAATCAATGGTATATGAGAGGAAAAAAACTTTGTGTAATCTCGCTATTAATATAATTAAACTTTTTGTTTCAAGGTATGTTTGTAATAACAGTTGCAACCACTTCAATAATTCGAATACATTTTTTTATTGGATTCAACGTTTTATTTTCGTGTCTAGATTTACACAAAATTATAACTGAGTATCACGGAATAATATAATCATCGTTATTGACTTAGTCGTAAGAATAATATTTTTACCGTATCTTTCAATAAATTTTTAATTCAATGTTAATACAGTTTTTCACCGGCTTCCCATATGATTAGGTTCATTTGAGCTTTGTATTACATTTTATATAATATAGTACTCAGATAATATATGTAAATAATATATATACTCAGTATATATAATATAATATATGTACTCAGATAATATGTTTGTATTATACTTTTATCATATGTAGTCTTTCCCACTAGCTACTTTAAGGCAAAAAATATATAAAGTGTACAAAAAATCAAAAGAGCGTTTTTAGAAGGAAAACTAAGAAATGTACCACGAAACTCACACACATCGTTATTCATATGTTATTATATTGGACTTCTTGAGATAATCCCCGAGATATTCAATATGTACTGTCGCAGAATTCACGTTCTATAAATATTTCATGCGTTCATTATATCTTTCAGTACCGGCGTTCCTCACAGTTTCCAAACTTTTTCTAACATTCACTATAGCACTGTCTAAAAGCAATTCATTACAAATAATATATTATTAGCCGCTGAAATTATTTTGAGTAATTTGGACTAAAAATTTGAATTTCTCGAGAACCAATTTTAAAATGATTGCCAAAAGACACATAATGTTGCTTCAAATACTTTAATTACCAATTGACCTGTGGGGTAATAATTGAATGGGAGAAAGCTACAACTCCAGTTTACTGTTATTGTTAAAAAAATCAGAAAAATTCTGCTTTTTTGACAATACATGAATGGGACGTAAATATGTATAGCATTCTAATTATTCTATAGCGTAGAAGAGTCCTATTCTACATATAGCTTATGTACAAAAACGGTTGAATATGCATAAAATTTGTGTTTAGTATTTTTTGTAGAGAATATTCTGATTAACATTTTTTTTAAACCAAAATTGATATTATTTTAAACCTAAAATGTGTGCGTGCATGAGAGCGTATGTGCGTGTATGTATGCGCGCGTGTGTATATGTGTGTGTAATGGCAACCCTATATAAATGATCGTTGCAACTAAAATATAAGTAATGCATTTTTTACTAAAGGGAAATTAAAATAAAACTCGGCAGCTGTGACACTCAACTAAAATGTTGTTAAACTTTATTTGTTTTTTTTTAAATGCATCCATTATAAAGCATTAAAGTTGCAAGAATGTGCCAAGTGGAACACGTAAGTGCAATATATCGATCTCGTGGTGTCGCCATTTAACATCAAATATATCTACTGAAAAACATTAAACATCAAATATATCATAAGTATGCATACTATGCATAAAAGGAAAAAATAAAGCAAATTTCAGTTCCGAGCTATTTTAGACCCGCCCGTTTATGGTACTTAAACGCCTGTTTGCTGATCCTTTTTGTTCGAATAATTTAAGCCGATTGAACCGACTTAATTACCCACCAATTTAATTGTTAATTATTTCACTCTCGCAAACCAGTTTCATACCCTTTTTTTTATTTCAAACATAATTATTTTACAATTCGTTTCTGAACACAGACAATTTCTGAAACAACATTGCCAATAATTGTGTAGCCTATCAATTATTCTTATCATTGCAAATTATTTCGTGGTCTTTTAAATGTGAGACAAGATGAACTTTATATCCTAATATTTATATATTATATAAAGCTTTTCCATCTATTTACACGAGTCTCAGTGTATAAAGAAACTTATTAATTTTTCGTAAAAAGTTCAAAAATTTGTATATTTTATGATTTTAAAAAAATACATTTTAAATACATTGTAACATAATTCAATTTTATTTTTAATCAATAATAATAAACTTTACTGTATGTTTACAGAACTTTTGAAGAGTCGAATATAACGAAAAGTGTCGATCTGTAGAGTCTGAAAGTTTGATTCACTCACTTTATTAATAAACGCTTTCTTATTTTAATAAGCACAGACAAACCCGAAGGCAAATATATTTTAAATGGATCATTTAATGATAAATTGACGAATTAAAACTTATTATCAAAGAGAAAATAAATATCATTTTATACTATTCACTTTCGCAGTTATCGCGGTATTTACCGAATAAGGCAATTATTATCGTAGGAAGCAAGTACACTAGACTCATATTTCACCAACTCGCCGCGTATATTATCTATTATTAAAGCAGCTGGTAGCTAGTTATACGAATACATGCGCCTGTCACGGATACGTCCCTAATTGCGGATAGCCAAAACTCTCATATCTCTGTCGACGCGGGTCGCGAGCGACGCAGAACCTTTATGTAAAATTAATCTTCGGCATTAGGTACTGTACAATAATATTATAATGGTTTGCTTTGTGATATTATTTGTGAGTTTAGTTACTTCCCCGCAAGACACGTGTTAAGAAAGACGTTATAGGGTAGGCTTAATATTTGTATAATGCTGTACTTAGCCGTCAGTGATTTAAGTAACGTGAAGTTTAACTCTGCCTTTCATGAAAACATTTTGACTAGGAAAATGTTGTGAAAACAGGAAGCGGAAGCATGTTTTCAGTTGAAATTACTAGATCTATACTATAGGTAAGGCTTTTTTATTATAATTAACATTTTAATTATTTCTTCATATCATCTTTTTATTTTTATATATGTTCTAGTTATATGTTTCATATAATCTACAAAATAGTATCAGAAAATGTAAACCTATTAACACGACAGCTGCTTGTTAATTTTAATTTATTCTTGCTAGCAATCCGGATTGGCGTTCCCTAAATAGACTAAAATAAGTAAGTATTTTCTTTTAAATAAGATATGGGAAATTGCAAACTTAAATTCATTTATGCGAAAGGGATCTAGATAAAAGCTCTCATGGACTAATGTATTATCACTAAATATTCACAGATACCACATTCCATATATACTCGGTGTATAGTTTTAAAATTTGTTTTTTAATTAATAGAGTACGTAGATATTTTTTGCGTAATGATATTTAGGTACAAATTAGTCATGCTGAGAGCACACTTTTATAATGATATCTCCTAAAGTTTATATATATATATATATATATATATATATATATATATATATATATATATATATATATATATATATAATATTAGATATTTAATTATTGTAATATTTATCCAATATATTAGTTTAATACGCATCTTCGAAAGGTTTATTGAACGGATACAATAAGAAACATTTGATCGGAGATATTGTCAACTTAAATCGCTTTTACCATCATTACTCAATTCAATTTAAATAAAGTGTGACTCAATTTGTTTTAGTAAGTTGTGTAAAACTGAACTTTTTCACTTTGCGCTTATTGTACATACTATATTTGCAGTAAATGTTTTCTACAACGGTTATTATTATTAGTTTAAATACGTGGCGATTATAATTTATTAAGGGATGTTTTACATGTTTCGCAGACTATAACGTCTGATGAATAAATATCGACTAAACAAACTTTACCTTGATCAAATTTTATATAATATTTTTTTAACCGAAATGAAGCTTAAAGCTTCAATATTAATATAAATAAAAACGTGTAAAAAAGAAGCTATACTCACATACATTTATAACATGATTTTTTTTAGAGAGATCACAACCTATTACATTCTTATTAACTTTTAGCACATTCATTTGAAAAGCGCTACAAGTTTCCTTATCTTCTGTTAAAGAAAATTGCGTGGTTTGACAATTGTGGAGCGCTAGAAAGTGATTTTACTACTTGTAATTACAACATCATCATTCATTCTCAACACATTCAAGCTGTCATTAATTTTCTATGCAGATTTTTACCTTGAGTAGATATCAAAGTAACTTGAAATTCCTTCTATAAATGATCAAAGGAGGAGAATTTTTTCAAATTTATTAATTATACCTTTTTAAGACCCTATTCAAAATTTAAAGTATATAAACTAGGGAACTGATGAGCAGTCCGTTACTTAGTATCAAAACAGTAAAATTTTGCAATGAAATTTAAGATTCACTGTAAAAGACAAGAATTAAAATTTCGAGGTACAGTTGATTTTTCAAAGAACTATATTTATATAAAGTTCATGCTTCAGCTCAACTCCAATGAAAATGTTTGGATAAACTCCTGATCAAAAGAACAATGTGTTATTTCTAAAAAACAAAAGTGCTCGCTCAAATATTGGGAACGCTGCATCCCATGACAGTCGCTGCACTTTATGCCATAATTTGAATCCATCATATTTTTTTATAAATATTAATAATAACCGAGTAAACATCAAAAAACTTCAATGAAAAACTATATCGTTTATCCTATAATAATAAATTAAAAACAAATTCGTATAGACAACCAATCCAATTTTCTTATGTCGGTGAAACATATATCAGATAATAAATGTTCACGGTCCAAAATATTAATATATTTTGAATATTGAATATATTTGGGGTTAATTTTGTAGAAATTCATTATTCACAATTAAATGAAACTATGTGATGTAGTATTATTTCTACTTTCTTTAATTTCTTTACCACGACCTAGGTTTCGTTGTATTACAACATCTTTAAAAAGATTAACTCTTACGAACATCCAACAGCATTTATATGTTTCAAAAACAATGGCGGAAGCCGGGTTTGTGTGGGTTTTCCCACTGCTTATATTAATGAGTTTATTGTACGGGAGCGGTGTAGGTTTTATTATGTTTTAGGTATTAGGTTTATTAGGTTTTATTATTGTATAACTCTCGGAGAGTTATACAATATTCAAATATTTTAGTCAGGGTAATATTACCCTATTTTTGACCGTGTACATGTATTATATATTTATAAATAGTTTAATAGAAATACTATCAAAGATATATCGAATTAGTATAGTGCGAATTTTACTCGTACTTAGCAGGTTATTTTTTGTTGTTTTAATCTTCTATAAGTCATGCTATCGTTTAAAGTATTAACTCTACTCTTTTCAGTTTCAAGGAAAAGTGCATTAAAAAGTCCCCAGTCACGATCTGTTTGATATTTATAAAAACATTGTTTTGTAAATTCGTTGGTGTAATTAATGTAAACGAATAGTCGGAAAAAAACAAAATATTTTTCTTAGATGATGAGTCGCTACTTCTGTAATTTCAAGTAAAAATTACCAAACGACGTTGATACTTGAGAATAAATGTGATGATATCTGTCTGGTTACCACTTTCAATTCTGAAAACATATGCAGTCTGACATAGGGGTGTTATGGTACTTTTATTCAATTATTTACCATTGGTAAAACATTTTAATTGACATAGCTAATTCAATTAATACACCTTTTATCTAATTGTCGAGTAATATTCAAATATTTCCTAAATTTAACTTTTATGATTGAAACAAAAACAAATAATAAACCGGCGAAATGCCTTAGGACATTTACCTCGGGTTTCGTATGGACATTTACTTTGGGTGTTCGTAGATAATTGCGTGGTAAATGCCCGGCGGTAAAATGAATGATATTTGTTATTTACTAAAGTAAATAACAAATGATTTGTGAATGAATGAAACCATTAAGATGGTATACAAATTTATCATTTTCTACAGAGTTATTTTCTTAGCCGCCTAGAATATAATTTCTGTGACGTCTATTGCGTGCAAGAACTTGGTGTAATATATATTCAATTTATAATATATATTCAAGTTGATCGAAATAATTTTATATTAAACTTCTTTCTGAATTCGGTTATCCTGATTAAGATTTTTTACATACTCTGAAAGAGTTAGAATTCAGTACAAAACACTTTAGACTCATATCTTGCAAAGAAGATGACGCATGAAAATATATCATTGGACATATTTAAATACATTTTAAAAGACCTCCTTAATGATGCCCCAAATCATTAAACAAAATTTGAAAACATCTTTTTTATCTGTATGATGCGCACGAAATTCAATTATCTTTTTGTGTCAAATTTCATGGCAATCTTAAACTGAAAATATTATTATACTGTGACATACCAACGAATAGATGAACAGACGGAAGTTATGAAATTATATAGCTTCCCTTTTTGTCATTCGGCTACGAACCCCTAAAAATGGAACAGTAATATCAAATCAGGGTATACACAATGTTACACCTTTATACAGACAAAATCCTTATTCTCGAAGCAGAAATTCAATTGCATAAATTTAAATTATGCCTTTAAATGTTGGAATACAAGAGATATTCCTATAATTGCACACTTACATAATTAAATATTATGCATGTAACGGTACGCATTCCTTTTTTAATTACAATTGGGTTGCATATTCATATGGTTGTCTCAGCAGGCAGAGGTCATAGTCCAAGTCTCCCTAGTCTGACGCGTAAATGTATATAAACATATATATATATATATATATATATATATATATACATATATATTTCTTGAATTATATTCTTTAATATCACTTCGTTATATGAATATTTTCATTGCAAATTTCTAAAATAAACATAGATCGCAATAAATGTTGCGATGTAACAATGCAAAAAGTGACAACTATTTTTATTCGCGTGGATGGCCTTACCGCAAAGTAGTGATTCGCCTAAATTGTTATAAATATATGATTTATAATGCATATAATAATATTTCAAAATGCATAATAAAAATATTCCCGGAAAGAAATTACCAAGAAAAACAAGTCTGCGACAAGATCGTAGGATAATTATTATTGATAAGACGGATGCCTTTAAAGATTCCGTATTGATTAAGGGGGAAGTAATTACATAAAACATGGAGGCGGCAAAAAAATGTTCAGGACTAATTTTCAGGACTTGGAATGGAACCTGTAAAAAAATTAAAGTCTAAATCAACAACGATACGGAAAAAAGACTATCGCAACTCAACGTATTGGCACAATAAACTAGCTTTAGAACACTTTTCAAGAAGCTTAGAAAAACATTTGTTTTGAAATATGTAGTAATTTGATATCGTCGGTATCAAGTAGTCATATTAAACAATGGCAACCACATTGAATACAAGATGTACTATAGTAAGTTTTAATCATGTTGTTAATCAAATTAGCAATAAATCATTTACTAGACCGTTTTGAAATTATTTCACTTTGGCCCTTATTTCCAGTTTTTCAGAATTTTGTTGACATGAGTTTTAGGGACAATACATAAATAATTTATGAGTATATCTCTCAATTACTTTTATAATAAATCAAATGATATCTACAATTATATATGCGGGGTTCATTTTTTTCTGAGGAACCACTATTCGCTAAAGAAGAAAATGAGTTATAATATATTATAATTCATCTTTTCCGAACGTACTATAGTACATCGTAATCGAACAATCGTATAGTAATCGAACACAAAGAAAATGTAGTAAAATCTAAGGCAAATTTTTATTAATTTTGTAATTGCATAGTTTTATTTGCAGTTTCATAGTATAGAATTTTTTTAGCAGTTTCACAGTTTAGAAACTTTTGTTAGTCTAGAAAGTAGCAAGTCGCCTTTCGAAATGGGTAACCATTTTCATTCATAATATATTATTCCTATCCGTCAGGTTCTTCAAATTATAATGTGTATTCATAAACATTTACTTTTAATTGATTTATAAACTTGTATTTTTACATTTGTTGAGTTTTATTTTGTATTTCAATATATTAATAAAACGCTGTCGAAGAATAATATATGAATTTTTTTCTTTTCCTTATAGTATCTATAAGTATTAGAAATCGAACCAAGGACTTTGGGTAGAGCTGCCACTCCGACTACTAAACTTAGGACGGTTGTATCTATATGCAGTTTTAGGAACATTGTGCATTCACATACTAGTTTTTTGTTATTAGGCGAAACATGTGTTTGTGTTATCTCATTCCATCTAACGCACAGTGCGAACAGTATGTTTGTGTTATCTAGTTCGGTCTAGGGCGTTCGCCTTGATGACGGTCTGAGTCAAAGAAATATGAGAAACATTGAAATCTATACGGTATCCACATTGTATTTAGCGAATTTATGTAATAGTATTAATATTTTCATAATAGAATAATAAAAACGTGGTACATCCACCATCCGTGTTTCTACGCTTTTATCATATGATTAAATAATTTCAAAAATGTGAAGTAGATGCTCCAGCGATTTCAGTGTCATTTATATTCACCGTGAATTTGATCAGATGTTCGTAGCCGTATTCGTGCCCGAGATTCTCATCAAACGTTCGCGGAGTCGCTCGGGCGAGTATGTGGATTAGCTTTAAAGTGCACGAGTGAATTCACCCTGCAGAGAGAAATATCATATATCTAAAACGTAAATGACTGCAACGTTCAATTATTGTATCTTCTTCAATTGTCTCGTAGAGGCCCATCTGTACAATATAACGTATGCAAAGGAAGCCAAAAAGATGTTTGTGAATACTAGGACTCGTAAAACCATTGATTATTTTCGCATTGACATTTTGAAGTCGATTATGTTATTTGACTGTCCATATATAAGGCTTTAATAATCACATTATTAAATATATTGTGGCCTCAATTTTTACCCCAAGCATCAACGCATTATTATTTATGTAAAAATTACTTTCTCAATGTCATAACTGCGATGGGCAATACATTTGACATTTGTTGCTGCGAAATGTATTTGATATGTGTTGCATTTCTATTAATTCTTATGTTAGGGAGGTGCAACATTTTGTATCGACCTAGGCATATTAAAAATTTAATAACTAAAATGTATCATGAAACAATGCATACGAGAAAAATATGTATATCATAATAGATTTACTCGTATTTGGGAGGCTGGTACACAGACAGATGACAGCACCATTTCAGTTAGTTTATGACGCTTGTATTTGTTGGAGTTAATATTGTGATTTTTATTGTTTTCGATTATTTTTATTATTTCTTGTTGTTACAAGACTATTTACTTTTAAAGATTTATTAATTATTTGACGAACTGCATAAGCTTTTTTAAAGAAATTTATATTTATGGTAAATAGGAATACAAATGAATATAAATATGTTTGTTAATTTTGACGAAACTCCGAGCTCGTTGAAACTATTTTATTTATTATTACTATTCATTTAGCCAGAATTAGAAAACAATAAAAATTGTTGATTCGCATTGAATTTAACCAACTAAGCAGAGGCCCATACAAAAATTAGCCATGTCTTTTGCATTTGTATACATTTACCTTAAAGGTTTTTCTTTAAACAAAGTATTTCTTTTTTTTAATTACTTTTAATTATTATAACTGTCTTTAGATATTACGTACGAAGTTTCCTTCACCTTTTCATGTTAATACGCACATGAGTATATATATCATCAAAACGTTTGCAAGCCCACACAATTACCATTTTCATAAAAGGCAACCTAGTTATTGTACGATAGGTTATTAGTTATACCTTTATAAATGTAAATAATTCAGATTACTATTCTTTAAAATATTATTACATCCATAATCACCCATTTTCCAGGTTTCATTAAAACCTTGCAAACATATACGAAAAATTCTACTCATAATTATAAGAATATTAAATTATAGACACTCGTGTAGGTTTCGTTTGGATAAGTGTGCCATAATAATATATAACAGGGAATAAATTGGATACTTTATTTGAGAATATATTGTTATCAGCTAAATGATAAGGCTTATTAATAAAATTTGGATGGTCACTGATAACAGATTGGAACTGAAGTATGAAATTAATTGAATAAAGTGGATTAAATGAGGCTACGATACTTCAACGGAAATGCTTGGAATTAACTCAATTTTCATCAAACTTTAAAAAAAACAGATTTCAAACCATATCGTATGTATTTTAGATCTATTTTAATAACGAAGGATAACAATGACTCATCGAATTTATTTCATTAACCGATCTACTTGAAATGTCATTACGGCACGAAGCACGAACAAAGAAAAGTTATACAGAAGAAAAGATTTTGCGCTAGTCATTATCTTACTATTCTGCAATCTGTGCAGACTTCGAATTGGACTCTTGCTAACATTATTTGTAGAAAGCAATAACTAGATTGGAAAGTTCACATGCAAAGTTGCAACGGTCATTCATTATAGAAAATAGATACTGAATAAATAATTTTGAATTTTACAATTGCGAGACTATATTAATTGATAAAAACTAAACAAATACGTTAAGTAGGCGAAAAATTCGCACCACGAGGGTGTCATATAAGTGTTTAAAAAATAAGGGCACATGGTATTTCTATTAAATTTTACTAATATTAATATTATTTTTCACCATGTAAAAATAGTGCCTAGGAAAAAATATCATTGATTCCTTGAAAGCTATGAATCTTAGAATCATCGCCTTAATTTTTAGTTTACCTTTAATTAACCGCAGGTAAGCTTCTAATAATGCTTCTTTTTCCTAATTTTTAGTTAGTAGTTTTGAAAAAAAAAGAGGAAATATCTTTTTTGTCTGCATTAACTCCGGTGACTCTCTTTCCTTAATTCTGACCCTTGATTCTTCTCAGGAAGAGTAGGAAATAAAAACCTAAGTTTTATTTCTTTCTTTCTTAAAAAAATGGCTAAAATGGTTTTAGATTTGCTTTCTTATTAGATTGTTTATTGCGGTATATAATCAATCAGCGAACCAGGAGACATTTTTACGCATGTGTAATTCTTTGGTATTGCTAGTCGAAAAATTATAAAATAATATGAGTAAACATTTAGGTTATTTCAAATATAACAAAATTATGATAATGCTGACAAGGCGAATTTTTTCAAAAGCGTGTAAACGTTGATACGTAATCGTTTTCACTCAGACTTATATTTAATATTTAATATATTTGGCGTTAATTTAGTAGAAATTCATTGCTCACAGTTAAATTAAACTACGCGATGTAATATTATTTGTACTTTCTTTAAGTTCTTTACCACGACCTAGGTTTCGTTGTATTACAATATCTTCAGGTTGGCTATTAGCAAAGATGCTGATGAAAGATGATCTATGCTAATAGCCCACCCATTTAATTGTGAACTTATATTTGAGTTAAAAATATGTTCATATCCCATTTGGAAATCATTGAATAGATTTAACTTTTGTTGTTTTACTTTTTTATAATTCAGTTTTCGTTTGTAGTATATTGTGATGTTATATTTTGTAGTTTGTATATTGTGTAGTATATTGTGATGTTATATTACCACACATGTGGATGTGGAGTGAAACCAATGGGTTGTTGCTCGAATATAATGACGATTGGCCGGTAGCTATCTTATAGACATACACACCCCGGTAGCTTTCCTATGGACTTAGATACACATAGAAGTCTATTCCTATTCCCAAAGCAAGAATTTCATCAATGTTAGAAAAATTCAAACAAAGATGTTGAATTTCATCAATGTTCAAAAAATTCAAACAAAAATATAGAATTTCATCAATGTTCAAAAAATTCAAACAAAAATGTTGAATTTCATCAATATTCAAAAAATTAAAAGAAAAATGTTGAATTTCATCAATGTTCAAAAAATTAAAACAAAAATGTTGAATTTCATCAATGTTCAACAAATTAAAACAAAAATGTTGAATTTCATCAATGTTAGAAAAATTCAAACAAAGATGTTGAATTTCATCAATGTTCAAAAAATTCAAACAAAAATTTTGAATTTCATCAATGTTCAAAAAATTCAAACAAAATTGTTGAATTTCATCAATGTTCAAAAAATTCAAACGAAAATGTAGATTATTACGTAAAATTCATGTTTCTTTTAAAGAACCAATATAATCAATATAAATATGTATCACCTGACGTGTTCATTTGTGTTATTATTATATGAATGAGATTTTATAGTCTTATCGCTAATGAGAAAATTGCATTATTAAGCCCACAGTATTAGTGAAACATAAAAATAGGGTAAAGTCGATTCCGAACGTCAGGTGGCTGACCAGCGTTCTTCCATTCTGCACCTTTTACTCCATAATTCATAGAATTACGAAAATCATTTTTCGCCGTTAAATAATTCGACATATTATCAAATATACAACCATTGAATATATTTGGCGTTAATTTTGTAGAAATTCATTATTCACAATTAAATGAAACTACGTGATGTAGTATTGTTTCTACTATCTTTAATTTCTTTACCACGACCTAGGTTTCGTTGTATTACAACATCTTCAGGTGGGATATAAGCAAAGATTCTTTGCTTATATCCCACCTGAAGATATTGTAATACAACGAAACCTAGGTCGTGGTAAAGAAATTAAAGATAGTAGAAACAATACTACATCACGTAGTTTCATTTAATTGTGAAATATACAACCATTAATTTAATGCAATAAATACAATTTACTCAAAAACTTTTTCTTATTTTTCATTCCCTAAAATATTTTCCGAGAAAAAATCATTATTTTTATTTTATGTTATAAAGACAAACATTATTATTTTTGTACTTATTTACACTAACCAGTTTCTTACAGGATTATTGCTTCAATCTAATTTTATCACTATGCCATTGAATTTAAGGCTGAAAATTTCGTGACTGACTTCTCGGATCATCCGAAATTTTATGTTTATTAAATATACGTCGAAGCCCATTATCCAGCATACAATAACAGCTTGCCCTTTCTGATCCTAAAAGAGCGTAAGTGTCGATAATTGGGCCCCAGCTTTCGACCTGTCGAACAATATTTTGATGAAAATCAGCCCTAGGCAATACGCGAGCTCCGACATGGGTTACAGTGCACGATCTTAATGGAGCATGTCCGTAGACCGACGGAACCTTATTTATTGCAGGATTTTTTATTTATTGCCCTGTTTACCGAAATTCAGCATCATGTTGACAGAAATAATCTCGGCTCTTCGACTTCGCAGCGACTTTAATTTTTGATGTAGTATATCGTTAGATGTAGCGATGTTTTGTACGCTTCTAACAAAGTGTGAAGGAAATTCTAATGCCGATTACGTTTGCGTATTAGTAGTTATCAGTATTAAAAATTGTAAAAAATAATAGAGATAATTTTCAATTAAGACAGCGCTAGCTTAGAAATAGAGAAATTTTATGTTTCAATGATGCTCAAAATAAGCATCACGGAAACATACTTATGTTTAAACTATACATTTCGAAAATAGGTGTTTAACCACAACAAAAATAAAAGAAAAATATTAAAAGAATTAAGGTCATAAAATATATACCTTTTTCTTTGTAACACTTTCAAGACCGAATTTATTAAAAATAAAATAACACGACCAACTTTTCTCACAAAGCCATGTTGATAATTTTATACCAATAAATTATTTTATTAAACATAATAATGCATTGTGTGAATTAGATTGAATAATTAGATAAAATTAAATTTTTATTAATTAGATTGATGTCTTGGTAGATTTAGTATGTATTTTATGATTGGAGAGGTAGTATGCTTTTTATGATTGGAGAGGTAGTATGTCTTGGTGATTGGTGTCTTGGTAGAGCGTCTCAAAGATTTTGAATGAACAAACGTTGAATGTTGCAGTTATCATGGCTTTTAAATACTGGTCGTACCGTATTAAAAATCGCTGTGCTAATAATAACAGATATAATTTTCATCAAATTGTGAAAGTGATCATTACCTCCATGTTTTGTCTCACGTTTATTTGAAAACCAATAACAGGGCATTAATTAGATACAGATATAGCTGTCTATACTCTGTGTCTATAAATAAGACAGACAGGGACGATAGAACACTACAGTTTTCTTTCAACATATGTTTAGCACCACACAATGTTATAATATTTCTTTTATTTCTATAATAATTTATTACTCTTTTGCAAATATTCTATATTCCCCAATCTTTTCCCTCATGTCTTTGTTGATCTTACATGTTACATTTTCGTAGCCGTTCCACACTTGAATTTCAAAATACCAACGCTGATAATTTCTTTGTCCTTCTCTGCACACGAGTGTCACATCATTATAAAACTTTTAGTTTAAAACCGATTTTAATTAATTTTTACTAAAATAAGTTGACTTTTGTTAATATGAAGAAAGATATAAATAATATTCACTCCCCTGGATTAAACAGGGTAACATTAAAAACATATTTTAAAATATAATTCAGAATTTACAATATTTGCAAACACGATATTTTCTTCCGGGGATATGAGTCTCCAAACTGGAGTGCAGATTTTGAGTCACCAAGTTATTGTGACTGTGAGAAATGGATTGCATTCGATGAAATTATATTATTTGAATATAAAATTTATTACATTATGAAGATAATAATTCCATTTTATTTGATTTACAATAACACTTATTTTCCACTTACCTATACGTAGTAGAGATGGTAATATTGACACAGCACATGCGGGATAATTATATATGTTTCATTACGTTTATACCTTTATTTTCACCTGCAATCTTCAACATTCTATTTTCATTATGTTGTCATAAATATTTCTTTAATCCTTGCGCGGCAAGCAAAATAAACATTTTTCCATCCTCGATTTTCAAATATTTTTCATTGACAGTCGGAATCAGCCAATTTCGCTTCGATATATATTTTAACAAGACTGGTCTTTATAAGACGTCTGCTTTAAAGTATTAAATATTAAATGTAATATTTTTTCGGATCATTGTTGATTGTTCACGTTGAACGTAATACTATGAAACTATATCGTACAATTGTTCTATACTGATCGCAGACAATAAAACAAATAGTAATTTTTAAATACTTTATATGGAATCCTTATTGTTTTTATTTATAACTTCAAAACTAAAAATAAATCATGTTGTTTTGATTTTTCATATTATAACTTCCATCCTTGTCCACATTGGTCTCCTAAAATTATTTAAGTTGGAAACAGTTTTAAAAAAAGGTGGCAAAATCACAATTCCGTAATATTAATTTACACACACAGATACAAAATTTCTTTCTTATAAAAAATATTGGTCGATTATATTTAAAAATCTATAAAATACGAGAAAAACTTCCACCTCGAGGAAATTCCTTTAAACTCAATACACTTAGAAGCGTATAAACATATAAGAGTACACAGTATTTTCATTAAACTAAATGCAAATATTAACATTCGTTTTTACAATTTGAATACATCTAGTATATAAACTAGTTTACATCTTTATTTATATAAATATGCTTAGTACATCTTTCACAGGCGTAAAAATATCGTGAATTTCTCAAAAATCTATGAGATTTCAAATCAACGCTATAATTTCCCGGTAAACTTCTTGTTTTCACAATTTGGACTTGAGCAGTTTCGATGTTAGGTACATGTTTTTGGGGATATTGATGATGTCCAGAATTATCCTACGTTACATTTTTAAAGATATTGTTTTGTAATATCTATTTAAACTCGTTCTTTAAATTGATACGTGAAATTAAAAAATCGGTTACTTTTTTTACCCCTCTACAGTTAATACTATTTTTGAGTGTAATTGATATGATTTCCAGATTAATATGCTTTGTCTGTAAGCCAGATTTCAAATTTCTACATCAAAATATTTCGGAAAAAAAACGGATTTTATAGACAATCAGAAGACAGGTACTTGAATTATCTTATAGGTGTTCTTAAATAATTAATGACTTACGATGTTTTGAAACTATGGCACTTCCAGCTAACACTTCGGTATATGACGTAACTGTGGCACTTCCAGCTAACACTTCGGTATGTGACGAAACTGTGGCACTTCTAGCTAAAACTTCGGCATGTGACGTAACTGTGGCACTTCCAGTTAACACTTCGGTATGTGACGAAACTGTGGCACTTCCAGCTAACACTTCGGCATGTGACGTAACTGTGGCACTTCCAGCTAACACTTCGGTATGTGACGAAACTGTGGCACTTCCAGCTAAAACTTCGGCTTGTGACGTAACTGTGGCACTTCCAGCTAACACTTCGGTATGTGACGAAACTGTGGCACTTCCAGCTAACACTTCGGCATGTGACGTAACTGTGGCACTTCCAGCTAATACTTCGGTATGTGACGTAACTGTGGCACTTCCAGCTAACACTTCGGTATGTGACGAAACTGTGGCACTTCCAGCTAAAACTTCGGCATGTGACGTAACTATGGCACTTCCAGCTAACACTTCGGTATGTGACGAAACTGTGGCACTTCCAGCTAACACTTCGGCATGTGACGTAACTGTGGCACTTCCAGCTAACACTTCGGTATGTGACGAAACTGTGGTACTTCCAGCTAAAACTTCGGCATGTGACGTAACTGTGGCACTTCCAGCTAACACTTCGGTATGTGACGAAACTGTGGCACTTCCAGCTAACACTTCGGCATGTGACGTAACTGTGGCACTTCCAGCTAATACTTCGGTATGTGACGAAACTGTGGCACATTCAGCTAACACTTCGGCATGTGACGAATGTGGCATTTCCAGCTACGATTAGTGCTCTGTAGCTTATCAGCAACAGACTACTAATACATGCAGACTTTTAGTTTTTAGAAATTATCAACAATTGAGGTAAAACAAAAATAATTACATGTAGAACCGAATTATTTTTTTTTCCAAATTTACGGTGCATAATACTATTTAAACGTTATAGGTAGGCAAATATTTACAGTAATCCTAACAAAATTGGCCAAACAAAACCCTTACTGAAATATTTCGGTGTCCATTGAATAACTATTATTTAATAGATTCTAGAAGATGAATTACAGAAAAAAAGTTAACTATCCCATTTTCCAAAATTATACCTTTGTATTTAGTACAATTATCACCGATGAATTTTCTATGTTATCAATGACTGTAAATAGTGTCTGTGACCGTATTATATCCTTCTACCTTGGCTTTATATTTTTAAAGCGACATTATATATATTTTTTTTTAACCAAGAATATGAAAAACGACTTATTTTGTATCAAAAAACCTATATAGTAAACTTCCGTTTTGTTGTCTATATCTCTATACTTTTAATTGATAGTTTTAAAGAAATGCTAGTATATAAAATATTTCAATAAAAATATCAGTATTGTTATAAGATATTAATCATAATTACCGTCTATTTTTATCCTTTTTAAACATCTACTTGCAAAATTTACACACGTCTAAAATTATGGCGTCGTGATAATGTATGGACAGATACGAAATTATAAGGTTTATTTCACTACTGAACGCTAAAATACTCTAATTTAACTACAACTGTAACATTTTATTTCAGTTGTGACGTTACACTAATACAATAAGCTAAAGAAAATCTATTTCCTTTATAATTATATCCTACTAAATAGTTTGTTATGGAGCAAAATTTTACAGTTTTAGATGCATCATTTATATTTATTTTACTATGAAGTTTTAATTAAAAGCACTGGAAACATTCTTAGACAGTCTGTCGCGTTAAATAACGACACGAGTAAAATAATAATTTAAGAGAAAATACAAGAAAAATTCTGTCGGAATGTACGTCTACTCACGTTTATTTCGAGTCTAATATTGCTATTTAGTGCTATTAGTAGCATGTACACAAGCTAAACAAAACTTAATTATTATAATACTTAATAAGTATAATACCAAATATGGTTCATCCTTATTTGTTTTCTCTTTAGATTGTCACTATTTTGGTCCATTTTTATTGTTCCTCTCCGCAACGTGTCCAACGCATTCAGCCTTTCTTCGACTACGATTCAGAGTTTCAAAGATCTACAATTATTGTTTTTTCTCTGATTTCTTTTTTCCTTGCCATATCTTGTCGTTTAACATTTAATGTATTCCTCTCCATTGCCCTTTGGCATATTGGATTTTTGTAGGAATTTTAATCATTATATTAAGTGGTCCACATGAAATTATAAAAATAGCTGGACAAGACTGGATGGAAAAGGCTGTAGACCAAATGTCGTTGAATGTGATGGATGAGGCCTTTACAGACAGACAGTTCTTTAATAATAAGAAAATCCTAAACTTAATAATCCATATAATATTCTTAAATAAACATAATATAAAAAATATGATACTTTGTTATAAATATTTTTACAAATATATGTCAAATTAAAATTTAATTAAATTCAGATTATATTTATATTTATGAATCAATTATTAGCATGATTAAAAAACAAAGCCTTTAATAATAACAACAGATATATTTTCTCTTACTTATGTAGCAAAGCTCGTAATTTATCTAATCCCTTCTTCCCTTACGTACGATGGGCAGTAATTATCTCATGCAGTACAGAACAGTAAACAACATAGTTTATGGAAATCATACCAATTATTGAACAGTAAACAAAAGTTAGAACTTCTATGTTATTGTTCAGGGAGCTTTATGAAAACTATAAACTTAATATACTATGAATAGATGAACACATTGTACTTTTTCCCATCACCGAAATTGAATTGCCCTTGTGTGCGTACATACGTGTTAGTGACAAGTTATGACTTTGCATGTCGATATTTTATCGGTAACATGAAAAGAAAAGGACAATTGTGTAGCCAAAGTTTATTGGGGATTTACTTACTATAATAATTAGGAACTCGAAACTATAATTTAACTTCTCGCAGAGTTAGTAACTATAATTGAACGTACTCATGTTATTTGAAGATAAATAAATTCCATACGAATAACTCGTGCCTCAAAAATGTATTGAAGTTTCATGCAATACCTTATATGTATCATTTACACTTATTATATTTTTCTTTATTTAACATTAAATATTTTAAGTGTATTATTTTCACCATGAAAAAATATAAATCTAAGCTTTTTATATAAATTATATATAGAAATTAAATATAAGATGAACGACAAAAAAAAATTGTAGGGTAAAAACTGTGTACTTTATTTGCTTTTAAAAGACAACGCAATTATTCTACCACCAAGTATTTGTTACTATGGAAACGATTTTTTATGAACTCTTCAAATACTGTAACATTAAAAGGAATGGCATATTATATAAATACACTTTAAGTACTAGTTATAAACAAATTATTTATCATTTAAAAAAAAATAACCGTGCAGATCCTCATATAATGATACCATCGTAACAAAATTTAGTATTTCTACGATTTTAAATAACCCTTTTTAGTCAACATAAAATCATTGGCCTTTAAATAAAATAATTTTCTTTATTTTGAATTTCATTGTCAAATAATTTTCAATTATTATAAATTTATTAATAGATGCATTTGACTCTAAAGAGGCTCTTGCACGGATACTATGAAAATATAAAAAAATATCAAAAATATAAGGATCTTAACTTTCCCTAAAATTATGTTTACATTTTAAAGATATACCGAATACATCTTTTGATGAATAAATCAGAAAACTTTTACCGTGCTTGGCGAAATTTTTACGAATAATAAATTGTTCATTAGTTCGTGTATATTGTATCACTAAATATACGCATTCTTCATAAAACACACACACACACATATATATATATATATATATATATATATATATATATATATATATATATATATATATATATATATATATATTCATTTAATTGTAACTTTACATGGAAAAATAATATTTTATGTGCAGATATAATTGTAAATAATTCGAAATGGTCTTATTTACAGCCTGCATTAAAAAATCGAATATTTTTTGACAAGAGTAATAAATAGCATGGTGGCTTCCGAACTCTCATATTGAGATGAGTTAAAAAAAACATATTAGTTACTAAATAGTTCTTGCAACAAACCAAGAAAGTAATAGCGCTGCTAGTTTTAACTTTAATTTTTTGTTTCAAGTATTTAATATGCTTGAATATAATTTTGTTTTCCAATTTTAGATCTACTTTCACTTCTATATTTTGGTAACATATCGATATGACTTATCGATAAAATGATGTCAATCCCTGTATATTATGATGTCAATCCCTGTGTATCAAGCCCTTAAATCATGTTATATCCACGAATATATTTAATTGTATTGCTTTCTATTTGTATGAAGATTTTTCTTCAAACAATCTTGTAACCGATTTAATGAAATCCGCAATTGAGTAATACATTAACGTTCGTTAATATCAAACAAAACAAACAATTTTTAACAAAACAACTTAATAGCAAATTGACAAACCATCAATTAGTTAATAAATATGTACTGTTTTCCGAACAATAAGTTAAATAATTTCTGAAATATTTTATCAAAGAAACTGACGAATCCTAATTTCCTACGCCTATTAAAGAGTAAAGTGCCAATAAGATATTTTAGAAATTAAAAATGTGAGCACCCCTTTTGGACCCAAGAAAATATTTTGACTTCACTATTATCTGTTAATCACCTTCTAAACGAAAGAATATATATATATATATATATATATATATATATATATATATATATATATATATATATATACATATATATATATATATATATATACATATATATATATATATATATATATATATATATATATATATATATATATGTGTGTGTGTGTGTGTGTGTGGAATTTGAGACATCGAACTAGTTATTTATTAAACCTATAAATTTCCCAATAGATGCACTGCCCAAGAATTCCAGGGCAAATTTGTAAAAATGTTATCAACTAAAACTAAAATCATTTTGATCAATACGAACCATAACTAGAAGCCATTCTAAGCCATTCGAACCATAACTAGAACCTTAACTAGAATCTTCTATTATTCAATTTTAGAAATTGTAACCCGTGTGCTAATTATTGTTTTCTTGTATTAAATGAAAATAATAAATATCCGTATACCCGTAAACATTACAAATTTATAGGATTTAATTTTCCTAATAAAAATTAAAAATATCCATTAATCTGTTATGTTGCTATACCTCGATATCATTGTGAGCGGATGATTTATGTGCAGGCTACAGAACACCTCCATAAAGATTATGAGTGGACGTGGAATTATGAACCCAATGTTATTAGCACTTCAAAAGATCAGGCTTCGAATTGCCGAAATATAGTTTCGTGAAATAGTTCTTTCTGTGTTGCTTTATACCAACAAAATATAAATATTTTGCATTATTTAAACGAGACCGAATATTCAAATATTGTTTTTTCTTAAAGTTTCCTTCATGTAGTTCTGGCTAAATAATTTAAATCTAGCAGGTATTAACGGTTAATTTGCCTAATACCTGGTAGATTGCCGTAATACCTGCTAGATTAGAATAAAAGACTGAAATAAACGAACAAAGCATTTATTTATTAACGGGATAAATGTATGTTCTGTATATGTATGTTTGTCATTCACAGGCAATGTTTAAATACAATGATAAGTTAGGAAAAGATCCAAGAATAATTATAATATCTCAATAGATCCTAGTACGTCGAAAAAATAGGTTTGTGTAAAACTTATTTCTTAATGTCGTTCAGAACAGGTTGTTGACAGTTATTATAAATTACTGTTATTATAATAAATTATATTTCTTGTATACTTTAGTCATTTAAATTATCATAATATTGTTTTCTTTTAGTTTAGCCATTTGGCAATTATATTAAATTATGTTATTAAACTCTTATTATATTTATTTCTACTTTGTCGCTATATTCATTCATTAGATCATACGAGAAGCGACTCTATCACTTCATTAAACTAAATGGCTTTATCGTTTACTAGGACCATAGCGCATTTTGTCGGTCAATTTCCATTCAAAAAAAATTAATATGATGTTACTTGTATCTTATTACAATGCAAGTATGTCCAAAATAATTAAAAAATAACATTTTCTTAAATAAAATAGCGAAAGTTTTAATTATAATTCTTTAATCCGACGAAATCTTAATGTTGAATATATATTTGGCGTTAATTTAGTAGAAATTCATTATTCACAATTAAATGAAACTACGTCATGTAGTATTATTTCCACTTTCTTTAAGTTCTTTACCATGACCTAGGTTTCGTTGTATTACAACATCTTCAGGTGGGATATTAGCAAAGATCTTTGCTAATATCCCACAAGAAATTAAAGAAAGTAGAAATAATACTACATCATGTATTACTTCTACTTTCTTACTTATTTTTCCTCTTACTATAGTTCAATATCGCGATGAGCGGTCGATAAATGGGTAAACAATACTAAAATTTTGAAAGTATCTGAAATGTTTTTGTGAGCGAAATAAATATATGACTCAAACGTGCAAGAGATTGATAACTTTGGGATTTTTTAAAAGGGAAAGAGATTGATAACTTTGGGCTTTTTTATAACTTTTTGTTTTAATCGGCGACACGTGTTTTCATATATATCGATGAATACGTAACCTTTATCTTGTTATTTGTTCTGAGTTTGTTGTTTCTGTTTGTCATCTTCATTTTCTATTCATTTTCTACTAGCAGTAATGTTAAAAAGAATTTGTTTTCACTCACATGCTTTGTTCATCTATTCGTAGTGTATAAAATCTATGATGAAAACATATGTCGCCAGTTAAATGAAGTTTAAAAGCGACAATTGTATTACTGGTCTTTGCCCAAAATTGTTAAACACTTCCAGTTTCTTCTTTTCAGTTACCTCGCTCGCGACAAAAATTGAAAACGTTCGAAAATTTTAGTGTCGTTACACAATTATCGACCGTGCATTCAGTCAAATACTTTATAAATTTAATAAATAATTGGTAAACCTTAAATTTCTAACACACATGTGCTAAGGTGACGTTGACAGATATAATGAAGACAAAACATTTTTCTTTGTTCGAAAAGGGATGCTCACATTTAAAATTTCTAAAATGTCTTAACTGCACTTTACTATTTAGTAGAAAAAAGAAATTAGGATTCATTAGTTTATTTAATAAAATATTTCAGAAAATATTTAACTTACTGCCCGAAAAGCTGCACATATTTATTAAATAACTGATGGTTTATCTATTTGATATAAAGATGTTTTGATAAATTAATATTAACGAACATTATTTAACGAAACATTATTAACAAAAATTGCTTGAAGAGAAATCGTCATACTAACAGAAAGCAATGTAATCAAATATCTTCTGGGATATAATATTATTTAAAGGCTTGAGAATATTTTTTATTTTTTTTTCATTAATCTCGTATTTTATTCGAACAACGTACTCTTTAAAATTTTACCGTTAATAATTTTATTTATTTTTTTTAAATATATCTTATGAAAAACATATCAGTCGTCGATTGTCGTATAATTATTGTTATTATGTAAATTAAACTGCTTTAAAGTGTGAAACTTTTATCTCATTAAGATAACAGTATCCAAACATATTTACTTTATCGATACTTACGCAATAATAACACGAAGTGGTGCAACGACCCCGCCATTGACGTGTTTATTTAAAATCCGACAAAATATATTCTAATTATCGATTATAGAAAATTCTGCAATTAGTTACGTTCTTTTGCTAGCTTTTATTTTTGACTGGAATTATGGGACAAAAGTATATTTAGGCACTAATAAACAACGAACAAAAGAGCTCTACTACTTATTGCATTCGATATAGACTGAAGTGTACGGCACCGTGCAGAGAAAAATATTTGATACGAGGATCACAATACTGGCCCGCGGGCTACGACTACTTACCGCCTCTATGTAAGCTCTGTGCAACATATCTATTTCATTTTATTTAATCTTATACGTCCTAATATTATTTAGCTTTCATAGTCACTCTGTTTTGGATAACATAATTGTTTCACATAACCCCGTATTAAAAACTACCTCAAACCACTTTACAATACTTGACTTTGGGGTAGCCAATTGCGCGAGAATTTATGATATAACACTAGAACTGCCACAGTTCCATTTTTATCCAGTCGTCAATTTCAATTATCTCTAAGTCATTTAATTTTTTTTCTCTTAGACCTTCCAACTTTTTGAATTTTTGTTAATTAGTGTATTTTAATAATATAAGCAATTGCCATTTTCTAATGACCATACGTTTAAAATAAATTAAGTTATCTAATACCACCGTCGTGTCATATTTGTCCCACCTTAGTTAAACATGTTAATTGAAGGTCTTCAAAGATCGTGTAGGGCCAACTCCACATGCCAAGTGTAATGTTAATGTAAAAATGCTTGGCACCTGAAGGTATAAAGTGAATAAAGTGCTTCAACGTACCATTGAATATACTAGAAGGAAGCGCAGAATTACAGTAGGTTAATTGCCGAAGGTTGCGCAAGAATTGCAGTTCGACAATTGGTCTTTGACTATAGAAGAACTAAAAACATTTATGGTCCTGCTTTGAAATGCGCAAGTTTGTTATATACTTGTGTTTTTCGAATTTGTTTAGTTGAGGCGCTCCAAATTAAATAAATGCAAATAAAAATTTTAGATGGCAGTAGATAAAAGAAAATACGTAATAAATGCATTCCTTTACCTCGGAAAAATGGCAATATACCAATTGATTAGCGTCTACTTGAGTGAAGAAATTGATGAAACCTGATATTAATAAGGGATACATGTAACATTCACCAATGTTAAGTGCGAAAACTTTATTACTTCGTTATTTTTGTTCTAATACTTGAAGTCTAAAAATAATAGTATTGCCAATAAAGTCAAACTCAACACAGCTCGCTGAGAAATAAAATTTGTGAGAAAACTGCAAAAAAGAACAGTACAGTATATAAGCCTAAACTGATAAAAAATGTCCTGATTCTTAGTACTTACCCTAGTATAGAAATACATACTGGTTCAAAGAAAAAACCTTAGGTAGTTTTATTCTGAAATGAAATACTGAGTAATTTTTTTAGATCTAAAGGGCAAATACTTTTTAATATATTTTTTAAATCTAATTAGTAATATGCCATAAAAATATCTGAGATATTGATCAATACATAAATGTTACAATATTATGGATTTGGGGAGGATAAATGCCTGGGTGTAATATATAATACTCAGCAACAACAAAATTGGGCGCACATATTTTCTGTTGAAATAGGGAGAAGAATAAAGCGAAATGTATACTGCAAGCAGAAAAATAAGCATTCCTGTTGCGATTTCAGAACACATTTGAAAAAAAGATAAGGACACGTTGTCAAGTCAAGGTAGAGTGTTATTTATGCGTAATTTTCACGTCAAATCATAGCAATAATTAGTGTGTAATTTAGATATAAGTACTCGCAAGTTTCTTTTTAATTTTTTATAAATATACTCGATAAAAACATTTTAAACTACTCTACAAATAATTTGTAATATAACTGCCTTATATTAAGTCACTGAATACCATAATAATTGAACTGGGCTAAATTTGGCCAAAGACGAGTTCTGTGTTCGGTTTTTCTAATGGTAATGGGAACTTACTTATTTTGTGGAAACCTAGTTAATACCTTTTTCTTGCACCACCTATGATTCTCCATCCAGCTACTAGATTAGACCTTGATTATTTTCTCTCCTTTCATAACTATGAGTCACCCATTTTTAATTTGTAAAACGAGTGATAGCGAAGTCAGAACTTAATATTCTTCTGATTAAGTCAAAACCTTCTGTCAATGATGGTTTTAATATTGACGATTTCAAACCTATTATCGATATAATAACTCCAGTCGTTACTGACGTTTTCAACACTTGTATTACTGCAGTCTTATTTCCTAATGAGTGGAAAAGAACAAATTTCATACTATCGCATACGGTTGTAGCATAATCTCAATTTAAATACTTTAGACCTATTTTCATACTCTCACTTTTATCTAAAGTAATTGAATGTTCAAGCCCAATTAGTTGCATTTTTATGGAAGTTTTAATGTTGTTTTGGAATGGCTTACAATACCTCTACTGCACTAATTAAGTTAATACCCGCATATTGCTATACTCTCTATACTCGTATTATCGACTTTGGTAGGGCATTTATCTTTTTGTACTGTGGCCTTTTATTAGCTTGCCTTAAGTCAATCAATATTTCACAAAGTTTTTAAATTCTAATTGTATTTATACGCATGCACGCAAGCCTCTCATCTGCTAGATTTACAGCTCTATTTGTCCATTATCTGAGTCTACATACTGAAAACATTTTCATGCTTTTTATATCGAAATAAAGTTATTTTATTTATGAGGATTCGTTTAATCTTTAAGCTGCCAAATGATGGAATAATCTCTATTCTGGTATCAGACTTTCACTTTTCATTCAAGTATTCAAAAGACGTATAAAATACTCATACCTCTAACTTTAGTTTGAACTTTCCATGTTCTCTCATATATATTATTATATGAATTATTCTTTTTGTTTTTTCTCAAAAATTTATCTATCATATTTTGTTATCTGTCTGCCATGTAACATTGCAAATATACCGTAATATTAGTCGACTGTAAGAGAGGACTCTTGTCGCGATAAGTTCACGAAATGTGAAATACTTTATCATATCCTAAAAACAATTAATAATATTAGATCGTTTTAACGTAGCATCTCATAAAAAATAACCTTTTGTTTCTACAGTACAGTCGCGCATCACATCAGTGGAATATTAATGGAAGAGGTATTTTAAAATGAAAGAGATATTCCATTTTTTTCATTTTTAAGTTTTATTAGCCAAATATTAATATTTGGCTTCAAGGGGGCTATAAGTACAATGACTCCTTTTTTCTATAATGCCTCCTTTTTCAACCAAAGCTTTTAAAAATTCTTAAAAAAAAATTCTGGATACTAGCATTCGATTACAGGTTCGAATTTGAATTAGTAATTTTAACAAAAGTAGGCAGCTGTGGATTCCTAATTTATGCATATTCCAAAACGCACTTGATCTGTTTTTATGTTTTCGTACCTAAATAGCAAAAACGGAAAATTGGTACTCTTAAGATCATTCAGGTGTCTGTCTATCCGTGTGTCATAGCCGATATTCTCGAAAAGTGCTTGACATAAAAAATTGGCATAATAATACATCATTTTAATATACATATTTTGTAATAGCTAACACTTTAGAATATTTATAAGATAATGAGGAGTATGCGTATTTTTTAAATTTTTTTATATCGTATGAGATATTATTTGAAAAGATTAGTTCTAAGGAATGTAAAAATATTAACTTCAGGATTTAAGTGAATGCCTTATTCGCTTGTACTAAGAATATTGAGCGATACGAGTATGTCTAAAAAAATTTATATCGATCTTGTGTTTAGTAAATCGTCTGGTTGGCTTTAATCAATCATACCAGTTTTATAAAGATGAAATAGTTTACAGTCAATGAAGCCTCAAAATGTTCATTCGGGCGGAATAAATATGAAAATTTTAAAATTTAGTATACTTATATATAGATATCTAGTGATCACTACACCAAAAAATTCTGGAAAGTTCCGACCCTTATATTGAAACATGGTCGTTAAATATAAGGGTCGGAGATATAGCCTCCATTACTCGATTCATTACCGTAATCCTTATATTAATTTATATTGCTAATTACAACTTTTATAATCAGTCTTACAATTTCGTTATTATACTTACTGTTTTATATTATATAACTAATTTATCTTCCATAAGTTATTTAAAATATGACTACACGTAATTCCGAGGCGAATAAACCCTTTTGTTTATGTGTACGCTATCAGCTGAGGTTTTCGTGATTAATTTTCATTCATACCTGTTTATCGCAGAATGTATAAAAGATACAACAAACAAATTTATTAAAGAAGTGAAAAACTACCATATCTAAATTTGATCTACAAGCAGCCGTTTTTGAAAAATCTAGGAAAATAGAAAATATTAACCTATTTTTCAAGATGATGGCTAGAGTTTATCTCGAATTAGCATTTTTGGTATAATCATAATTCGTAACAAGTTTATCAGTTTTCAAAACTTTTAAACATTATTTTTAATGTACTTAAAAAAACTTAATAAAAATATTAGATACGACATGAAAATTTATGATATATTTACTGATAACTATTATAGTTTGTTATGACCCTTTTTTTGTTTCAAATTCGGACCGTAGAACTACTTTTACTTTAACTAAAACTAAACAGTTACAGCTAAATCTAACGAAATTGTATATGGCAATGTATTATAAGCGTATTTAGTTTGCGAAATTGAGCCACAAATGGAATGAATAACCGTTAGGCCCATGGCTGTACGTAAACAAAAGCCAGAATAAATAACTAAATCAATGAGATCATCCTTAATATCTTAAGCTTAAATAATTGTTTTAAGCGCTATCTTAACAAGATAGCGATTAAAACAAAATGCAGTTATGATCCCTTTTTTACCCAATTGGAACCAAGACAGGCAGTCAATATAATGTGAATAAATTATTCTATATATATGCGATGTTATATTCTAATTATATATATAAAATTAATATATTGTACTAAATAATATACTTTTCTAGACTAGGTATACTTACTCCCTTGATCAATATGGCACCCATGATCTGTGTAATTATATCAAGTTTATAAAAACTACTTATATCATTTAATATGTAGTCTCGAAATTCAATCATAATTTTTCAAAAACTCCCACGCTTGCTCTTTTATTCACTAAACGAGATTCAAAGGCGCCGAGCATCTAATGTAAAAATTTTAAAAATCATACTGTAACAATAATAACGAATTTATTTTTTTTTGTTACAGAAACTACCTACTCAACATTAACGTTATATCGAAGCTGGACGTGTCCTGTAACTATCCATATTAATAAAGACAATCCTCAATACACCGATACTTCCACGAGAAAAACATTTTGCAGATTCCAAACATGACCAAATAATATGTAAATGAAGCTTGGTTGAAACGATTCGGAAATATATCTTTATAGAAAATTATGTATATGATAAAGATACTTTACATCAGCAGTTTATAAAAAAATACTTGCCTAAATTACTGTATAGAAATATGAGCGATATTTAAAATGATTCGAAGAGACAACGGACGGCATCAACAAAATAAGTTATACCACGTAATCATAACCACCAGTATTTCTTAATCGTATGGCGACTTACGTACCGAGACATTTTAATCACTCACCATCTGGCTTCACTACTGCTGCTGTTTCATTTCCTTTCTTCTTATCACCAACAATCTGTATCCTCGTGCTCGCAGATCTCACTCGCCACGTACACGCACAATACAACGTCACCCTTTTTCAGCCAAACGATTTCGACGCCGTATCCCCCTCAAATGAATACTTGCTATTCAACAATAGCTTCTTTATTCCCGGCAGAAGTTCCCTTGATAACGTATCAGTAGAGCGGAATTATTCATTTGTTGGCGTCAAAAAGTTTTTCATGCCATTTTCACCGGCCGTCACTATTCTGACAACTATTATTCTACTTTCTATTATTGTGGGAACTATAGTGGGCAATATACTGGTGTGCGTAGCAGTGTGTTTGGTGCGGAAGTTACGAAGGCCGTGTAACTACTTGCTAGTTTCACTGGCGGTGAGTGATTTATGTGTCGCAATACTAGTCATGCCAATGGCGATGCTCTATGAAATTCTAGGTCACTGGCCTTTCGGTCCCGTTCTCTGCGATTTATGGGTTTCCTTCGACGTTTTATCTTGCGCCGCAAGTATTCTCAATCTTTGCATGATATCCGTCGATAGATATTATGCTATTACTAAGCCCCTCGAGTACGGTGTAAAAAGAACACCTAAGCGAATGATCTTCTGTGTGTTTTTGGTTTGGTTCGGAGCCGCATGTATATCCCTCCCCCCTCTCCTGATACTGGGCAATGAGAAAAGTGAAGACAGGTGTTCGGTTTGCCAAAATTTTGGATACCAGATCTATGCGACGCTTGGATCGTTTTATATACCCCTAACTGTAATGATTGTCGTATATTACAAGATATTCAGAGCAGCGAGGAAGATAGTAAATGAAGAAAAGCGGGCGCAATCTCACTTAGAAACACATTGCTACCTAGAGATAAATGTTAAGAATGGAGGCGGTGCTGAAGCCAAACTTCTAGGCAACCAGGAAGCGACGGATTCTCAAGTCCCGAGAGGCTCTACGGCAAGCACTGATACTGTGGTAAGATTTATTACGTTCGATATAAGTACTATAAGTTAGGACGTACAAAGTAATTTATATTAATTTCACCATCTGTTGCATTATACAATTTATTACTAAAGTGGATAAGTTATATTACACTAGAAGAAAAAAAACAAAATCAAACAATTTGATGTATATAAGTATTGAAATAAGATTTGAATATATGAAACGTTAAGATTACTAATAATTTACACTACAAAATACTCATGTATAATATTATTTGACAATTTAAAAGATTCAGATTCGTATTATTATTAAAATTAAGCAAAAATATATATTTTAATTTTTGCAGTGCAGTGTCGAGAAGAATAGTAGCGCGATCGGTCGCTGTTTCTCTAGCAATCAGCGCAAATCGAATGAATCTCAGTATCCTATGTTGCAACAACAAACGCGTCTACCGGGAAAGTCAACACACATGCTCTCCACACCCAACAACAATGCCAAACGAAAGCATTCCACCGCAAAGACTGGGCGGAGTCGCACTTCTTCAGAGGGACTATCCACCACTCACCGCATCCGAGCCTCGCTCACCGGCTTTGCATCCAAGAACCAAAATAACAAAGATGATTCACAGCCAAATACAAACTCCCCCCATCAAAAAAAGCTAAGGTTCCAGCTCGCTAAAGAACGGAAAGCCTCAACCACTTTGGGCATCATAATGTCCGCCTTCATATTCTGCTGGTTACCCTTCTTTGTACTCGCTTTGCTGCGGCCTTTTAATGATATTCCCGATACCCTGAGTAGCGTTTTCTTGTGGCTGGGCTACGCTAACAGCTTACTCAATCCAATTATCTATGCGACCCTTAATCGGGATTTCCGAAAACCGTTTCAGGAGATATTGTACTTCAGATGCTCGAACTTGAACCATATGATGCGTGAAGAGTTCTACCACAGTCAATATGGGGATCCGGAGCAGCACTATTGCGCCGTAAACGCTTCGAGTCGACTGGCACAGGTTTATGATGAAGGAGTCGAGATCGTCACTGCTGATGGCCGAGAAGAGAGTTTCCTATGATCGTGAAGTACGCGGCCCGATGCCGCCAGTTTCGACACGCTCATGTGAATATCCTCACAACCCAACAGCAGAATCTGCTCAATGTGCGTAGTGAAGCGACAGTTGACAGCGAAAACCTATGAAAACATCTGTAATATTCAAGTGTTGCCTTCAACGAGGTGGACGTTTTATTAGTTTATTCGAACGATAGTGTTTCCACTTGTAATGGACCTTACTAATTAGAAAAAACGTATTATCATTCTTCGTATATCAGATTATCATTAGAATAATATGTGTAGAAAAAGATTTGGAATTTATTTCATCGCTGTATGAGAGCAGATCGCCGTATGGCTCAGCGTAGCTAAAAGATATAATCCAGTTTTGGACAATTGTGTTTTATCTTTTTTATTAAACTGCTTTTATTATAAATTTCGGACTCATAATATATTATTTATGTATTACGTATTAATTGACTAGCGTAATATATATATACGCTAGTCAATTAATACGTAATACATAAATAATATATGTTATATATATATATATATATATATATATATATATATATATGTACGTATATATACATATACACACATCATATTTTATTTTACCATTAGTCTTAAAATTATCAACAGTTCAGGAAATAAAGGCACATATCATAAAGGTGAACCAATAAACAATTGTAATATTTCTTCTATTATAATATGGTAGAAGTATGAAAATGAATATTAAATTGCACGAGTACATCAAACTTCAACCTTTTGACATTTTAATGCTCCATATTCATAAATATTTTACTTTACACGATGCGTGTCATGTCAACGTCATATTAAATCTCACAATAGACCTTAAAGCATAACCTGTCAAAACTCTTCATTATCACTGACATAAGTAATTCGATGATAAAATTTATTTAATTAAAAGCATTACAATTTATACGGCATTACGGCGATTTGCAGACGAAAATGTATTTTATTACTCAAAAGTAAATTGTATGTGTCGAAATGTGATTATAAAAGTTAATTTCGTATTTTATTTTGAGTAATTTTCAAAATGGTAATATAGCAAATAATAAAAAAATATTCTGATAGTTGCATTTTTGATGTACAAAATTCATGTGCCATTAATGACGCTTTTGAGTCAGAATTGCCGTGTAATAAAAGCGAAGTAATTGTTTTTTTAATTAACTAGTCGAGCAGTAAAATGTAGTGATCTTATCAAACGTAAATAAATTTCCTATTAAATCAACTTTTACCTTATGTTTAAGAAAAAAAGTAATAAAAAAAGTCAACATAAACTTACACGCGCTGTTGACAAGACTACATCGCAGTTCAAACTTTTAAACTTGTTGATTAAATAAAACATATCGAAAATTTCTTCAGTCTATTTCGACCAATGTAACAAAATTTCAGTCAAGCAGCTTTTATGTTGAATAATTTACTTTAGCAAAAATTGTAAAAATAATTTATTTTTCACCATATTATCTGAATGTATAATCAGTTAATATTAAAAAACATTTTTTGAAAAATATTTTAGTATCAAGGTTTAACTTTAAGGAATACCAAAGAAATTACTAGTCGAAAAATTAGCGTACTTAGATTTTATTTGTGTTTCTTCCCACAATAATTTTTCCATTACGAATCAGTTAATTATAATTGTTATTTATTGATTAATGTGCTCAATGTTTGCATAAACAATGTTGTGTAATTTAACTATTTTTTTGTAATTTTTCCATATGTCATTATTTAAATAAATTGTCAAGTTTATACTTAATGAAACTATTCAAGTTAAATATTGAAAATATTATAAGACTGTCGCAGATTAAAAATGTAATGAAATTCAGAAAAGAAATTGGAGGATAGAACAAATTATTAGGTTTACGTGATTTTTAGCAAAAGATGAATTCAAATTACCATTGATGACGACTGCACGTAAGGGTCACATTGAAATTAATAATAACTATTTATGAATAGTTCTACATTTCGACGTAGCTCACAATGATTTATGTAGTCTCTTAATTAATTACTCAAAGTTTCATATGAACAGATTTACGAACAAATTTAAGGTCACTGCCAAATCAAAATCTCTAAAAAGGGGATCAAATACTTTTTTACGAAATTCATTTTGTTCATTTTTTTAAATAATATCCTTTAAATTGCATAGTTAAAAGAAATTTAATGCATTGTAAAATTCATTTTATTTGAGAAATGTCCATAATACAAAACAACTAATAACAAAAATATGTGATTCGCTTGACATTTTTTTAAAATTTTTAACTTTAAGATGCAGTATCCTTTATATGTAAATTACAAAAGTTGCAAACGGTATATTTTATATATTTTTAAGTTTTCAGTTTAACTTTCCTTTTGACATGGTTCCATTTATTTAATCTCAAAATTGTCAGTTTTGTAATGACACTTGTTTATGTAGCAATTAATAAAGGAAAAGCTAGGTCCTCTTTGTAATAGTATACTATATCAGCACGAATGTGCGATGTGGTCCTTTATCCTCATAGTTTATTGCATCTTGGTGGAAGAGGACGTGGACATCATTCCTTATAAGGATTCATACTGTTCTTATCGAATCTTTCTTTCCACTTATTTCAATTGGAGACGAATTTAGTAATATTTAAATAACAGTTTTATGTTTATTTTATAAAACCAATTAAATTTCAAAATACACAATGCGTGTACTCAGAAATGTAATGTTTTAAAGTATTGTCTTACTTTGTGAGTTACGTTACGAATTACTTACTATACGAACTAATATAGGCTAATTAGTTTAGTGTGTATATTGTTAAAATTACACACCGCGCAAAACTGAAACTGAAAAAACAGGCCTAATTATTTCTCTTACCGTTTAACAGCAATACCACTTTATATAATTTTATATTTTTCACCCACCTAGTCATATATATATATATATATATATATATATATATATATATATATATATATATATATATATATATAAATATATATATATATATATACATACATATATATATATATATATACATATATATATATATATATATATATATATATATATATATATATATATATATATATAATTAGTAAAAACTATTGTAAATTTCTATTTTAATACTGTATATAATTAATTTATGTCACATGTTTGAAAGAATTTAATTAACTTAAAAAGATTTGGATACAAGTAAATTATTTGACAAGGGTAAGTACAATCAATTACTGAGAGTATATCATTAATATTTTGTAAATAATTGTACATCTCTAAACAAAATAAACTTATTTAAATGATTTGTATGAAAAAGGTGAAAATTGAGTATTGCTATTAGAGAATATATGTTAATTACCTTAATTATAGAGAGAAATATGTACTTGTATAATGTCTTTCATTTTATACCGTGTGTTTGTTACCATTCTCTTATATAGTAAATAGTTTTTTTTGTCTCTGCATTAGATAGGAAAAACGTACCTCAATATATTTCCGTACAGTCTTTTAAATAAATATGTCCTTAAAAATACTCCAGCGAAATTACTTCTGCCTTAGTTTTTGGTTTTAAAATATATATCGCATTTAAGCTATAAATAGTGACCCGAAAATCGCAAATCGCATATTCGGAGAAACCAGCAGTTTTTTTATGAAATTACGGTCTAAATATTACTTCATGATGAGACAATAAACTTAAAAAAATCAAATTGAGCAGCAGACTGATGTCAGAGATGGTCATCTCAAACTAGTCCAAATTATAACCCATGCGCATTAATGGCATGTTAATAAGTATTCACAATTAAATGAAACTACGTGATGTAGTATTATTTCTACTTTCTTTAAGTTCTTTACCACGACCTAGGTTTCGTTGTATTACAACATCTCCAGGTGGGATATTAGCAAAGATTAGTTTCTTCAACTAGTAGTCAAAGCAACTATTAGTTTCTTTGCCGAGTAATGAATTTCTACAAAATTAACGCCCAGTATATTCTATATTTAATAAGTAAAATTGTACATACAAGAATTGCTGATATTTTTTATCTTTAATTTTGAAACTGTTTGTGATAATTTCTAGTTTCATAAATTGTGACCAAGGACAAATGTAATATGACCGTACGAAATGGGCTTAAAGACGGTGAAAAGTATTTTCCCGCCTAAAATTGAACATATTTGATAAGTGTTAATTAGTTTTCTTTAGATGCACTCAGAATATATTTTACAATAAAATACAAAATAACCTTAAAACTTAAAAAACTGCGCAAATCGTACGTTGATTTCGTGGCCTTATCTTTTGGTTCCTAATTCAACTTTCTCAGAATAATAATGAATAATTCTTGATATATTTCCTTATTTATTAAAAATTGAAAATGATGTTTCTCAGAATGGATTAATGAATTAAGTATTAGATTTTACAAAATCAAATATCTTAAGAAAATATTTAAAAACTATATTAATATTCCACATTTTTCTTCATGATATATTTTCCTATTAGTTTTAAAAATAGGGGAGGGTAATATATCACATATAAACAGGTAAACCAAGTGAAACGAGTAAATTTTTCTTAAAGCTATACAGCAAACTTTTTCAAACTACTTCAAACTTTATTACATGCATTGTTGTCTTTTATTTCTAATAGCCAAAACTAAACTTATTGTAAAAATCAATAGATTTCTGCATCGTTATATGTTTTAACGTTTCTTTGAGCTATAAATACAAAGTCCTAAATCTGAACTATGAAGAAATGTTCTAGTAATTGTGTCGTGTTTATCTTTCCTTATAATCCCTAGTCTCCCTATTCCATTCGGAAAATTACCTTATTATCAAGTGTCGAAGTTTAAACTTATGTATGTTTTCGAAGCTTCGTTGACTCGTGGAAACCCTACGATTAGAACTGTCAGTAACAGTACATATACAAATTAAAACATCTAAGAGTACATAGTATTTACAAAAACTATTATTTTTTCTTCATTGGCGCAATCATTCGAGGTGGATCCAAGCCTTCTCAAGGAGTTTATTAATTTCATTTATTTTTGACTATCATTCCACTGTTCCATGTCTTCAGTACGCCGTTGTCTATGTCGAGATAGATATTATGTTTCACTATGTAACTATATTATCATTGCAGAGATCTTTTAATATGCAATCGGCAATAACTTCCAATATATTTTGATAACTGGCGTCACTTAACGAAATATGAGTCTCCATTTCTTACAGTATTTCCACTCCTCTAAATTTCTACCCATGTATGTCAAAATCTTAAAAATCACAATAAACGGAATTTTGTAAATATTCAAATATTATTTCAGTCAATTGCATTAATAAATTACAGACTCATAAGTAACCGAATTATTTGTTATCAGCCTGCGGAAGATATGCTAGGCAGTAATATATTTAAATAGTGAAAACTAATATCAACATTTATAAAAAGTTGAATAGAAATATAATATGTCCTTAAATGTTGAAATTTTTTATATTATTTCCCAAATCATAAAAAGCGAGCTCCACTCATATTTGACAGGTTTATTTTTAAACGAGTTCCTAAACTAATATGCCCTAGATTAAAATGGTGATAAATAATTTGATAATATATTATGCATAGATTTAAAAGTGCGTATTGGATATCGATGCAAAAGTAGACAAAAATCTCTACAAAAACACTATAAATGAATAACTACTGCCCGAGACTCTGCGTGCATGAAATTTTATTTCCCTTAGTTCAACGTATGTCGGGAAAATCACCTATGCATTTCCATATTTTCTCGGAAAGTTAAACCACAGAAAATTTTAATTCTCACGTATCGCCATCTAGCGACTTTGTCCGAAACGACACGCACACAATAGTGTGCTTATTTCTTGAGAATTGGCTTGATTCTACAGGAAATTATGCTTTTTCTTGTTTTTAATGTTTTTGGAAACAAGTAGAACCTAAACTGGAAAAAAATACGCCAAAAACTGATATCAACTTTCGGTAAAATTATTCATATGGGTTCTATACGAAATCCATTTTATTCTTTGAACGCCGTGTCATTTCTCCCATTTCCATATAAATTTCGTGGATTTCGAATTCTTTCTAGAGGCTTTATGTTAAATTTCAAACTTTAAGCCCAACGATGTGGGCTGCATTGATATGCCAATAAATAGAAAAGTGTCCCTACTTTTTGTTCATGAAAACTTCAGAAAATTTCAAAAACTTATTTATTGGCCTTAGTGAATTAATACATCTTATCATATAGCACAATGTCAGAGATGAGAATTGATTACCCAGTTCAATACGTGTATAATAACTTTACTACGTGTATAATAAGTTCTTCCCATTCTCTGCAATTGAGTAATGGGATAGTCAAATTAAAGTACTGCGAAGCGCTTCCTATTCAAATATTCTTTG
Organism: Druceiella hillmani; assembly: GCA_039881145.1. Taxonomy (NCBI): domain Eukaryota; kingdom Metazoa; phylum Arthropoda; class Insecta; order Lepidoptera; family Hepialidae; genus Druceiella; species Druceiella hillmani. Next base: position 20,595,345 of record JAYKKI010000021.1, on the reverse strand, counting down.
TTTTATGAACTAAACTTTGGTTTTTGCTTAACTAAAATTTAACAAGTGAATTACAATTACAATCACAAGATAATGTGAAATAAGAGTAAGATATTGTTTTCCACTAACTTAAACTTTAATACCATATTTATTACTAATTTTGATTATACGACTATAATATAAAAGGAGTATAAATTTACTTCATTTGCTAATCCCTACCTAACTTCATTTATATTGAAAAACGTATTTAAAAATGATATATTTATATAAGTTTTAAATACGTTCTTCTACTACTAGCTTCTGGATAAAATAATTATCTCTTTAGCTATTCAACTTCAATATTTTTATTCTGTTAAGTAAAACAGTACTTTCTGCCTATTTGAGACGATCTTATTGATTATTTAAAATCAATCTAAAATAAAGTGATGGGGGAAAGCAACACATTTTTTTTAGTATTTTCTAAAGTGGTAAATAAATTTGGCCCAGAAAGTTGAAAAGAACATATTTTTATTAAATTTTCTATTGAGTAATAAAAAAATAATAAATTTCGCTGTTAATTTGGATGAAAAATGTCTCCATATTATGCTTCTTCATATAATGCCCTCGAGCTATATAAACATACTCCCACCCATATATATATATATATATATACATATATATATATATATATATATATATTAGGGTGCTTCTTATTTCGTCAAAAATATTTTTTTTTTAATATATCTCGTATCACCTTTTTATTTCAAAGGCATAAAAATTATTACATTTATTTTTACCCATTTTTAAATTAATATTTAAGGATAGCTACCAGCGAATGAAAATGAAAAAAATATAAATCTTAGATTTTTTTTAATCATTAAAAAAATGTATAATCATACACAAAAACAATAAGTAACCTACGCCAACAACATGATTTTATTTTGTATTTGGATACTTTTGCCTGAAATTTTTCACCACCAAAAGAATTGTTTTTGTTCTTCGTTGGTGGTAATTCATTTGTTGTATTCTTCTATCAATGCAATGCCTCGCTCCGCAACGTCATTCACCACTCTCATAGAATGTACAACATTTTTGGAAGCTTTGTAATCTTCATATTTTTCCCAAAGACTAGGTTTTTTTTTGCAAAAATGCAGTCGAAATTCCACGGATTCTAAAAAAATTCAAGGTGTTACTGAACACAAAATCCCCGATGTATTTTTCATCAATGTGACATATATCCGCGCTTGGGGCTATGCCAGCCATATGCCATATAGCCAACGCTACAAGTTCTTCGTAAAGGTACCACTAGTACCCTAGGAACTTCGTTAGGGCTTTTTTGGACATATCTTTGTTTATATACTCAAAACTATTAAGATTTTTTAGCTGCCATAAGTCGTTCCTTGGTGCTGAAGTTGCAACAGGAGCTTGAAACCAACATCTTACATACACTATAACAACGAAAACGCAAATGAAACTAATTGCTTTAAGTTCCCTTTTTATTAATTTAAACTGGTGTTTAAACTTGAAAAGCTTAAAGCAATAAATTACTTTTGATATCCATCGTGCACCATGAAGACCTGCTGGAGCTCTGAATGATATTCCCTGGTTAGGCACATCTCCCAGAAATATTATTGCTGGTTTTAACAGGTCCTTGTAATTATCTCTAAGTTGAAAATTGTTGAGCTGTTTCTCAGCTAATAAAATTGTGTTACTTCCTACATCAAATAATGGAATAATTACTGAAAGGAAACAGAATTACGGAAATAGATATTAAATGGTTCTCGGGGAAAAAAATAAATGAATAATGAGGAAATGTATAAATCCGAAGAATTTCAAACAGAAACTATGGTAAGTGAAATATTTAAAGAGGAATTGAAAGTACCAGAAAAAAAATTAAGGAGAATACCAAAATATTAGAAGAATTACAGGCAGAAGCCATAATGATGGAACTAGTTAATGGAAAAGTCGTATTAATAGGACAATCAAAACAAAAAGAACCGGAAAAATATTGCAAGAAGGACATTATAATATATAATAATCGTAAGGATCCGAACGTTCAAAGCAAAAGAAGAAGGACTAATACAAAAAGTAAGGAGAAATTGATAGGAACATCAACATCTCCAAAAGAGAAAGAAGAAAGCGAATGGGAGTGAAAAACCTAAAAAAAACATTAATAGAAAAAAATGTTTTTATATTGATTATTAATGACAAGTATATGTATGTAAATCTTTCCAACTTCCCATAAAGAACAAAAATTATCATAGGATAACAGTATATGTATATTTTACGTAACAACTGCAAACCTTAATTAAAACAGGTACGTACTCGTAGATTTCTGTATTCTGATAATTATTCATTATAAAATATTTACTGACAATTGAAAATTATAACCCAAAATATGAAATAGTATTTCTATTTACTACTTTCATTTCTTTTGACTTTTTCATTTTTCCTTTGTCGCGAGGATACGGTGACAACCAACTTAACATTTTGCTTCGACATTTTTCTTCGGTAATTTTTATAGCGTTTCAAATTTCTTGCCATACATCACTTTTTATGTTTTTCATAAAGTAGTTTTCATTTTTGGGATTCCATAATACGATATATTGTTTGTATATAGACAGCAACAGTAGATTCTGTTCATCGCACTTGCTACAATTTACAATTATGGATTAGTAAGTCGCTAGTTTACAGCTATTTAACCGTTGGTACTAAGTTACCACTAGCGGTACTCTATACATTTATTTTTTACTCTATACGGCACGAGCAGTGGAGTCATCACTGCGGCGCGCAGAGAGCTCTGAATGCATCGGCGGTCGATGGCGGAAAGGAAAGGTGCGAGCGAACTTTTTGTTCAGCCTGCGGTGCGGAGCGTTGGACTTCCACGGTGCACGCTGTTTCACTAGTTGATCATCCGTCTCTGTCTCGGCACCTAGACCTTTTTACTTATTATTAGGAGTAAATATTCAGTAAATATTACCATAATTCTTTAGTTAAGTCTTTAATAAGAAAAAAAAACATAGCATTTTAAGAATGTTTAAAATTAAAATTTACTAAGTTTCAATTAGTTTTTACAAGAATACAAGATAAACTACATTAAGTAATTACAAAACAAAATTATACTTGTTTTCGTAATAACTTCAGGTTGAATCGAGGTAAAACTACTCGTACTTAATGAATCTTCTTACATTAGTATGTAAGATGTAAATGTATTGAACTGTATTGTTTTATAAATGTAACAAAATATTGTTTTTGATAGGTTATGTAAATTAAATCTACTTTTGGATGAATTTATAGAAAATAATATTTACGAATATAGAATTTTAGAAATACTTTAAAACATAATAAAATTCTGTCTTTCGCTAAGATTTGTGACACAACTAGTGAAAATTCTTTCAATGTTGCTTGGCTGACTATTAAAAATCGAAAATCGTATTTACATTCATGAAACTGGACAACAATTGTGAATATTCATATTAATAACACAAATTAGCATGCCATTAACCAATGCAGAAGACCATTTATTTTTAACGTCCGGTCACGTTCTTTTTTGCTGTCCAAGTAGTTCATGTATTTTTTATTGTAATGTAATTGCAATATATGCTTTTGAATATGCAGAGATTACATATATATATATATATATATATATATACATATATATATATATATATATATATATATATATATATATATACTGTACTCTAACGCAAACTGTGATTGCAACAAAATTTTGAAGTGACTTTTAAAGCAATGTAACGTAAAATTGTGCGAACGGGGAGATCAACACATTAGACCCACAAATTGTAACTAAATTTTTAGTTTAATATCGTAGTGCAATAGAATTGTTTAAATTTTGTCATCGAAGAGAGTGAGTAATCGGATTGGATGACCAAAATTACAGAGTTTGCGAGAAGTCTTTCATAATCCAAGATTTTTAAAACAACTTTTCTTAAGAAATTGTTACAATGGAATGCAAAGCTGAGTCATATAATTTGCCGACGTCGACCGGAAGTGTCATAAAGGCAGTGTCGAAACCAAAGATGTTGGAACAACCAAGAATAGATCCACCGAGCACTAATTCATGCGCAGTGGTGGCCGCGGAGAGTATTGGCAAACCATGTTTTATTCATGTTGAACCAACTTGTTAAAGTATATACTGAAGCGAACTACGTACGAGTGCAGCGCAATCTGTATTGGTGTATCGTTTGCTCGCATGTATATGAAACAAATCATGACTGCATTGTATCCCCAATAAAATATATTTTAGAAAATCTATTAAACATAGGTAAAACTCGCAATATAAAGGTTCCATGCATTTATAAAAATTTATCAGTACTTTTATTAAACTATGATTATTTATATTTCACAACCTAAATATATTGCCTACTATGTCTTTCTCAGATGTGTCCAACAAAACAACATGGTCCATATTAAAATATTATAAGATTTAGAATAATCGTTAGTTGCCCTGTAACCTTCTAGTCAGATTTTACCAAGCTTGTTTTTTTCATGATTTTTGGTTCAATCGTTTCAAAAACGAGGCTAGGTATAAGCTCTATTTTCGCATATGTGGTGTTGTGTTTCCTTTTTTACTAAATATTTCCCACTGTGTATTCGTCCTTTTCCTTTAGTTGTTGTGCTACTGACGTCGGTTGAAAGCCGATTTTCTTTTAGAAAAGTTTATTGTTTGAAGTTTCATTGTTACATAAAACTTTGATCCATAAAACTTTGATCCTTTCTGATTATGGTTAAATTGCTCGGAGATAGGTTACTGATCTATTAGTTGGACGTTAGATAAATGATTAAGTAGTTGTTTCATAGTATTTATTTTCCATGTTCCTGTTTTCTTCATTTTGAAACGTAGTCTCCACCGGGATGATGACGATGTTTTTTTCTACAGTCTTCTAAAACAAAATTTATTTGAATACAGATGTTATCTGTATTGATAGACAATATGTTCTTTCTTTACAAAAACGATATGCAATAAATTGCAGAGTAACTTGGATTCGTATTAAATAATATACCGTTTGGTATTAACCTTACCAGTATGGTGTTAATATACAATTTGCCAATTCGCAGCGAGAGATCGTTAGCAAAATATCAGACGTTTCTACAATTAGTAAAATGTTTATTTTATTAATCTCAGCTTAGCACAAGTATATTTATTGTCAATTATTCATAGCCTCAATGAGATTTAAACTTATGCTCACGCAATTATATTGCTTGTATATCAGACTGTAAACATTACATTATAACACGCTAGCAAACATTATATTATAAATCACTAGGATTTAAGCGATTGCTATCTTACCGGATAACGAATATCTAATTTAAATTTTAATAACTTCATGTATTACACAACTTATTTTGACATAAGATCTTCTCATGGGGATACATGTCAATACTTTATGTTTTTTAATCACTTCTCTAACTATAAATAAAATATCTATCTTTCACTATACGTTCGCATTTTCCATTTTAAACTAGAACATGAAATAGCCACTTTAATCATCATATATCCAGAGTTCTCAGATACGATAATAACATTTAAATATCACTTATCAATTTCAAATATTACATGTGTTGGATATATTTACCGAAGAGCGTACTTTTAGAAGCAGCTTCTGCCATGATCGGCGTTCCGAAGACAGGCGACACAAACAAAAACTGAATAATTCCAAACATGTGAAGAAGATGTTACGCGTACAAAATGATTTAACAGCTGAAACACAATTTAAGAAGTTAGTTGAAACCTAAACAGGTGTTTAATAAGAAAATGTAAAAATTGTGAAGTAAAACAAATAATGAGCTCATTTAATCAAAATACTCTTAACCCTTTATTTACTTTTATTGAAACTGCTAGAGTTCAAAACTTTTTTATTATTAGTTAAAAATGTAAAATTTAGGAAGAAATTTAAAAACTCCTTCATCCATGTAATTTTTGTCAATTTCAATACAAAATGCTGAAATGGAGCCAAAAATGTTGAATCATTAAAATAATAACATATTTGCTGGTTTGCCGAATGTTCTTACCGAAATATTCTTAGGAAACTGGTGGAAACACTTCTCTCTAGTAGAATAAGCATGTCACATTGAAAATATTTTTGAAAAAAGATTTAGAGGGATATAGTAAAAGTAACATAACACAAAAATATTGTTTTTAAAATTGTTGTCTTTCCGTTTGTGTATATTTTTGAACATGCATCACGAAAAAAGTACTGACCTAATTGGGAATAAATTTTTACAAAAGCATAGGCGTCAACTTGAAATAATATTTAAGTAATCTCAATGAAATATGCTCACAAAAACATTGCGAATTTAAGATTTTCAAAATTCAATTATTTTGCATTAATACGACGATTAAAAATACCTTCATACTAAATTTAGTAATTACACAAATTTATAGTATACCTATGTACATCGATAGATTGCGCTAGTTTTAAGTCACACAATGAAATTTTCCACATGTACATACATAAGCGAAACGGGCGTGGCCAGTGGTGAGGTGTGGAGTAATGTGGGAGGTGTAGATAGTAACCAACCTAAATGTAGGAGATACGTGAGGGCAGAAGTTCTGTTTAACACAGAATACTCGTATTTGGATGCTATATATATTCGACTAAGTTTTATTTCCTTAACTTTGTCTAAGATTTGAATTTAATGTCAATATTAATAAAAAAATAGGCACCATAAATGTTAGTTGGCACGTGTGAAATTATGATATGTGCATATCAATAAAAACTGTAGAATTGGCGTATTTAGATATTGAAGTATTTATGAAAAAACGAAAGAAAACGTAACAAAAGTAATGGAACACAAAACTATGGCTTTTTATGAAATTTATGTCCACTTCTCTGTTTATCTGATTTTGTATTCACGCATCATATACGAACAGCTAAAAGAGTTTCAATGAAGTTTTTACTGGTATAATATGTGATTTTAATAGAATTGTTTATCTAGTTGTTTCATTTCACAATTGAAACAACTAGAAAGAAGATATAGTAATTTGACATTGCATTTCAATAAAAAGTGCACCCATTTAAAATAAAGACTCTTATGATTATCATAATAGATGGCGATACGTTCATTGATCTTACAATTAACTTAAGAAAATTGTTTAAAGATCCACACGACCGAAGTCGTATTCGAGCTAGTATTGCAATAATGGTAAAAAATACAAGCTGGAATTGAAAGTTGTACCAAAATCTGAAAATAACTTTCTTCCATTAATAGAATACTCTAAAGAATACGCAATAACAACAATGTACGTAGTATCTGTCCGTATATATGTAATTCTTTGTTTTATATTCAGTTGTATGTATCATACATAAACCAATCGTGATCCACAACTACAAGATTTCAGGTAATAGTCTATCTGCAGAGCGTTAAAATGGATCCATTTCCAAAGGGACAAGATCAGACTTTTCAACACCAACGTCAAATCCGTCCTGATGTACGGCTGTGAGACGTGAATGTGAGACGTGGTCTCCTCCAAAGGTCTCACCCACCAACTACAGGTCTTCGTGAACAGATGCCTTCGCCGCATCATGAAAGTGAGGTGGCCGGAGGTGAAGAGGAACGAGGATCTGTGGGCTGAAACAGACCAAAAACCCATCGCAGACCAGATTAGGGAGAGGAAGTGGCATTAGATCGGCCACACGCTACGAAAGGCTGACGAAGCCATCGAGAAGGCAGCTGGAACTGGAACCCCCAAGGAGCAAGACGACGTGGCCGACCAAGAAAGATCTGGCAGAGAACGGTCCAGGAAGAAGCAAAGACAGCTGGAGAGAGGTTAAGCAACTGGCCGCTGACCGCATCAAATGGAGAAATTTTCCGTCTGCCCTATGCTCCGACAGAAGCGACAGGAACTGATGATGATGATGATGAGAGAAAAACTGATGATGATGACGATGAGAGCGTTAAAGTCAAACTAAATTTTAAGCCGAGAATCCAAATGTATTTTTGAAATGATTACATTTTAGAATAATATATTTATAAAATCTCAGATGTACTTATGTTTGTGAATTGTTAGTTTAATAAAAATTTGCGGAAATATTTTTTTTATTAATGTAATTCTGTAAGTGTTTTTAATTACTTTTACATTGAATTCAATGTTCTGACATAATGCTCCCTGCACAACGCCATTACATGACGTACAGAATTGCAGCCACTTTGACTCTATTCTCATCTACTCGTATGTTGATTATTTTCTTACTTGGTTGTTGTACATGTAATGTTTGCATACGTCTAGCGCTTAGCGGTAACCTGTAAGTACGACATGGGATAAATGAATATTTAAAATAATAGATACGGCATTCCCAGATACAATTTGCTTCGGGGTGAGGGATGACTTCATATAAAAAAATATTTATTTACGCTGTCATTACATTTATCATAAACATAAGTCGAAGATCTTTAATAAAATATTTCAATGATAATTTTTTGGCCCATTTTCAAATTTTATTATTGAAATAAAAATATTTCAATAATAATATTTGAAAATGGGCGTAATTTGCATTATCTTACTAAATCCAAGATTCGATAATATTTTTTTATAAAATACCATGGAGGAACCAAAAGGCCCAGGATCAAATTTCCAAAAAAAAATGTCAAGTGAAGTGGAATATGAAAACAAAGAATATTGCAGAAATTTTATGTGAAAAGACGTTCCAGATGATATGAAAAAAATATACCTATATTATATATCAACAATATTTTTGACTATTACTGTATACAATATACATAGACGTAGATGTAGAGGATAGACTTACATTTATTGAAATATTATTTTCATGGAGGTGACCGCAGATGGATTAGTCGTTCACGAACGTTCAATGAATCTGTTACTTGTGTCAACGTTAAAAAATTTCAGTGTATGCGATAAGATCCTGCACAAATCACACTACAGCATTGAACGAAATTAAATGGTGTAAATATATTGTAATAACTCATTCATAGGTAGTGTAACGGTGGCCAGATATGGAGGGATATTCGAAATATTATGGGATATAGAACGGGATGTGAACTTTACTTTTACAAATAAGTATGTTATGAGACTTGCCAGTTATTTTAACGATTATAATTATACAGCAATATATAATTAACAAGCATGAAAATTCAAATGCTATTAAATGATAATACTAAAATTCCTTGTTAAAGTGGATTTTCCAAAAATGCCTTTTGACCTAACAATAAACAATTATGTTAATCTCCTAAGATTTGATATGTTAATTAATCAATATTTCTATGTTAAATTTTATTATCAAATAATATTCTGACTACAAAATAACTGCATTGATATTTTATTTTTGACCATCATTATACCGTTCAAGCATCAAGCAGAAAATTCTCTACTGTGGTTAAGTGTATAGAAAATGACAAAATATATCTTTGAGAAAACAAAATTTTAAATTCTTTCATTTCAACTTTTTTTATTTTACAAAAACAATTAAAGTTATTTTCGGAGGTGAATATTTGCTAGGCTTGGTAATTGTATCATGCAAATATATAGTTAAATAATGTAGTAATAACAAAGACTGAAAAATAATAAAATAATGGACTTTCAATTGCTTTAAATTACGTTGTTCGTTACAAACAGACATTTCACTTTATTATAATAGTGGAGTAAATTTTACAATTCTCTCAGTGATTCAAATATTAAAGAGTCTTTAGTTTTTGGTAATCTCACTTGGATTCTGAAATTATACAATAAAATTAACCAAATACACATAAACTATGGTTTCGTAATTAAACACATACATATCTCTCGAAAACTGTTAACTATGATAACTGAAATAATTTTAATTCGCAATTCTAGATCTTTTTCAGATGTTTAAATCCACATTTGAAAAATTAGAACAAAAATACATGACTTTAAAGTCAATATTCCGCAAACGGTGCCTAAAAATGAAAAACGGTTAATGAAACCTTAATTTTACTTTGAAAAACCTTTATAATGATATATCATTTGATGGAAACATTCGCCTTCATTTTACATGTCGAGAGAAGTAAATAAAAAGAGAGAGAAGTAAATGAAACTGTGAAATTGTAACAGACCGATAAAAGCGAATGATTAACAGCTAAGAACTAAAATGATGAATGATAGAAACTGATAGGGACTATATACCGTTTGTGATAAAGAGAATTATCAGTTTTTGGTTAGTTGGGTTAACAATAGATATATAATACTCCAACATAGCATAGCTGCTATCGTCGTGTTACGGCACGATAAGAAGAAAAGAGAGTAAAATTGTCAAAATTATGCACAGATATTTTTTGCAAATATCTTCAGAATATGCAAGTTAACCGAAAAAAATTCGTTACCCATTTATCTTTTTTAAATTTCACAATCGAAGTTGGAAAATTAAGATGGAGGTTATTTTGCGCGACACTACCTCATTATATGATCTAACATTTAGCAAACTGGGCTTAAAAATAAAAGTTCTATATAATTTAAAAAATTCAAGCTAATACTATCCACCTCAATAATATGAAAAACTACGCTTCGTCCAATATGTAACTTGATGGGAGGATAGGTACATTCATATATTTTTTTAATATTTTGTTACATATTATTTGAAATCTCTACATGTCTCTACACATTGGTGACTGTAACAAATATACGAGTATTTATGAACTCGAAAGTCCCCGTCAATCTATCTATGGCAATACAAGTTTTTGTGACTCCATTTATTTTCAAACCATAAAAAAATTATTGAGCTAATAGCAAAACATATTGCAAAATTGCTCATTTTTGTCATTCGTAATTTTAAATCTATGAATGACCTAAATTCTATTCATATAATAACCTACCCAAACTAATATCCCGGTATTAGGGAAAACTGAACAAATACTTTTAACAACGTTCAATAAGTACTTTTGTTACGGCACAATAATAGCAGCTATGCTATGTTGGAGTATTATATATCTATTGTTAACCCAACTAACCAAAAACTGATAATTCTCTTTATCACAAACGGTATATAGTCCCGATCGATCTCTATGATTCATCATTTTCGTCCTTATCTGTTAATCATTCACTTTCATCGGTCTGTTACAATTTCACAGTTTCTATACTTTTTCTATATTTCATTTTTAGGCACCGTGTTTCTATTTTTTCAAATATGTTAAATCCATATCTAAAAAATATTTAGAATAGCGAATTAAAATTATTTCAGTTATCATAGTTAAAAATTCCAGTGTAAAGGAAATAAGTCCTTTTCGGGTTTTTGTCAAAGCGATAGGATTTAATGCCACATAATCGACATAATTAATTTGTATTAAGGTTTGCTTTTGAGTTAATCAAATCTGAAATTTCATGGAACGGGCCGCTTTCAGGTACTTCTATCTACCCGTGTCTTTATCACCACTGATTCCGATTATTTGTTATACGTCATGGCGTTTAATAATACAATGCGCAACAATCGCTTCGGTCCATTTGGTTAGAGTGTGGTCATTGCGTCATGGCCATAATTATTAAACCGTGCGGGCAGCGACAATAAACAATTACCTAATAAGAATGGTTAAAAGCAGTTACGATATGATGTCGATGCATATTAGTTCCGGAGGCGGAAAATTCAAGCCGAGTGTTACAATAACATCTCAAGTGTATAAGTGTATGGGTGTCACTTCTCATTTTATAGATAATATGCTCATATTCACTTTCTTTAGCGAATTAATTTCGTCAGTTTTTAATTTTCCAAATCATAAAACAATTAAAAAAAACTGTGCGATCGGGGGACACCCGTAAGGAACGAAGTTCCTTACATTATTTTTCAACTCTAAACGTGATTTAATATGTGGATTTCTATTGATTATATTAATGTATTTTTGTTACGCCTTTTTTAAATTGATTTTGCATTTTTTTTCTTTCAATACTTTTTTTGACCCTGAGTATATGATTTCACTATTATTTTTTCTGTAATGCATGTAAATAGTAAATAGTAAACACTCGACTTTCCATTATAAAATTGCGATAATGACACAATAAAAATCCCGTGTGAATTAAAAAAAATTACGAACAATAAAATTAATAAATTACAATAAATTGCCAGCATATTCATTTATTTTCATTGTTAATCAAACTTTATTTAGATTTTTTGAAGAAATAAAAAAAAATTTAGAATGATAAAATTTCATGTTAAAATCAATTTTAAATTTAATTCCTTAAAAATTAATATTTAAGAATATTGAAATTAAAATATTTTTATTTTAATTATTTCAAAATTGAATTAAATTTAAAATTAATTTTAACGTTAAATATTATTATTCCACCAATTAATTTTTTTCTAATTTTAATTTATTTATTAAATCAATGAAATTAAATGTAAAGTTAATTTTAAGTTTATACTTAATTATTTTTGTTTTAATTATTTAAAAAATAAATTAAATGTAAGGTTAATTTTAGCATTAAATTTTATTACTCTAAAAACTTAATGATTTCACATTTTATTATTTTTAAATTTATTTATAAAATCGATCAAATTTTCTAATTGAAAAAAAATTAGTTGAAAAAAAATTAGTTGTTCTAATTGTTTTAATAAATTAATCAAATTTAAATTACTTTCAGAATTAAATTAAAAATTAAAACTTTTTTATTTTTATTTTAATTATTTTATTTTACACTTAAATACTTCAAAAACTTAGATAAATATAATGAATTGTTAAATTTACTGACACGATCTGAATAAAGTTTAATTAACTGCTGAAAATAAATGAATATGGTGACAATTTATTGTAATTTATTAATTTTAAGTTAAATACTTAAGTAATAATAAAAATAAATGAATTGGCTGAAAATTTTTTGTAATTTATAAATTCGTAATGTTTAGTAAATGATATAGCAATAATTTATAATTTATAATGTAAATAAATACATACCGAAATGGAAACGGTCTGGCAGATGATTGGTTTACAATAGAAAGCCAGTAAAATAAAAAAAATAAGTTTAAATAATATTTACACATATTTAGGATTGAGGTTATACAGCTATCCGAGCACAATGCTTGCTACTCGAATGTCGATACTCGCACGAACACACATATATACAACCATATATAATAGAAAGGGACAGAGAGAAACAAAGGTCACCCAGAGGGGGTATAACGCTTTTCCTTACGTGACGATTTCTGTCAGTTCGCTCTACTATAAGCCGCGTAAAAGAACTTCGTTCCAAAAATCCCTTATTTTATAAACATTACATGGAAATACCATGTTTTAATGATAAAATAGTGGGTAACCTTGCCATTTCAACCAAACACTGTGGTAATAAAAACGAAGTACGTACTTTCGAATTCACAATTTTTTGGAATAGAGTTGAGCAGAAGCCACGAGCTAACATAATATAAATAAATACCTACAATTTTTAAATGTAATACCTACAAGCTTTGGTCTACGAACTTAACAATGGATTCTTAAAAAAAAATAATCTAAATTGCTTGCGGAGGGACCTTAGAAGGAAAACACTGCATGCAAATATTAATTTTGTCGAAAACTTTCTACAATAATGTTATTTATAAACATTATCAGCCTTAGCAATAAACAAGGACTAAAATTTAGCCCATAGCTAAAACATGGATTAGTTGAAAACTTCAGCAAGAAACACGGCCTAGCTTAGTTCATAGTTTAGCGCCCGTAGAAACATTAGTCCGCCGCTAATCTGCTAAAGTAGTAAGTTTAAACGTGGACTAAGGCGGAATAGGGAAAAAAATGGCGGCTGTCGAACAGGTGATGTATACTAGTCGGACAATTGACATTTCATGTAACACGTTCATTTCGATCAATAGTTCTATTTTTATATTAAATTTTATTTTAAATTTTAGACGACCTCGACACGATAATCGCAATTTCCATAATTGAAAGAAGGAAAAAAAGGGTGTTCAAAAACCGGATAAATCCCTTTATGACATTATCGGAAGAAGCCTTTAGATCAAAATATCGTTTCACGAAGACATATGCAAAATACATCGTAAATTTAGTGAATCAGATATAGAGAAAGATACAAGAGGTTAATTTAAACATGCTAAATTTTGAAATGTTTTAATACCATATCATGTATCAATCATACTAAATGAAAAATATTGTTTGCTTTAGGTGTCGGCATTAGTCCAGAAATTCAGGTGTTAACTGTTTTAAGAACATGGTCCCACAATGTTGTACGTAAAAAAGGTATAGGAATCATATTAAAATTGCAATTTTTACTGATTGTTCAAAGAATGAATTATAGGTATGGAAATAAATTTGTATTAATTTTAGATTCAAGACGACTCAGCTGACTTACATGGTATTAGCCAACGATCAATAAGAAACATATGCCAACGAGTGTTATATGCTCTGGCACGAAAAGCTTCACAATAAATAAAAATGCCAGAAAATCAAGATGAACAAGTTGAAGTAATGAGTGGATTCCGCAGAATTGCTGGCATGAGAAATATAATAGGAGCCATAGATTGTACTCGCATAGGTATTAAAACAGTAGACGGAGATATGGCCCAATATTATATAAATAGCAAAGGATTTTACAGTCTCAATGTACAGTTAACAAATGATACCTATTTATTTCACTTAGCTTTTTGGACCTAAATACTAATTGAATCTAAAATAAATCAACATTTATTTACTTTGTAGGTGATTTGCGATTCAGCCCTGTCCCTATATTAGGGACATTATAGCTCATTGGCGTGGCAGCACTCAATATCCCAGAATTTTTAGAGAAAGCCGTATTAAAACACGGTTTGAAGAACAACAATTCCATGGACGCTTACTAGGAGATTCAGGATATCCCTGTACTCCTTATTTGTTTACACCCATTATAAGATCGAATACTACATCGCAAGAAGATAGGTATAATAGAGCCCATATTGCAATTAGGAATACAGTGGAGCATTGTTTTAGGGTATGGAAGCAGCGCTTTCAGTGCCTCTGAAAGGATTTAATTGCGATTTGAATAATGTAAAAATGTATATCGTTCCATTAGCAGTACTGCATAATATAGCAGTGAATATGAATGAACCACTATCTTCGCAGGTAAGTGCGGTGGAACCAAATGACTCTGAGGATACTGTTGAAATAATTGAACAAGAATCATTATATTTTAATGATATTAGGGGAAATTTGCAAGAACTGCATTTATTATGGAATACTTTTAGGTGAGTTGTCGTAAGTGTAATTAAAAAAGCGTTTAAAATTATTCTTTATTCAATTTTTCTTTATATCATTTTAACAATTCTATTTTCAATTCGTGTTCTTCTCTTAACTTCTTCATAGTTTCTTCCATGCACGCCATCCGCTGTTCATGTTCTTTCTGTTGAAGCTCCTTTGCAAATTCCTTCATTTCCCTGGACATGGCCAGCATTGCAGACTTGTAGTCTGCATCTGATATACTTCCACTCTGTACCTGTAAAATGCAGGCGAGGTATTGAATAAAAATGAGCCTGATAAAATATTTGAATAACAGCGTAAAAAACATTCATGGGATTGATGGGTTAGATTTAAATACACCCTGAAGAAATATATTTTAAAAATATTCATCAATTTTTTGGGTCCTCTCTGCCTACTAGGTGTAGGAATAAATTTTGGTCTTTCAAAAACCTGTAAATAAACATATTTATTATACTAAATAAACATTATGGAGAAAACCTTTCCTTTTGTTAAAAACATCCACTAGATAATAGAACTTTCCGAACTTTTAATTGATCTACTTTTACATTTACAGATGCAGACATAGCGGAAAGTTCAAAAATGGTTTTAATTTATATATTCTTGTATAAAATTTTATAAATATGTTAAAAATTATAATGTATTAAAATATTTTTGAAATGAATTATATTATACATTGATTAAATAAATTAAACTACATGTAAAATATAGTTGATTGGCGCTCCAGAGATAAAGTTAATGCGTATACATCGGTCTTTTATATTTTTCCTATGCAAAAACGGTAGAATAAATATATTGCGAAATGAAATTATGTTTTCCTTTTAGCATGCCCTACTACTACAATTCCTTTAGTGATATTGACGATTGTACATCTAATAATTTTTTTAAGTATTTACCTGTGTCATCTCATTTATAGAGATTTATGCTTCCTGATACAATTCCTGTTCAACTGGTTCTTCATAAAAACCAATATTTTCTATATACTGGAACTCCTGTGCTGACGTAGATGGAAGATATTCACAGTCCTAAAACAAATTGTACATATTCAGCTTTAATAAAAAAACAAATAACGTGATAGAATTAATAAATATTTAGTGTATTAAAATGTAGGTCACTTATTCAATAAACTGATGCTTGTCTAATCTCAAAATATTGATTCTTTGAAATTATAATTATAGTTTTTCAGAACGGATATATTAGGACATAATTATAATTTTTTATAATGAATAAAAACATCCTACCATTTTTCGGTTTGATGGCCCGTCACTGTTGAATATATTTTCGTCAGTCACAAACTCTCCTGGAACCAATGATAAAATTCTTATTTCTTGTTCTGCCGGGCTGGTCGCTTTACCTCCTCCGCCTGTTTTCATGATTTCTTTTTTATAATAGGATAATTTATTTTTGGCGGACATCCACATGTGCTTCCACTGGGCTTGCAGCTGCTGCAAGCTTCTTTCTTTTTTATTTAGCTCGTTGAAACTGTCGACAAATATGAAATTTTAATTAAAATTTTCATGCTTCTTCATATTGTAGGTTAAATACTACATTATTCTAGACTACTTTGTTAGGTTACTTTGTAGGTTAAATACTACATTGTTCTGGATACTTTATATGCTTTCCTGCTTACAATCTTGCCTTGTTTTATATTTATATCGATTTATCTATGTATTTTATCAGTTAATGCTTACTTCCATGCATTTCACTAAATTAGATTTACACTTTAATTTCCAATTTCAATTAATAATTAACTTACACTGGCGCTGTCGGTAACATGATAGTAACAAATCTTTTGTTGAAATTGTGCAAATCAAACTCGCAAGAACGGTAACTGACTATATATACTCAATTTCGCGGATGCAGTTAACGAATTGTATCACAAATATAATACATAAATTAAGGTAACCGAACTTTGAACAACTGCTTCCCACTCGGCTCTCTTTTTCTTGTTTTGTGTTTAGTATCCGTGCTTTTATTTTGAATTATGCCGATCCTAGGATTCAGAATGGATAGAGGTAATTCCTGAAGTATAAAATATAGGTAAAAGATACTAAATAACTGTTGAGCAAAATTGGCCAATACTTACCTTTTCTTCTTGATCCCAGTTAGCATTACGTATTCTTTTGTGAATGTTATTAACATACATTTTGTAAGTATTAAAATATTTGCCAATATTTTAGTTAAAGTACTTTGAAATTGTAATGTGTTCGTAACGACAAGCGCCAAACGCAAATTCTGAACGTTTATCGAGATTTGAACAAAATGCCATATTTTTTCTTTTTAATGCATAGACAAACGTCAAATTTACGGTTTGGCCAGTTAAAATAGTGTTACGAATGGGGCGTAAATAAACCACCGCTGGTCCATATTTATTGCCACCAAATTTAATCTCTTATTAGTCCACCCTTAGTCGGGGAATAGTTAATCTGTGGACTACAGTCATTTTTATTGCTAAGACCGTATATCTCTAAATGTGAGTACTTAGTAACTTGATATTCGAGTACTGCGTAATTGCCATTATAAAATTATACTGATATTCTAGCGCCGCCTAACTGCTAGGTCACATAATGACTTGCAGAATTGTTTGATGGAAAGTATTACAGTAAATGGGAATTCAAAGTGACAATCATAAAAATATTATAAAATCAAAAATATCGTTAAAATGGTCTGCACTGAAGGAAAATTGTCAGCACGGCATTACATAAAATATTTTTTTGCTGTATCGTGGAAAGTTGTCAATAATTTTTTTTAGGAGTTATTACTTATTTGAAATTTATATACATTATCGCAATTATTACCCACATTTAGTAAAAAGACGGTCAAGCGCCAGTAGAATACGCGCTCTGAGTATTCGGTACCGTTATGTCATAGTATTATTAAACTTAGTAAGTAGGTTTTTGGTAAATATAAAAAAAACGAAAATTATAAAACCAAAACAATTTGTTTATCATATAATAACTTCTCACAAAATTACACATTAATGACTTTTTTCCTTTAGTTATGCTAAGGGATTCCCCTTTGTGCCAAATATCAAGATATAGGTCAACAGGAAGTACCCTTATTAGTTTTAATGGAACCCTATATATTACTGATTTAGTTGGAAGCTTGATATATAGACCTCAGTATTTATTTAATTTAAATTTGATACCTCTTGTCGTATCTAAGAAAAAGGGTTTGAACAGACAAACAGACAGACAACAAAGCGACCCTATATCCTAATAAATATTTCTAAATCAACAACTATACATTTAAATGCCTTGATAATTATGTTACTAAATATGTACGGTCAGGATCAAAACTAGTTACGCGGAAAATTTTAAAATGAAATTCTCAAACAGAGCAAATAACTTTAAAGAGAAGCGTTCATAAAGTATTACCGACTATACGCAAGAAAAACAATCAATAAAACAACAATGTAAATAGAAGTATTCGTCATTGATTTAATTAACAATATAAATCCTAACAATAGAATGTCTTAGCAATAATATTTTAGTATTCTGTGGACCTACCGTGCTCCCTTCTTTTAAAGATACTTTTATACCTGAAATATAAAAATAAAATATAAAAACATGATAAAGTAGGATTAGAATGTATCTCCCGACAAAAATGAGAATGAATTGAATGCCCTAGAGAAATAGCCATATAAGAGAAAAAGTACAACTCGTTCTGATGAGTTATTTAGATTGAAATATAGATTTGTTGCTCATTTTTATATTGGACAATTAAACGTAATACTGGTGAAAACTTTAGTATATCAGATTAAGTCATGACATGACATCGTCAAACAGCTTTCGATGAAGAAATCGCTTTCACACCAAATATCGTCTGATCGATAAACATTGTTGGAAATATATTTTATGACTTTAATGTACTCCAAATTAAGGTGCATTTTGAAAGCTATTAATAGTACTAATGAACGTGATACAATAATCTCATATTCTAGTGCTTGGTGTATTTTTGAAATGGAAACAGTAAATCAAATATTTTATAAATATTTTTATAATTTTCTTAATTCTATATATAGTGTGAGGCAGAAGGAGGATTTTCTTTGAGCTGGGGTATAATTCGAAAAGGCTATAACTATATTGGACTTATAACTATAAGTGTCTCAAAATAATCTTTCATAATTTTAGGTGTAATATCTTCATATATATACTGAAAAATATGCAAAAAAATATGGCACACCCCTTTATTTCTGAAATTACTCAACTTAAAATTAAAAAAGATATTAGTATTTAGAAGCGCACACTAAGGATGTGAGAAAACACCTCCCACTTCCTATTTCTTTTGAATATATATATATATATATATATATATATATATATATATATATATATATATATATATATATATATTATTACCGTTGAGTATGACCGTTGAGCAGGTTAGTGTCAAAATATCTAAACTTTATATCTAAATATCGTACGCACTAGGAAAATTAGAAACATGAAATTTGAAGGTTTAGTTTCATTATTTAGACATAAAACAAAGTGTACAGAATTACTTTAATTAAATAACGTTAAGGAATTTCTTCTAATGAAGTCGATTAGAAAGTTCAATCGTCAAAAAATACCTTAATATAACGTACCTCAAAATCATCGTTTTGTATTTTATGGAGAAGAACCTCTTTTAATTACAATCTGCACACGATTTAAGTAAATCCAATGTTGATAGGAAAATAGTTACAATGATGCAAGTCGATATTTGGTCTAACGAGCGACAATAAGTCGTCGATATTAGTATGCGCAGCGAGCGCCTGTTTCACTGTCTATAGAATAATGTAACAATTGATCGTAAAAGATAAGCGATACCCGTATCGGTCCTAGTGGATAAGTACGTGTATATATACACACACAAACACACACACACACATATATATATATATATATATATATATAAATATATATATACATATATATAATATGTATATATATATATATATATATATATATATATATATATATATATATACACACATATACAAACACATTTACATTTGTATATTTTTGGGGTCAAAACAATTTTCATAGTCATCACGTTAATAAAAAAAATCTGTATATTTTCATGCAGTTATAAATATTTTTTACATATTTTTATTTTTTAAATATTTTAAACAGATTTGAGCCATGTTATTGTGTTGTGGTCTGAGCTTCATTAAATTACTGTAATATCCAGGTCCCGAATTATGAAAAGGTTTTAAGTCAGGGTAGTTTTTGATCAAGCGCATGCTAAGCATAAACTTGCAGCTGTACGGGTATCGATGCGTTTAAAGCCGTAATCTTGATCGAAGGTATACACCCCGTATTTCAGTTAATAAAATAAATCAGAAGAAGTTCATATTCGTACTTATATTGAACATGTTTAGTTGATTTTTTTACTTATCGTATAACTAGGATACGGCGGGTTTTATATTCATTCTTTAATAACTGTTTGTAACTAATGAGTCTACAAATAAAAACGCAAATAAGTGCCAACCACTTTTAGAATTATTTAGTTCGAAACTATGTTCACAAGTTTCATTAAATTACTAAAAAATGATTTGCTGGTGTTTTTGTTATAATAATTAATATTCATCAAAAACAAATAAATCATTAAACAAGTGTAAAATCCAAAATTACGAAAAAAAAGATTGATTAATATTTGTTTTTAGTTAGTAGTAAGATAATGACATATTATGTGAAACGAATGATGTTACAATTAAATCCCCCATTTTATGTAAAATCACAATCAATCAATTTAAATCACCCATTTTATGTGAAACGAATGAAATTACATTTAAATCACCCATTTGGGGTATAAATTGAGCCGAAGAATGTAATTGCGTTTTAAAAGGCGATTATGAAATAAAAATAATGATTTGATTAATCAAAAATAAACCGTTAATCAACCGACCACATGAATTTCCCTATTTTGTAATCCGTATAGTTGATATACAATAAGTGGTCACTTTCAGGTTGTCGTTATCCATTAATAGTCTCTCATATTAAATATAAAGTTAGAAATCAGTAATATATTATTCTTCACAAGGACCAAACGTCCTTACGCTCGTCTAATATGTCGGTAGGGCTAATAATTTTTAAGCCTTATTCGTTCTTACAAAAAAGATTTTAAAATATAGATTTCCATTTTAAATTTAAATATTATGCTCCGTATCTCTTTGCCTTTGACTTATCGCTATTTGGTAAACATAAATATCAACAAAATGTTTTGAAAGTTCATACTGTTTATTTTTTTTTATTCTGTAAATGATTGCTTGGATCTCTGAACAATTAATAATCAGATGACGCAATCTCGGATAAATAAGGTCGATGTGTTAGCAGAACCCAGCCTACATTCTATAATTTTTGACGAGTTCATTTTGCGATCTTTGATCTAGTGTATAATTTTTCTTGATTTAAATTTTGCTATGTTTGATCTAGTATATCTTTTTAGTATATAATATTAATTTACTCATAACAATCAAAGCATTTAAATGTATAGTTGTTGATTTAGAAATATTTATTAGGATATAGGGTAGCTTTGTTGCCCGTTTGTCTGTCTGTCCAAACCGTTTTTCTTAGATACGACAAGAGGTATCAAGTTTAAATTAAATAAATATATAGGTCTATATGTCAAGCTTCCAACTAAATCAATAATATATAAGAATTCATCAACACCAATAAGGGTACTTCCCGTTGACCTATATCTTGATATTTGGCACAAAATCCCTTAGCATAACTAAAGGAAAAAAGTCATTAATGTGTAATTTTGTGAGAAGTTATTATATGATAAACAAATTGTTTTGGTTTTTGGTTTGTCAGTTATCTTTTTCTTTATACAGGTGCGGCAGGGGCAGATTTCAATGTTTGAAAAATTGTAAAAAAAACTACACCTCTAATACAAAGTAGGTTTATTTTAACTTTATAACAACAAATACGGATTTCATTTTTTAAAAACCACGTTTTCCAAATGGCGGCCATCGAGTCTGACACACTCTTCGAGTCTAGCACGCAAGTTTTCAAAAACGCGTTTGCAGAGCGACTGGGGTATCCTACTGACTTCGGCTCGAATATTTTCTTTAAGTTGTGTCACAGTGCTCGGATTTGTTTTGTAAACAACGGATTTTAAGTATCCCCCATAAGAAAAAGTCACATGGGCTTAAATCGGGTGACCTATGTGGCCACGGTACGGTACCGTTTCGGGATAACATCCGGGCATATCTCTCCGAATTCACAGTTACAGTTTGGCCACGTTGATTTTCAAAGAAATAAGGCCCTATGATTGCAGATGCAGACATGGCACACTAGACTGTTACTTTAGGCTTATATAAAGGCTCTTGATGCATTTATCTTGGGTTGTGGACATCCCAGTAACGAAAGTTCTGCTTATTCACATATCCTCCAATGTGCAAGTGAGCTGCGTCACTAAAGAATATGTTTCCCATCCGGGTAGCAATACGAAATCTCAACAACATCACCTCCGCGTAAGTTTTTCTTAATTCAAAGTCAGAATCGTGTAAATCTTGAACAATTTGAATTTTTTATGGATGGAACTTGAGCTTTCTTCGCATTATTACCTGTAAAGTTGATTTCGGAATTCCCAATATCGATGAACGTCTACGCAGTGATAAACGGGGATTTTCAACGACAGAAACCATAACACGCTCGACATTTTCATCCGTGGCTACCAATGGTGTAGGTCCTGGCCTGGGCCTATTTAATGTTGATCCTGTAGCTCTGAACCTTGCTACCTATGACTGAATGAGGTTGATCGATGGTCCATCACGTAATCGACGAATACTGTAACGATTATTAAATCGACGGCGTGCTACAGACAGCGAAAATCCACTCGAAATGTACGCCTCGACGGCAAAAGTGCGGTGCTCTCCAATCCACTGTTCCATGGCTTCTAAAACATCCGCACCGCTTGCGCTTCTAACGACTCCCCCCGCGCCCCTCTATGTGTTGCGTTCAGAAACTACGTTTGTTCAAACTTTTAAATCTGCCACTGGACACCCTGTATTAACCTAAAACCTACTTACTAATTTTAATGATTTCTGTGACATAACGGTACCGAATACTCAGAGCGCGTATTCTACTGGCGCTTGACCGTCTTTTTACTGAATGTGGGTAATAATTGCGATAATGTATATAAATTTCAAATAAGTAACTGCTGACAATTTTCCTTCAGTTCAGACCGCTTTAACGACATTTTTTATTTTATAATATTTTTATGATTGTCACTTTGTATCATCCCCTTTCGCTTTAACACTTTCCATCGAACAATTCTGCAAGTCATTATGTGACTTAGCAGTTAAGCAGCGCTAGAATATCAGTATAATTTTATAAGTTGGCAATTATGCAGCGCTCGAATATCAACTTACTAGGTACTCACATTTAGAGAGATAATGTCTACAATATTGTTATTGTAGAAAGTTTTCGACAAAATTAATATTTATATACTGTGTTTTCCTTCTAAGGACCCTCCGCAAGCAATTTAGATGAATTTTTTTTCAAGAATCCATTGTTAAGTTCGTAGACCAAAACTTGTAGGTATTACATTTAAAAATTGTAGATATTTATTTATATTGTTCACAATTAAATGAAACTACGTGATGTAGTATTATTTCTACTTTCTTTAATTTCTTTACCACGACCTAGATTTCGTTGTATTACAACATCTTCAGGTGGGATATTAGCATAGATAATTAAACAATTATAAAGATTAAGTATCTTTGCTAATATCCCACCTGAAGATGTTGTAATACAACGAAACCTAGGTCGTGGTAAAGAAATTAAAGAAAGTAGAAATAATACTACATGACGTAGTTTCATTTAATTGTGAATAATGAATTTCTACAAAATTAACACCAAATATATTCAATATTTATATTGTGTTAGCTCGTGGCTTCTACTCAACTCTATTCTAAAAAATTGTGAATTCGAAAGTACGTATATTTACCTCGAGTAAACGGTATTACCACAGTTTTATTGGAAATGGCAAGGGCACTGCCGTGATCATTAAAACATGCTATTTCCATGTAATGTTTGTGAAATAAGCGTTTTTTAGAACGAAGTTCTTTTACGCGGCTTACAGTAGAACCAACTGGCAGAAATCGTCAAGTAAGGAAAAAGCGTTATGCACCCTCCAGGCGACTCCCTCTATTTCTCTCTGTCTCTTTCTATTATGCACGGTTGTATGTGTGTATGTTGTTGCGAGTATCGACATTCGAGTAGCAAGCATTGTGCGCAGTCAGCTGTTTAACATCAATTCTAAACACGTGTAAATATTATTTAAACTTATTTTTTTTATTCCAGTGGCTTTCTGTTGTAAGCCAATCATCTACCAGACCGTTTCCAATTCGGTATGTATTTGCATTATAAATTATTGCTATATCATTTACTAAATATTAAAAATTTATAAATTACAAAAAAATTTCGGCAAATTCATTTATTTTCATTGTTACTTTATTAGTTAGGAAATACTTAAAATTAATAAATTACAATAAATTGCCAGCATATTACTTTATTTTCATTAATTAATTAAACTTTATGCAGATTGTGTCAGTAAATTTAACATCTCAGCTTTGAAAGAGCGATGTGAAGGGCCCGTCTGTAGTACCACCCTCATACGATGTTTACATTTTTGTACGATAATTTTAAAATCAAGTATTAACGTATTCTGTCGGCCTATATAAAGTTATTTGTTGAAACCTGATTTTAGTGTTATGTCTGTACACAAAATATATCAAACTTATAACAAATCAAATTAGTGATTTATTACTGTCATTTTACGAATTTAGTAAAATGACAGCAATAAATTTCTTCGTCAATTAGTATAAATGTAGATCAGGCTAAGACCTCTGCCTCACCATCCACCGTCAAGGACTTCCTTCAACATTCGCGGCAGCAGATCTTGTGCACATAGGCGATAATAATGAATGCTTGATGCGGTTCTACATCAACGTTTAACACAGAGTGACAGGGATAGCTAAGTAACAGTTTCTTGTCAAATTAATTCCACAGTGTCTTAATTGAGCGACTACGAACATGAAGTCGGCAAACCTCTTCAATAGCTACCAAATGCCACACTACAGGCCCAGATGCTCTCAAAGAGAATTATTCTCGAGTTCAGGAAATTATTCAGTGAGAAAGGGAAATTATTCAGTGAGAAAAAATGCTCATAGAGAAACAAATGCACACTATTTATTAAAAAAAGAAGGAATCTCATAAAGCTAAACTGCAAGGATTTAACTTGCGGAATCAGAAAGTAGAAAAATCATTGAAACTACGATCTGCTTCTGGACGTCTGCACTTGGAGGAGCAATAATTAGATCTTTTTAAGGCCATCGTAGACATAGATATGTTCGGCGTTCTGCCCAAAGATGCAAATTTTATCTTACAAGTTGCAGAAAGTGTCTGATGTATTCGACTCAATTTTATATTTATACTCGGCTGTTAGATGATTGCCTAAGCATAAGCTCTTCTTAAGTTTCTTACTAATTTTAACAGGTAGTCGTCATTCATGATACTTAGTTTTATTTGAATAAAATATTTTCGATCAGTTTAAATTACAGAAATCTTATTTATTACTGTACTTCGAATTGATTTTGTACCCAAACCAGCGTGGGAAATAAACAAAGAGCAGTAAAAACAGTAAAATAGTGTTAAAAGTTTGACAATAGAAACACGAAACTTAAAATAGAGTTTGGAAAGAAACTGAACCTCGAAAAGTTCAATGGAACGAATTTCAAACCATGGAAATCCGAAGTAATATGCGCTCAGCGCGCAAAAGCAGAAACAAATGCGACCCAGTAGAATAAAGATGATGGCATGGAAATGTTTATAATAATGGATCTTAAACAAGTAGCACTCATAGAGAATTGCGAATCAGTGCTTGAGGTGATGACTAAAGTTGAGTCCATCGATGAACAAAAATCCTAGACGACTAAAATGACGTTACATGAACGCTTTTATCAATATAAAATATCACCGGCTGAGAGCATTGCTCAGCATATAGCTAAAGTTGAAATTTTATCTAAATAATTACAGAAAATGGGGAAGATATCAGCGATACTGCAAACGTAACTGAGATATTGAGTACACTGCCTCCCAATCACAGATCTCTTCGTCAGGCTTAGATATCACTTGATTAAAAGAAACAAACCATAATCAACTTAACAGCTCGCTTATTAGATGGGGAAGCTAGCTTGATTGTAGAAGAAGAGAATGAAACGGCCTTATGAGTGGCAAAACAAACACAAAGAAGAAAAATTTTCCATCTACGAAAACAAATAAAGAGTCAAAAGAAAAATTACGTCGTTTTGTATGTTACAACTGTGGGAAACGTAGTCATTTCGCAAGAGATTTTCGTGCTCCTAAATGAAAACGAAACCAAGGAGAGAAAAACATGTTAGCCTTCAGTGTAGCGAGTAGTGATTAGAAAGTAATGGATGGCAAAAATAATGAAAGATGGAAGCAAAAATTTTGCAGAATTGTACGAGTATAAAAGATCTCCATGGAGATAAGGAAACCAAGAAGCCGCAGATGTAGTTGCCCAAGGAAATGTTTTGATTAACAAGTGTATCAATGTACAGTAGGAGATAAATGTTTTGAAAAATGTTCTTTATGTATCTAAATTAGGAAGAAACTTATTTTCAAACAAACTGATGCTTTAATTTATAAAGACAATAAAATAGTAATACGCGCGTCTTCACAAAGCTACAATTTTACAAGTTAAAAGTGAAAACAACACAAAATCCAGTATATAATGTAATACAAAAATTGGGCCTTAAAACATGGCATGAACGTTTGGAACACTTGAATATCAAAGAAATACAGAAAATGGACATTAACTGCGTGATTACTGGTGTGGAATTACTGAACTGTGACAAGTTTGTATGTGAGGGCTATGCTTTTATGGCAAGCGTGCTCATCAACTGTTCCTGAAATCAAACAGGTGACCACTGCAACCCGGTGATATATTGAATTCGGAACCCTAGGGTACCGTAAAGAGAAGTGTTTTCGGAACCAATGGAAACTTTTTGTTTTTAGCGCTCTCAAAAATTAAATGGGGTTACACAGGGATTACGCGTGAAACCTTGGAATACTTTTTGGCTACGCTCATCCTTGGAATTCCAAACCTTGGAATACTTTTAGCTACGCTTAACCTCGTCACCGTTTAATAGCGACAAATTAGGAGCGATTCTAACATATCCTCCTTTGGCGGTAGTAGTTTTAACCCAGATATATGCTACTCGGAGGTAGATGATATTGTTAAGAAACTGGACTCGAAAAAGTCTCCAGGCGTGGTTTCTATTGGTAACAATTTTCTAAAAATATCGTTGCCTGTGAAAAGGTCACTTTCCAACGATCTGGAAAGTAGGGAAACTCAAAGTAATCCCGAAGAATAATGTGAGATCGTCTAGCGATCCGAAGTTTTACAGACTCATTAGACCCCTTCCGGCCTTTAGGAAGTTACTCTCGCCGGGTTCTCTATATAATTGTCCATAACAGATACGATTTTTGCTATAAAAATATGGCTATAAAAATATGTACTTGGGGTTTTCTTGTACATATCCAGTGCGTTTGATAATGCCTGGTGGTCTGTGATATTGACAACGCTAGAGAACCGAGAAGTATCAGCAGACCTTTTTCAGCAAGTAATTCCTTTCGTGATCGGATTGTTATATTGCGGGGCGGAGGTATCGCAATAAAGAAAACATTGACAAGGGGCTACCTCGGTCTTAATCTGTGGAATCTCACGTTCGAAGGCATACTCGCGAAACCCCTTCAGGGATGCGGGACCATCGTCTATGCTGATGACACTTTGTTGATGGGCGGAGAAGCGAGCCGAAAAGGAATAAGGCGGCAGACTCCCTCACCACACTATGAACCTGAAGTACTAAGAACAAACTAAACTTTGCCCCCCAAAAGTCCGAAGCTATCTTCTTCAAGGGCAAACGGCAAGGGAGCTGACTGTGATGATAAGTGGGTCCGAAATCGATGTGCTCTTATCTACCGATTTTGCGATCGTAGAACGCGCGGCTAATTTTGAATTGGCCCGAGGAAAGAATTATGATACAGGATCACTCCATTTCGAGTTTCAAGTAGATGAGCCCCTTAGTACATAAAAAACGCATGTTTGAGATCGTCTGATGACTCCTTGCGCCGGGACATTGTCTAACCCTATTGGGTAGAAACGATTGATGATAGGTAAAATTACGGAGTTTGATGACAGATACTATCTCTCTCGGATACCATCGGCTCTAGAAATTCTCTACTTTTATATGAGGGCGGCTGTTACGGGTCTATGGAGGGGCCCTGTGTCAATCTGGGTGGAAAGGTGGGATACAATAGAATGGAAATTAAAAGTTTAAGATATTTCAGGTGCCAATATGTTGAACTGGCCTGATTCATCTCATCCATGCATATTAAAATATTTAGTACAAATTATGAATGAAAGGACTCGATGGGTCACTCAGTCATTAACAAAATAAAAAAATACTAAGACATTGCGATAGAATTTAACAACAAAAAAACGTTCTAAAATTTTAGTTGAATTATAATTTTTATTATTGCCACAAAATCATAATTATAATTATATTTAATTGCAAAAAAAATTCACTAAAAATTTAAAATTCTTCTTCAAAGTACACATATGTATAATATATATATATATATATATATATATATATATATATATACATATATATACATGTATATACATATATATGTATATACATATATATATACATATATATATATATATATATATATATATATTTATGTATATCAGTCAGTTTAAGTATGTCCTATCATATCCAAAGTTGAAGTAGAAAATAATGTTTATGATATTTCAAGTTACAAATTATATCCCTATGTTTATACAACCATTATATCCCTTGTATACAATATACAACTGTTAGAAGAGTAATGGCGGAACATTGCCAATACAGTTGTATTTTTCATTGATTATTATATTATTTTATATTAAATTTTCTTTTATTTTTAAATATTCATTAACACCTTAAATTGACATAAAAATGTATTACTTTACTAAAAAAACAATCCAAACAACCAAGTTTTAGTCTTCGTAATCGGTGTCCCACTTAAAGCATACTATCTTAACAGAATAATAATTATCACGGAGGGCAGCCCTTTGAATGACACATGAGTTATATGTAAACGATGTCCGGAAGACTTGGCTAGGTAGAAGAGATGTGTCATATTATATAATTAGTTCCTTAAACGCGACTAAAGAAAGCAAGCGAACATATTGAGATGAATCAGGCCAGTTCATGATATTGATACCTAAAGTGTCTTAAACTTTTAATTTACATTCTATTGTATCCCGCCTGTATTGACTCAGGGCCCCTCCAGAGATCCGTAACAAACCCTTCATATAAAAGAAAAGACTTTCGAAGGAACCCTAATAGTATCTGCCATCAAACTCCGTGTGTATATCAATGTTTTTTTTCATGTACTAAGGGACTCTTCTACTTGAAATGAAGTGATCCTGCATCATAATCCTTTCCTCGTGCTAACTCAAAATTAGCCGCGTGTTCTACGATCGCAAAATCGGCAGATAAAAGTACGCCGGACCTAGACCCGCCTATCATCAGAGTAAGCTCCATTGCAGCCTGTCCTTGAAGAAGACAGTTTCGGACTTTTGGGGGCAAAGCTAAGCTTGTTATTAGTGCTTCAGTCTCGTAGTGTAGCGAGGGAGTTTGCGGCCCTATTCCTTTTCGGATTGCTCCTCCGACCATTAGCAGAGTGTCATCAGCATAGACGATGATCCCGCATCCCTGAAAGGGTACCGCGAGTATGCCTTCGAACATGAGGTACCATAGGTTAAGACCGAGGACTGATCCCTGTGGGCAGTCCCTGGTCAATGTTTTCTTCACTGTGATAACTCCGCCCTGTAATATAACAATCCGAACACAATAGGAATTGCAGTTCTCCAGCGCAATCAATATAACAGGCAACCAGGCATTACCAAACGCACCGGATATGTACAAGAAAACCCCGAGTGCGTATTTTTCTAGCCACACAAAATCGTATCTGTTGTGGACACTCGAAAATCGAATTGCATAGATAACCCGGTGAGAGGGATAATTGCACCAATGGAGGAGTAGCCAATATTTTCTCTAGTAACTTCCCAAAGGCCGGAAGGGGTGTAATGCGTCTGTAAAACTTCGGATCGCTAGACGATCTCCCATTACTCTTTGGGATTAATTTGTGTTTCCCCACTTTCCAGATCGTTGGCAAGTGACTTTTTCATAGGCAGCGACATTTTTTGAAAACAGTTACCAATAGAATCCACGCTTGGAGACTTTTTCGAGTCCAGTTTCTTAACAATGTCATCTACCTCCGAGTAACATATCTCTGGGTTAAAACTATTACCGCCAAAGGAGGATATGTTAGGATCGCTCCTAATTTGTCGCTATTAAACCTAGAATTTTTGTTCATAGATGGTCTCAACTTTCACATCAAGCGCTGATTCACAATTCTCTATGAGTGCTACTTGTTTAAGATCCAATAATATAAACATTTCCAGTCCACATTTTTATTCTACTGAGTCTCATTTGTTTCTGGTTTTGGCACATTTATAACTAAAACTTTTGCACGCTGAGCGCATATTACTTGGGATTTTCATGGCTTGAAATTCGTCCCATCGAACTTTTCGAGGTTCAGTTTTTTTACAAACCCCATTTTAAGTTTCGTGTTTCTATTGTCAAATTTTTATCACAATTTTACTGTTTTACTGCTCTTTGTTTATCTCTCACGCGGGTTTGGGTACATAATAAATTCAAGTTACAGTAATAAACAAGATTTCTGTAGTTTAAACTGATCTAAAATATTTTATTCAAATAAAACTAACATTGCACAGTATCATGAATGACGGTTCGTATATGTAACTCAACGAAACGACACCTAATGTTAAAATTAGTAAGAAACTTAAGAAAAGCTTACGCACAGGCGAACATCTAACAGCCAAGTATAAATATAAAATTGAATCCAAAACATCAGATCACCTTCTGCGATTTGTGAGACAAAATTTGCATCCTTGGGCAGAACACCGACATAGCTAAATGTCTATGATGGCCATAAAAAGGTCTAATTATTGCTCCCCCAAGGATAGACTTTAAGAAGCAGATAGTAGTTTCAACGATTTTCCTGCTTCCGGATTCCGCGAGTAAAATCCTTGCAGTTTAGCTTTATGAGATTCCTTCTTTTTTTAATAAGTAGTGTGCATTTCTTTCTTTATGAGTTTTTTTTCCCCATGAATAATTTCCCGTTCGTAGCTCTACTGTCATTTTATGTTGAGTGCCGTCAACATTTTAAAGATTTTTTGTGATGCTCTGTAAGATCAAATTTCTTACGAAGTTGAGAAAAATTCTCCTTGAGAGCATCTGGCCCGAAGTATGGCATTTGGTAGCTATTGAAGAGGTTGTCGACTTCATGTTCGTCATCGCTCAATTCAGACACTGAGGTATTGATTTGATAAGAAACTGTTACGTAGCTATCCCAGTCACTCTGTATTAAACGTTGAATGCATCAAGAAATAAATTCGACTTATATGAAGGACCCTATTCATTATCATCGTCTATGTGCACAATATCTGCTGCCGCGAATGTTGAAGGATGTCCTTGACGGTAGTCAATGAGGCAGAGATCCTAACCTGATCTACATTTACACTACTTGACGAAGAGCCTTTCCTTTTTTTTCAAAATTTATTGCTGTCATTTTACGAATTTCGTAAAATGACAGTAATAAATCATTAATTTGATTTGTTATAAGTTTGATATATTTTGTGTACAGATATAACACTAGAATCAGGTTTCAACAAATAACTTTATATAGCCCGAAGTAATAAGTCTCAAATTTGATTTGTTATTTGTTTGATATATTTTGTGTGCAAATATAAAACTAGAATCACGTTTCAACAAATAACTTTATATAACCCTACAGAATACGTTAATACTTGCTTTTCAAATTATCGTACAAAAATTTTAACATCGTATGAAGGTGATACTACAGACGGGCACTTCACAACGGTCTTTCAAAGGTGAATTTCCTGCATATAAAAATAAAATGGAAAATGCATAAATAAAAATACTTAAATACCGAATGAAATAAAGTGCTGTACTATTAAAATGTCAAATTTTTTATTTGTTTTAAACACTGACTAATACATTCATTCAAAATACTTTAATAAAACAACACATTTTATTTAGAAAATATACTAAACAATGATAAGAAAATACATTTTAAATGTGATTTTTTTTTATTTATTTCAAACACTGTTTAAAACATGATTTAAAGGACTTTAATAACAAAATGTTTTATTTAGAAAGTATATTAAACAGTAGTTTTAACACGTGTTAAAATAACTTTATTTTAAACATTTCATTAATAAGTAGTATTCACGTTTATATCCGTCAGTATCCAGCAAAGATAGATAGACAAAAAACTCCGAGAAAATAATATCCGTTTTGATGGATCCCTAACAAATTGGCTTAATGTTATTCAACATATACTTACTTTGCAGATGAAAGACAATATTGTTCGTACCTTCTTCTGATCCATGTCTTTTCATAGCTTTTCAATCTCTGATTTGTATGATTTCTTGGAGCATTATTATCGGTGAACTTCAGTTTTGCCTCCTTACACGAACGATTAACTTCTTGCTGGCACATTTGTTTCACTTTGTCGGCATGTCCGCTTATCATACCCTACGTCAAATGTTTGTTACAAATTCATGTTGAACACAATAACATCGGCTTGAGCCTTGTAGATAGAACAGCTGACTGACACGCAGTGACTTGTGAGGTACTTCTTTCAAATCGAGCAATCCCGGGCATAGACATTAATTAATACTGATTGATTGATTTTGTAGTAATACAAAATGTTATCTGTTATAATAATGTCTTTCTCTGAATTAAACAAAATGATGCGAGCTTTTGGTTGTCTACGTCTCCTCCACTCCCTCTCCCTTTCAATTAGATTTGATGAGATTTTGCCAGACTCCCCCCCCCCCCATTTTTAGCGCACGTAATTAATGAACGCCCCCCTACGTATTCCGAACTTTTTATCTTAAAATGTTTGTAAGCATTGAAGAAACAGCTCAAACTTCGCACTATCCACGTAACTTAACTAGCACTATAGTTTTTTTTTTTATTTTTATTATTATTGCAATCTGTCATTTGAGACATTCAGCAATTGGTGCGTATGTTATCATGTCTTGTACTGAGTTCGTCCTTTTGAACTCATTTCATTTTGCCCTATATAAGGTCTTGGGGAAGTTTTTTCTTAAGCCTTCTGGGTGCCGTTATTGGGTTCATCAGGTTTATAGCCAGTGGATTGGGATGATTAGCGATTCGGTCTCTGTATGTCTTTATCATCTCTGAGATTTCTTCTTGGACCAATTTTACGCCAAGCTCCAAATGGAGTCTGTTGTTTGTGACATACCAGGGTGCACCAGCTATCATTCTAAGCGTTTTTGATTGAAACCTTTGTAGTATTTCAATATTTGATTTTGCCGCGGTTCCCCACAGTTGTAGGCCATAAGTCCATATAGGCTTGATCGTGCATTTATAAATTAATAGTTTATTTTCGAGCGACAATTGAGAGTTTTTGTTAAGAAGCCAGTACATGTTTCGCACTTTTTGGCCCGCTGCACATCGTTTGGTCAGGATGTGTTTGGACCATGTCAGACGTCTGTCGAGATACACGCCAAGGTATTTTGCGTAATCGGCTTGCGGTAACTGTACTCCATTTAGGTTTACTGCCGGACACGTATCTCGTTTGGTAGTAAAAATAACTTGTATTGATTTGATTTCGTTAACTTTGATTCGCCAATCTTGCAGCCACTGTGATATTTGGTCAAGGCTTGTTTGGAGTTTTTGTGAGGCTATGTCTGGTCGGTGGTCTGCTGCGAGAATTGCTGTGTCATCAGCAAAAGTGCCCGTAACAAGACCTTCTGTGACTGGGAGGTCAGCTGTGTAGAGCAGGTACAGTATTGGGCCCATAACGCTTCCCTGGGGAACTCCTGCTTGGATCGGATAGAAAGACGTAGTTTCAGTTCCCTGTTTAACGTAGAAGTGTCTGTTGTGTAGATATGATCTGATGAAGTTGTAGTAATTTATGGGTAGGTCTTTTTAATTTTACAGCAGTCCCTCGTGCCATACCCGATCAAATAACTGGGATATGTCCAAGAAAGATGCAGAACTATATTGGTTTGACTCAAAGGCATTATGGATATTTTTGACCAATCGATGGACCTGCTCAATGGTTCCATGTCTCTGACGAAAGCCAAACTGGTGATCAGGCAGTAGATTATTATCATAGATATGTGGCATTAATCTTCGCAGAAATAAAATTTCCATAACCTTGGAAGTAATTGGTAGCAAGCTAATAGGTCTGTAAGATTTCACATCAACAGCATTTTTGCCAGGCTTGAGGACCATTATTATTTGAGCCACTTTCCACTGGGGAGGAATCGAACACGTACGTACGATTGCATTGTACAGGATTGTGAGGAATGAAATTCCTTCCTCTGGGAGCTCTCTTAGAATTTTGGCAGTTATTAGGTCATAGCCAGGTGCCTTGTTGATATCAAGTGTATCAGTAACAGCTTTTATTTCTCTCTTAGTAAAATTCGAAATAGGGGGATCGAGTTGGTGGCATTGATTCAGAAAAGTTGACACTTCTTGCGTTTTGGGGGAATTTATTTCGGGGTTTGGTACAAAGACGCATTTTAAGTGTTCGGCGAATGTAACTGCTTTTTCCGCTGCACTGGCTGCCCATTCATTGTTCTCTTTGCGTAGAGGGGGTTGGTTTAAGACTGGACGTTTCATATTTTTTGTGACTTTCCACAATGAGTAATCAGTAGCCGATGTCACGTCTAGACTTTTTAAGAAGGATTGTATTCCTTCGTTCTTGTTATCGCTAAGTGCTGATTTTAGCTTAGATTGCAAGTAGTTTAGATGTTTTTTATCTGATGCATGTCGAGACTGTTGCCATTTTTTTCTAGCACTACGTTTTTCAGTCAGGAGTTCACGAATAGACAGAGGACATTCGAGTTTACGGTTTGTGTCTGTAAGTGTTGGGGTAGCAGCCCAGGCAGACCTTTGTACGCAATGGTTGAGGTGTTCAACAGCTTCCATTATGTTCTCTTTGGTTTTCATAGGTAGTGACTCGTCCAGGCATTGAGCCATTAATTGCCTAAAGAGATCCCAGTCAGTTTTGCATGTGTGCAGCTTACATGGTTTTGGAGCTAATGTGATGGACCTTTTGAGGGTCATTTCTACAGGTGAATGATCAGAAGACAAATCTAGGCTAGTTCTACTTGTGATAAAGCTGCTAGGGAATCCTTTGGTTATGAAGAAATCTATCACATCTGGTATTTTCCTTCTATCAGTGGGCCAGTAAGTGGGTTGCCCAGGCGAGACAACACTAAGATTTAGTTTGTCAATTGACATTTTTAGTTGCCGTCCCTTTGTTGTTACTGTACGCGAGCCCCAGTAATGATGTTTCGCATTATAATCTCCACCAGCAACGAATCGGTGGCCCAGTGTGGCGAGAAACCTTACATAATCTGCTTCCTTAAGTTTATGTTTCGGTGGGCTGTAGACAGCCGATATTACAAAAGATCCTACCCAGTCTTCGATTCGCACATTTGTTGCTTGGATCTCTTCAGTACAATATTGTACTATTTCGTAATGCTTAATATTATTTTTTATAATTATTGCACTCCCCCCATGTGCAGTTCCATCAGGGTGCATTGTGTGGTAAGTCTTATAGTTTTGTATTTGGAAATAACTCTTTTTTGTAAAGTGGGTTTCAGAGACTAGCAAGATATCAATATTATGTGTCTGCAAATACGATTGAACCTCAAGGGTGTGTTGTGGCAGCCCATTGGCATTCCATAGAGCTATTTTTAAGCAATCTATTTTGAGAGATTCGTCGTGAGTGCTATTATTAGGTTTGTCAATGTAGTCAATTGCTGCATCACTTGTTTCATTAAGTCCATTATTTCATGCATATCATTTGTACGTATGTCGCTATTTTGTGGAAGTGAATGTCCTTTGGTTAATACGTCTCTATATGTTTGTCGTATGGTATTCTGAGAGTTCCCTTTATGAGCCGTTAGTGTTTCTTGTTCATGACTTTCTGTTTTATCAAACTGATTTTTATTCCTGGATCTACGATCTGGTGCTTTTGGGAATTTCAGATTTTGAAGCTCACGATAGACTCCACAGCCTTTGTAATTTGCAGGATGGTTACCATCGCAGAGTATACACTTGACTTGGTCGGACCTAGTTTTCCTTGGGCAGTCAATGGAGAGGTGGTCACCAGCGCATTTGATACACTTAGGTTGTCGGCGACAATAAGCTTTGGTATGTCCATATTGTTGACATTTCGCACACTGTGGGATTTCCCGTTTTGGTCGTGGAGGTTCAAAGGATACCATACACTGCATTAGGCTTTTAACTTCATATATCCGCTTGTTGTTGTCATTCGGTAATAATTCAATAATGAACATGGGCAATGGCTTCTTTGTGGTTCTTTGTTTGATATTCCAAACGTTTATGCAGCTGTAGTCCATATCATTTAATGCTTCTTTGATGTCATCAGGGTTAGTAGATGGATGCATATCTTTAAGCACAGCTTTGAACGCTCGATCCTGTTTAGGCTTATAAGTAAAAAACTCAGTCTGTTTTTGTTCCAATTGTTTGACGATAATTCTGTATGTATCGGCAGATTTGGTCTGGATTTTGACTTGATCATTGTGGAGGACCTTCAAAGCGTACATATTTGGAGCATGTTCATTAAGCATGTTAAGTAGAGGTCGGACATTACCCACTTTGTCAACAAATATTGGAGGTGGTTTTGTTGTCTTTTCTACAGTAGTGGAGTTGTCTACTTGGGTTTCTTCTTCTGCTAGTTGAGTAAAACTATTTTTTGTTGGTATCGGTTGAGTTTGAGATAGCCAGTATGTATCCAGTTTTGTTTGTTTTTGTGTTCCAACATTTTCCGGGCTTGAGTGAGGTCTTTTCTTACCGGTGACTTCCTTCCAGTCATCTTTCTTATTTGTACTTGGTTCTTGGTCAGTAGTTTGTTTTGGGTAGGTTGTGGTTGGATTGTTACCCAGAGAATGTGTTCTAGGTCGACTTTCAAATATTACATTATGGCTTATCTGCTGTGGTTGGTTTTTATTAATCTTGGTGCAGTTTTCATTTTTATTATTATTATTGATTGGATCACTCATTTTTGTTCCCACGAGTATAGGACGATAATACGGTCGCTACCTAGGGTGACGCCTATTCCGGGTAGAGGGCTATATAGATCGACGAGTCGCCTGTTTCGTCGAGTTTGGTCGCTATTGACTGATCTGTCCTTTCAGCCAAAGAGTCCTGTTGGCACGTACCACACCTTAGGATTTAGGGTTTTTTTATAGAGGTGGCCTTCCTCACGGTCCAAGTGGCGAAGCTCAGACCCCCGTTCCTGCGAGACATGACCACAGGATTACGGTTTGGGGCAGCTCGTTTGAGCTACACACTGGTTTTTAATTCAGGGTTGTCTCCCCTAGCTGTATACTAGGTTAAAGCGCCTAGGGCTCGCTTTCGCCCATCATACTTTGCTACTGCAGTCCGGGAGTAGATGGAATGTGCGGGGTCCTAAGGACTGTAGCATTGCCCAGGAGGGACGACTCACTGGTATAGTAGTGAGCCTACCCCAGCCCGCCACGGCGGTCTGAGGGCAGCGTGGACGTGTATGATGAACTTGTTGGTGACACATAAAACCCAACTCCGCACACTTGGGTGTATGTTCCGGTTTTTGCTCAGCATTTTATAGGTGAGTGTCTTACAGCAAGACAAGCACCACCAAGACCTACACCAACCTCCCCCTCCCCAAGCACTATAGTTAACCAAATATCTCTCTCGACACTTGATGGACATTAAGGATGCTATGAAACTCTACAATTTAGAAACTTTTTATTAGAGGTCATGAGTCTGAACAGTATAATGGTCAATCGTGTTTCAAATAATTTCAGAACACTTCTGTTAAATGGTTTCCACGATGTTTTGAGATTTTTAACGGCGCTCTCTGCGGCAACAATGTAACTATTTTTTATATGAAATATAGACGCCACTTGAAACGCCCTTACAGTGTACATTATCTGTGAAAAAAAACCAGGAAATTGTTTATTTGGCATCTATATTTAGAAGCCAAAATAAGAAAAACGTATTACATGCCAAAATATAAAAATATTATATTAAATGTCTATTTACATTATTGTGTAACGTGTCTGTTACTTTAAAAAGGTAAATCCTTAAAACTACTTTTTTTACTTTAATTGGTAACTGAAATCATCGCCCTTCCCGAAAGCAAAATATAATTTTGTCAGTACCATGGAAAAATAATAGCCCTCAGCCTTCTATTTTTTTGCCAGGGACTGTTTTAAATTACAACAATATTAACCAATTTTCTTTATTAAAAAATGATCTTCTTCGTAATTAGCAAATATGCCATTTTTAACTCAAAAAAACTAACGTACACATCAGAGGGTTGTTCCTCAAACAGGGTCAGGCATGTTTCGACGTTAAAATAAATAACAGCGGAAGTAGCCCTTCACAAAATATAAATGAAACTCGTACCACTTATATTCTAGGAACGCAAAATAGTCATAGACTATGCAAAAATAATTGATATGAAGTTAAAAATTTATTTCAGGCATTTCCAGAGAATTTATTAACTTTAATTAGTACATTTTTAATTAATTAAGCTGTGACTTACTTATGAAATTTTCCATTCGTATTTAGTCCCCGTTAATTTCAACTCTATTCACAGTTAATTAGTTAGAACCGTTAATATACTTTTGTTAATTATGATGAGTTTATAAAAAAAACTTTTCTACCTTACATGTAATGGGACTATTAGTAAAGAAATACCCCGGTAGAATTATGCTTGAAAACCTCTGAATTCTTTACAATTGTTCCTTTTTCAAAATATAGTATTAATTATATGAAATTCGTACTGAAAGAACAAACTTTTCGGTTTTCCTCCTCTAGGATTTTTCCCCATAGCCATACGGATAGCAGTCATTTCGTTTCTTCAATAAAGTGCCAAGTTTGGTACTAAAATCTTCTACAATTATGGTCTGATTACTATTAGATTCCCTATGGTTTTAAAAAAAACTTTATCATTTATAATTGTGTATCATTGTATGTAGTTATTTGTCGGTGCGTCGACTTGAATTAAGTTTATTATAAACGATTAAAATGGGTTTATAAATGTGATTTCTATAATTGATATATCTCAAAAACAAATTTTGATTAACACTAAAACAAAAGTGAAATAAAGACGGAATTTTAGGTGATACTAAATGATTTTTTTGAGATACGAAAAATGGACCCGATTATGGCGAAACTTATAGATTCTACTCAGAATGGTAAAATCCCCTACCTTGCATAGTGCCCAGGGTGTTAACGTAAGATAAAGAAGAATTTATTACTGCAGCTCTCGAATAATATACTAGCTATAGTTGGGTTACGGTAGCTATAGCTTGATTTGGCCATCTTGAGTACACTACAAATCATTAAGTAAAACCTAATATACAGTACATAAGGTTTACTTAATGATTATAAGAACGGAATAATTAACTTCATTCATTCCATGCACCCAAGGACGAAAAGTTAGGTTAACGAAATCATTCGATAATGGTGTTACCCTTATTGGCATTATGATTTTAAAATGGATTAAACTAAATTCAATTTGGATTTGATGAATTATGATAAAAATTTTCATCGATAAAATCATGGTACCATTATGGCATTTTACCAGATGTTAAAGAAGTTGTCTGTAGATCGGATTTACGCAGACCTACCTACAATGTTGCTCGTAATTTTGGACATATTACGTAATTAGGTCCATACATATGCTTACAATCCAATAAAACTGTACTTTTTTCATAAATATGAAAAAAGCATATATGGTTACGATCAAGTCTTGAGCAATTAGTCAATTTGGGGCATTGTCAGAGATTATGTCAAATTCACCATCCTTGCAGAAATTTTAAAGCTAAATGCCTGGTGAACCATTGATACTATGACAGAAATTATTTTTTGCAGGCCATTAAATTTTCTATAATTCCGTTTGCCTTCCTCTCATCTATCTTACAACTTACTGTTTATCATAATTTAAATTATTCCATTAAAACAAATAGCAACCGAGAATATAATGATCTAGACAGTTAAAGAAACAGAGGGTCAAATATTGCAAATAAAACAGTTTTGGTCCAATACCTCATTAAGTATTTATCAGAGATAAAAATATAAAAGTTTTATTTTTGTGGACTAACTTGTCTAAAATATTTATTTCAAATTGTTATGTGTATCAATAATTTCAAAGAAATAGTATGATAAAAATTATTTTTCCCAAATATCTCAGTAACTTTTCAACGTATTAGAAAATACGTGTTCCAATCATGTAGTTCATTGTATTTTCCATAATTACCATTTTAATATTTTTATCTATAGGATTAATATTTCAAGAGACATAAGTTTTAAGAGTATAATATATATATATATATATATATATATATATATATATATATATATATCTGTTTCTGAGAAAATCAAAATTTATATTACATATACTCAAAAGTTTAAAAAACTGACAAGAAAACAACAAAAATGAAAAAAATTAAAAATGAATTAAAAAAATTCCAAATAGACATATTATCTTACAAATGTTTCAAACAATGGGGCCCTCTGCACGAATTTTATATTGTCAAACATTCGTAGAATATACTTATTTGCAAATTTTTCTCAACTTTTCAAGGTTTGTTTTTTTTTCATTAAGAAGCTAATTCGATTCAATTGGTAATTATACTGTAGTGTATTTTATTTTATTAGAAATGCAACTCCTAAAAAATAGAGGTAAAAATGCAGCTCATAAATAGAGAGAATAAATGTCTCAGAAATAGTTGAGAATACAGTTGAGATAATATCAAGAAAATACATTTGAATGACAGATAGGTTCTTTATTAAAGCCTGTAAATATCTACATACCTAAAACAATGGACAAACGAAAGCAAAAGTAGTGTTTTTATTATGTATTCTATTATATTATTTTTGGGTTTATGGAAATTTAATTAAATTAATATTATGTGATAGTTACTGCTTATATCTTTCATTACTTTTGGAAATAAATTTATATAATTTTCAATGTCTACGAGTTGAAAGCCAGTTTCTAAGAAAAATATAAATTTAAAATTGTGTTTTGGAGTGTTAAAATCAAACTACATTTAGCATAAAATAAAAAAAGGGATGGAAAAATAATTTGATACTAAATTAGAGAACGTCTTCGCATTAAGCCGTTCATCTTGAGGATATGGTTGCAGGCTACTCAAGTCAGTTAGTCTGCGTATCGCCCGCGGTGGCACGACTGTTTGCTTAGCAAGTGGAGCCGAAGTGAATGCGTCAATCGTGGCGTTCAACTTATGTTATTTAATCAGGTTAAATTTTTGTGGAAATAAGTTCCCTTCATTATTTTTCAAACCAACATCCCTATTTTTTAATCACAGGGCGTATACAAATGAAAATCGTATACGCAACTGTCATCGCACTAATTTATTACGGGTGACGATTTTTTTGGACGTTCTATTTTTTTTTAAATCCTTATAAATCGCTCTTTGTACTTTTTCTTGTTTTCATATGTCGGGACATAGGAAAACATGAAAAAATCCAATACCTCAATTGCCGGAGACGAAAATTTCCATACAAATATTTGTTTTTAATTAATCAGATATTTGCGGGTTAATATATTTAATCACTATGCCTAATTTCAACTTTCTGCGTCAAACAGCAATTTTGTTCAATTCTGTTTTTTCGTCTGCCTTTACCATGACAGTGTCCTCAACTAAAAAATATGTGGGCACCTTCGACACAAAGTGGTCCGGTCGTTTACTATTCAACCACATTGTCCAGGTAAAAGTTGGATGCAATTTCCTTCGACAATATTTTGCCATACTGCCGTTACCTAAATTGTACGTATAATCCTGTTTCAGTTACCTCCAATATGGGGGAATTATGGTTGAGTCAAAATATTTTATGGATTTTAAAAAACAATTCCATGACCTATGTTGATGCAAACCAATTTTAAATTAATAATCGGCCATCGTTTGGCACCTTCCGATTTGTGCTGAAAGTTTTTCACATAAATTTTTGTAATACTTGTTTTTAATGTCATCAATTTGGTTTGAAAAATCTTTTAGTTCAAGAAATACTTATCGAACTGGCAGATTTGTTTAATACTTGAAAGAGCTTTATTTTTTGTTCCTTATAAAAACACTGCATATGCGTGTAATTCTAATAAAGAACAACATAAAATATCACCAAATGTTTCAGCTAAATTTATACGACTCATAAAATTTATAACATTAGGATCCTATCGTGCTTAGAGGATTTGTAATATGTTTACTTTATCTAGTGTATTTGTATATGTATATTATCTATGTATTTGTATGTATGTATATTTTATCAAGTATATTAACCACAATGTAAGAGGCTTTAATCATAGCACTTTATTATTTACCAAGTTACTCAAATAATATATTATTCGGATATCAACTTCTTCATGGTAACTATCAAAAGTTTGTTCAACTGTTTTAAAATCAGTATTACACAATGTTGTATACAGTGTTATCAACCCATTTTAATTAAAATTATTACCAATTTTCTCCAAATTGGTCTCTACTTGTAAGATGAACTATTTTATTACACAAAATTAACTCTATTATTAAACCAACATTCTTTAAATTTAATATTTTTAAAAAATTATAGAGGCTTTTTTGTGATGGTCCAAGTATTGTGTAAGGAACATTAGTTTCCTTATGATTGTGTCATTCTGTGTCCTTGATAGTAGGGATGAAATATTGATAATAAAATTACGTGAATTTTGTATGAGGTTGTATTGTAAAATTTTCTCATATTAAATACTGCTATTTTAACAAAGGTCTCAAAAACTGATAGACCCAAATGACAGGAAAAGTGAAATCCATCAATTATATCAATATCATAATAAAAGTGGTAAATGCTCGTTAGAAAAGTGTAATATTTTTATTAGTGTCAATTTTTCTGTTTTATGATATCACCAGTACATTTGCACAAAGCAGGTGGTGCTGGAGACAAACACTGTATTATATAATTTTTTTCTAACGCGATTACCAGCAATCGGTCAAGAATATCACGCTCCATTGTAATTAATACTTTTTAATAGCATCGTTTACTTCGGTTATTTTCAAGTCTTGTTAGACCGCAAATATGATTGTCGTTCGT
Source organism: Druceiella hillmani (assembly GCA_039881145.1). NCBI lineage: Eukaryota > Metazoa > Arthropoda > Insecta > Lepidoptera > Hepialidae > Druceiella > Druceiella hillmani. The sequence continues at coordinate 20,551,904 of JAYKKI010000021.1, read as the reverse complement.
ATGCTATTACTCCTCGCCCAATGTTGCCACGTGGTGATAAAATTGGTGGAATGATTTATACCTGTTAGGCAATTGGCTGTAAAGCATTAATTATTTGTTCCACGCTTAAATCAAGTGATGCCCGAGAAATGTTTGTGAGGGTGGCACACACAGGGAAACCTTGAAAGAAACCAATCAGCTAGCACATATTGCGAGTAATATATATTGCTAAAAGTAGTCTTAAAAAGATAAACTCAATGTTTCACGCCAAAAAATAATTTTATGACTTAATTGTGGTTTTCGGCACAAGGTAGGTAATACAGTCATCCAAAATAAATCCAATGTAATTTTTTTCAAGAATATAAGGTATTGTGCACTTCTAATAGGTCTAGACGGACACAATAGCAAATATCGTTAGAAAAAAGAATAAACTTTAATTTAAAGAGAATAAACTAACAAAATTATAAAAAAGCATTCGTACCCACATATTGTAACAAGATTTAATACGGCCTGAAAATGGTTTATGAAAAATATTTTTTTTGGTAATTGTAAGTTGTTACATTATTGGCAAAATTCTGTGCAAAAAATTACAATGGGGGAGAAAAAGTTATTTAAAAACTTCCGCCTAGGCACTAAATGACTTTTTGGGTTGTTGCTTTGTGTATTAACATTTTATCCTGTTACCTTACCTTATTGGCACGTATTTTTCCGGTCGTCTCTTGCTTTATTCGTTGTTCGGTACTAATTTTTGAAGTAAAACTTCTTTAGGTGCTCTATAAAGAAATGATGAGGGTGAAATTTTGCATGCGCGCGCACGATCCAACAAAATCACAGGCTGGAGTTGCTCACTATACATATATATATATATATATATATATATATATATATATATATATATATATATATATATATATATATATTATATATATATATATATATATATATATATATATATATATATATATATATATATATTTTAAACAGAGTCCATTTTATCAAATATGAAGAAAGAAAAAGAGTAACTCTGACGATGTGTATTTGAAATATAATGTCAATATCATCAATTAAAAACCACAACATGTTATCACAAGAAGCATAATACCTTAAAACGTTTGTGGTACCATTCATGTAAACATTAGTACAAAAAAACAGACCCTTTAAACTCAGCCTATAGACTTACCAGTTTGGAAAAGTTAAAGAAATCCACATGACCAAAACTGTAGGGAAAACTAAACCTAAATTAAACGTTATTTCGACGATTTGATAATGACTTGCGATGGAAATAAGGAAAATTATTTAGTGGAATTATAATTATAAAAAGAACAAAGACAAGATTTTAATGCCACACATAGTTAACATTAGATGTGGAAAAAGTTTACACAGACAATTTTTTTAAAAATCTATAGGTTGCTGGTAGCTTACATCCTAGATTGTACAACTGAAAGTAACTGACGATATTTATAATTTAGTTCAGTTGAATGAAGTGCATTAAGTATAAGTGATAGGTTTTTCTTTTAAAAACATTTTTATGAGGGGCCAATAAAATTCTAATTTAAATGTGATAAAACTTTGAACGTTTTCGATTAATAAGGAGACGGGCGATGAAAATTGACTAGTCATTTTCAAAAGGTTCTTGCTGATAGAAAAATACTCCTTGCTACAATCTTACCTTACAATTGTGCCACATGTGTTAAATTATTATACTGTACTAAAACACGTTTTTTTTATAATAATTTACATGATTAGCTATTTTGTGGAAAAATCATATACGTTGGTAAAAAAAAAAAATATATATATATATATATATATATATATATATATATATATCAGAATACATGCGTTTAGTGACTGATATGATTATAGTTATTGAAATATTTGTAATACACAACACGTGTTTTATATTCATACAAACCTCAATTGTATGTGTGCATTTAAATAATATTTTTAGTTATTGAAATTTAATAGTGCTCCATATAATAAAAAATATTTATTGTGAATATTTGTGATAAAATAGTGCTTATAATCTGTTCAAAATATACTTTAAGTGTAGTTCTCTAAGTGAGGTAAAATTTCGGTATATATTTATTTGCATTATAAAATATTACTTTATAATTTATTAAATACTTAAAATTAATAAATTACAATAAATTTTCGGCATATTCATTTATTTTCATTATTAATTAAACTTTATTCAGATTATTTCAATAAATTTAACAATTTATTATATGCACGTGTTAATATTAAATTTAATGCTGGGTATTCATAAACATTTATCAAAACAATTAAATTTAATTTGAAAATTAATTTGTTTAATTTAATTAAACAATAATAATAATCATTATTATTAATAATAATATTATTTTTATTATTAAATGATAATTATTGTAATTATAGATAAAAAGATCATATTTTTACTACTCTGTAAAGAAAATAAATTTTAATATTTGAAATTTATTTATATATTGATATTAGATTTTTACCCATCGCATTTATTATCACACTCCAGTCCTATTTTATTTTATTTGCAATAATTATTTACATACTAAATAAAGTTATTCTTGAATTAGGCCAAAGAAGTATAACTTCTAACGCGCGCACATACATTTTGTTTATACAGCGTTTTGCGTTGACGTGTAAATGTATATCTACAGAAGAAATTTTATATTGTTAAGATATAAAATTCTCATCTCCTATAATATAATATGTTTTTTAACAATAACCTTTCCTACCCACCAAAAAGTGTTAGTAGTTTGTGAATAATAACCAAAACGTTGTAGGAGGAAACTTAGAATATCCAAATGACTTAATGAAGAATTGTCTATTTTCATTAATATCTGTTTTTTCCCACTTTATTGACATTGTAAATTAACGAGTAATTATGGTTAAATCTGAAGATTAAAACCTGTTAAGTCCAAACAGAGTTCGTACTACCGATATTCCGTAATCACGTAAGTTTAAACAATATAAAAGTTTTAAATATGATGAAGTTTTAGAAACTATAAAGTTTGGAATTCTTACTAGAGTTCCGGTCAGGTAAATTTCAAATAACTAATTTTTGCATAATTTTAACTTTAGTAGTTTCGGAGATGGGTGAAGAATTTTTTTCGTGGATATTTTGAGCAGTGCCTTTAGAACTATTTTTTAAAATTCGTATTTATTCTATTATCTTTATCTTATAAATTATGAAAATAATAATGCCCACACGACCGAAAACAAAAACTTTTATTAAACCAAACTTGTTTCCTACATTCTCATTATCAAATACTTTTTAGTTTATTGTGAAATATACGGATCAAATTAAATTCCATACGAATCCATTTTTGACTATACTAAATTATAACTTTCCATATGAAATTTAATATTGTACTTAAAATAATATATTAACCGTTTCACTGGGTTATCTAGATTGCCATTTGTGATTCAAATGCAAATTTGTAAGCGACATGACAAAACTCCTCTCTTCCGTTTCTTTTGGAGTTTTTAATTACCTGAGAGACCTATCTTCAATAGATATGGTTTACTTGTTAATTTATGTATTTACTTTCATTCTTTCATCACAATCATTTAACACTAATCGTGTTTTTGTTGCAAGGTAATTTCAATTTCTAACTTAAAAATAACAAATCAATGTTAATAGAATTAAATTTAAAACGCTTAACAATTAATAAACGTTTTCCTATTCGTTTTCATTTTTATTTTATTATTATTGCAGTAATTAATATAAAACATACATACATAAATATATATACATATATATATATATATATATATATATATGTATATTTGAAGGGATTATGAACGTGTTACATTTATTCAGGTTATTAAAATGTACGATTGAAAGAAAAGAAACATGAGTACGCGGGCAAATTAATCTAACTAAAAATATTACATAACATTTTTAATTGCGTTTCGAAAGACAATTAAAAACACTCACTACTACCCCTTTTGATGGGGTAGGCGAAAAAATCTATTTCGACTCCCCGTGTATAGGAGAGTACCTCAAAAAATGATCCTATTTTTTATTAACTAAATGTATAACACCTGCAATATAAGTATAATTGCAAAATATTAAAAAAATTACTTAACTACTGCAATATCAAATATGTGTAGAAGACCAACGGAGAGACATGAATAGTTTAATACGGAACTCTAAAAAGAACAATACCTAAATTTCTAGCGCCATAAAACTGCATTCAACAATACTAATCCCAATTACTTTCATCGACAAAATTATCGATATTTGACACTAGTGTAAACGTGAAATAAATATCTTCACACGAAAATTCGGTAAATCATGATGTTTAAATGTTTCAACCTTATAAAATAGTCATTTTGAAAATAAATAAAAATATACGGTGACAATTCTCTACAAATTAATTCAGCATTTATCTAAATTATTTCGATGTGTAGTGCCACAATAAAAAACAGAACAGTTCATCATTGTTCTAAACAAACTTATTTTAAAAATATAACAAACGATATATTCAAAATTGACAAAAAACAGGAAACGTATTTTTTTCGTGACGTAAGTGCCACTTGCGATGTAAAAAACAATCCTGAAGGTTTTTATTTCGCTATCTCTTTCTAACATATAACATCGCTGTTATGCATAATCGCGATCTCTCCTTTGCTCGCCTATCTAGTATAATACGTCTATGAGCACAACTCACGCTGTGATAGTTTTATATTCGTATAGGTATATTTAAAAAATTAGAAATATAAGGGCACGTCGTATTTATATTAATCTGTTCATAAATCATATTTTTATTAATATTTATTATTGATATCACAGAATGATAGAAATATTTATTTCTTTAGGTAATTTAAAGAATATAGATACATACATTATTGCTACGAGAGCAATCTCTTATAGCCAACCAAAAAAACCAGCCCAGCCCCGCTCGACGAGCATATATTATCAGCTACTATATACCTCTAAAATACCGATAGGCTATCTATAAAAATATTAAGACCCTAAAAAACAAATTCTGTATTTTTAAATTTAAAATAACGCTCTTGAAACCTATTTTTGCGGTTCCATACCTTAAGGCGATGAATACCGCCGATAACCTTAGAGAATATAATTTTCAAGCTCCGCCCTTTACTCTTCCCGATAAAGTAGCGCCACGCCAAACGCCCGGCGTAACCACGTTCTAAATCAACCGCATCAATTCATAAGCGCACGAATACCGTTTACCTGTCTTTGGTGCACTTACATTGTTCAACGCAGCATTGCGAGATGCACCCAGTCTAAATATTTTTTGAAGTAAAACTTCTTTACGCACGCTTGACTTGGGGAGTAAGCTGGTGAATGCATGACGAGAGCGTTACGAAAAGTGTGATCGGGCGAGGCGAACGGAAGTTGAGAGGGAGATATAAGTTAGTGAAGACAGAAAGAGAGTGAGTTACATTTCGTATATTACTGTAGGGACAAGAGAGAGAGGTGCGAGCACACATTTTCTTTCTCTCGTAGCTAGTTATGTGTCGTATATCTAAAACACAGTGCAGGCCTATTGTCTGTATCACACTGTAGGAGCAAGAGAGAGCAGTGCGCGTGCTCTCTTCCTCTCATAGCCAGTGCATGAAATATATATATATATATATATATATATATATATATATATATATATATCTGCGATTTTGCTAGCGTTACGCGAACGGTGATTTTTTGATTATTTTGTAATTTCTTTTCGTTCTTGAACAATTTTATAAATTATTATTTTGTTCAATACATAAAATATTCTACGTTTAAAGTGAATAAAATTGTAAATTAATTTTAAAGTTCATATTTTGTGAATTTGAAGTTTTACTTACTAACTACCAAACTTTACAGGTTTGGATAGAAGACTAGAGGTTAAGGGTCACTTCCCTCCACATTCTCTATATGTACAATTTTAGACCCAAGGTATAAAATTAATGTATTCTCTGACACAAATGAGGCTGCAAGGGCAAAGAAAACCGTAAAAGAGATGGTTGCGGCTATCATTAGACGACGACGTGGAGAAAATGAAGCGCAACAATCCACTTCAGCTGCGGCGGCCATATCAGGAGGAACAAATATTCATCCTGGTCTATTTTAAATACTATTGTGGGTACGCAGCAGGAAGTAGGCAAACTTTTGTCACGTACTGTCAAAGAAGTAGATTCTTATGTCAAACGCGATATATTGTCAATGTTTAACAATAACGGAAAATTTAATTGCCCTGTGGAATGGTGACGACGAAACCGCCACATTTACCCCAACATTTCAATACTTATGTGCAGATATGGGAACTAAATGGCACATCAGTCCTGTGCGAACATATGTTCAGCAAAACAGATCTTACTATCAATAATCACTGCACACAACTTAAGACAAAAAAGCAGCCCAACTAATGTACCTGAACGTCAATCTTGACGCGAAAAGATTTTTGAATTATTCAAAAATTCATAACTGACAATATAAAAGAAGGACGGCAAGTGTTGGTGGATTAAGAAAAGGAAGTGTGAATAGCCAAATAATTAGTGTAGAAATATTGAAAAAATATAAATAGACAAAAAATTCAAAAATAGCTCGTTAAATTATTGTATTTATAATCAAATGAACTTCTAAACACGCCTGCATTTATAATAATATTAGTTTTAGTGGCCATAGTTATACAAAAAAATACATACATTTAATGCAGTCGGTTTTAAGCCTGAATAAAGTATGAAGAGAAATTCATTGTGTCAGAGTTGTTACATCAATAACGGATACGTTATTGATATAACAGTAAAGCTACAAGAACTTAGCTTGTGATAAGTAAGGTAGCCACTAAATATTTTCGTTTCGTAAGTAACTGTTTTACTTGGTATAATTTCTTAACCTGGACAATATCATTGTAACAGAATTGGGGGAAAAAAATAGTTACCAAAATTACGTGTTTTCAAAACAGGCGTCTTCCACGTCACTAGTTACGTTATGTTTCGTGAAAATTACATAACGACCCACGCCTAATCGGTTCGCACTTCCCATACAAGTAAAAGAGAAGCAAAGGACCAAACGCGTCTGTGCCTAAACTTTATACACTACGATCTGTGCATTCGAGAGAAATAAAGCGTTTTTATTTTTTTATTAAAATCCTATTTACTTTATCGAAAATAAATAATAACGAAGATTTTAATAATAAAGCATAATAATAATTGAGATAATTTTGTTTAAAATATGGGTTATGGAATGTCTTTTCAGACAGAAAAAATAGTTCTATTGTGTTTTGGACACGACGAGGACTTTAGAAATATTGTCAAGGATAACATATATATTTTTCGTGGTCATAAATTTAGTAGCTCGTGTTAAAAAAAATTAAAATAGGTAGATACCTATCCGTCCCTCCATCACAGCAGTTTTTCTCGGAAACCGCTTGATGTAGAAACCTGAAATTTGGCGTGGTAATAAAATGTATTAATCTACACGTATTTCATTAGCTAAAAGTCAAACATACTTTTAAAAATTTTGAGGTCGGGGCAAGTTTTTCTTTATTAATTTTATATATAATATGGAGCATTGTTATATAGGACTAGTTATAAATGCCTCAAAATTTTAGGTATTGTAACTTCATTCAGTATATCTGTACTGAAAAATATGCAAAAAAAATTCACTGCGTAACTGCTTTTATCCCTAGAAAAGATGTATTAGACAACATGTTTATATTTTTCTATATTCACAGTCGATTTTCACAGAAGTCGTAGAACTTGAAATTTGGCATAGTGATACATTTTATGATATGAATAAAATATGTGGGATTTTGTAGTAACTTTTTTTAAACATTCATCGAAGAATTAAAGAGGATATCATTTGAAGGGGCTAATTATTATAATTACAAAAACATTTTTCCTATTTTTAAAATGCATATTTAAAAAGATATTCGTAACTATATGTAAAAATACAGTATCCCTCACCCCTTGTTTCTGAAACTACTGATCCAAAAATCATGAAAAAACACAGTTCGTAAAATCCGACTAGAAGATTACAGGGAAACTATAGCATAGACATATTTACTTTGTGATAATTTAACGTTTGTAAATAGTTTCCATCCGTTCCATCCTGACGGGAACTGATTCTGCTTTAATCGGTTTTTTTGTAAAACATTTATTTACGGCTAATTTATTAACTATATTCTTAGCAGATTAGTTGTTTATTCTTTGCTTTAGTCAAATATCCAATTACACAGTCTAATCATGTACGAAGAAACGCTTGTAGTAAGTAATCTATATTTATTAGCTACATAAGGATTTTTAGATCTTTCTTATTACCTAAAATATATTTATAAATTATTTTAATTTAGTCATAATGGTTAAGTGTTTAACTCAGAGATGTGCTCGCCAATTGGCGACTAGCTTAGTTTAAATCATTACCGCCCATCACCGACACGTTTTAAATAAATCTTAAGTTGCCGCTATCCTTCGGGACATTATAAACTATACGACCGTGAAAGTTTTACGTTAATTTTATAAACCGTATTATTGTATTAAAAACTAAACAAATAAAACTTTCCTCTTTTTGAAATTATTTTGATTTTCTCTGTATAATAACCTGTCGAAGAGTGTTTTTCGAATGTACGTAAGAATATCAATAAAGATTTCATTTCTACTTTATACGTATCAAGCAGGTCTACTTTATACATCTCCGTCGTAGCAAGCAATTCCACTGTCGGTGTTATTTGACTCATAATCATTTAAAAACAGTTATTTTTTCGACTTCTGACTTTAAGGAATCACTGAAAATTAATGTATCAATAGTAATAGCTGAATCAAATTATGTTAAAAACCGTTTTTGGTTCTAATATAATTCAAATAACAGTTGGTTTAAAAAAAGGTTAAAAAATAAATCGACCATTCCTGGATTCATTACTAATTTTAAACTATTAATCATAAGTTTCAAATTACTCACAATCTTTTCTGTTTTAATCTTTTTGTAAAATACAATTTAGATAAGTGCTATAGCAAAAATTTAAATAAAGTACTATAGCCCGTCACTTCCAAGAACTTACAAACTTTCATTAATTATTGTGTGTAATACAGCACGGAGCTAATTTAAATCACAAGGGTCTTTCCCTTGATTGCTATACCCAAATGTTCCTTAACCATAAAAAATAAAAGTTAACCAAACAAAAATTTATTTATCGAAGTATTAACAATTGCATACCTGTATTTTATTTTTCACGGCAAAATCGGTGAATCTTATTTTCAGCCAAAGCAAGTCTTCAAATCTCATTAACTTTTCAGCAAGCTCTTTCAAGCTTAATTACTGATTTTAATTAACAGATAGTGAGAAGAACTTTATTTACGTTGCAGAGTCTTTGAAACTTGACTTGATAACTATTCGTCAAGATGTCTCACTCTCAATTTTATGCGGCCCTTATATTAATTAGATTAATACTGATATTTAAAGACAGTTGAGTTAGGTTTGTGCGTCAAATACGTGAGCTACACAGTGTTTGACAAGGGTAAGTGCACATTTAGATATAACTTTATTCATTTCAATGTAAAATATTCCCTGTTAAGAGGTTAATTCTGAAGCAATTTACAAAAGAGGTAAAACCCTTATCTGGCCCTTATTTTCAAACAGGAATTACGGAAAATTATAAAGCCCTATGATAATTACTTTAGTGTTTCATTCGACTATATTTGTAGAGTTGTTTTTAAATTGTTCATTAAATGGTAATTTAAAAAATGAATTGGTAATTATTAGTATTATAACGTAAATATTTTAGAGCAATCCAGTTATTACTTTTAATATTATATTACGCTTTCTTCTTCGTCGTGTTGCTCTTGACAGAGCGATCGTGGTCAGAATGTAGCTTTACTCGCCTCACGAAGCCTCTCTATCTTACCTTATTTGTCGTCGCCCTGTTGCACACATACAGGAGACCGCCTACAGCAGACTTGATCTGGTCTGTCCACCGCATCGACGACCTCCCACGCAATCTAGGGCCTTCTACACTTCCCTGCACAATAATGCACTTTATGAATTTCTATACATATCTTCACGCATGAGGTGACCAAAAATTTAAGAATCCGAGTCTAAAGAAGTGTTGATAGACGTTGCTTGATGCCGAGTTCTTGAAGTACAGAGGCACACGTGCGGAACTCTGTCCACAATACCCTAAGTATGTTTTCTCCAGCACCACATTTCCAGAGCGTATATTTTGTTATACTTAAGTATTCGTAGCGTCCACGTCACGTGCGGCGTAGAGAAATATGGGGAACACCTTACCATCTGTGCCTTCCGCTTTCTTCCACAGTGGTGGTCTGGACTATACGACCGCAGTCTCGATCAAAGTCTTTGTTCGGTTCCGAGGTATATCAGGTGATCCGCATCCACCCAATCTGTCCAATTTCGTTCTAGTGTTTCTAACAAATTTGAGTTATTCTTTATTGACATATTCTTGTCCTTGCCGTGACTTCTGGCTGCTCGTAGTCTCAGTTTAACTTTTGAAATGAGTAGCTGGTAGTCAGAGCCACAATCCGCACCAGGTAGTGTGTGGACATCTTAGATGGACGTTCTCCAGCTCAACCCAATAAAGTTATAGTCTATCTGGTTGCGGTAGTTGCCATCTGGAGACTTCCAGGTGTAGTCTTCGCGGATAGTGTTGAAAATGACTATTGCGCTAGAAAGATGGTATTGAAAATGATGCTTTCGCTAGAAAGGAAAAAAAACATAGAATAATATACTATAAAGAAAAGAAAAAAATATTCAACAAATTTTAAATTTAACAAGAAGTATGTTGTCATTACCGAAAAGCTCAGTAGAATATTTTACAACTAAGATATTTTTTCTCTTCGCAAAGGTGGTCATTACTACGCCTTCTAAAATGAATGAAACTGTTATTACGACTTCAAAATTTGTTTTTTTAAGAAATAATAATTTTTAAGTAACAATTTTAAGTAACAATAGTCTTGAATTTAATTATTATTTAACGAACTATTACAAATCTATTATTATTATTATTAAATATTTAGTTAGACTTGAATTGAACTTATATTTGGATTACGACTTTTTCGGAGTTTCAGTTTAAGGTTTATAAAGGGTATAAGTGCTGAGGCATCTGGAAGCGGAGTTTGCTGACGAGCCTGGGAACCTGTTCTCACTTTGTCATGGTAATGTAATGCTCTGGGAGCCGGATGCTCTTATCGTGTTAATATAGGAATCATGATAAAGGTGCTGTGTAAATACTACTGATAGCAAGTGCAGGGTACAATAGCTCCTCCGTTGAAGAGTAAAGTTACACCCTTGTATAAGTTTATGTCTTGGAGTATGATTGATACCGAGAGATTGACTGAGTTCGTTTCAGAGGCATGTTCAGATTCTATATTATTCAGGTTAGGTAAAGGTCTAACTAAATATTTTTTACATTTTAATTTACAATTCCAAATCTTATAGCTAATATCGAGAAAAATGCTTAAGAATATACAGATAGCGGTATATGAATAATATTGCCCATATTCTAAAATGTGAAGTTTACCTATTGAGTCTAAATTATTCGTGATTTCTTTACATATTTTGTCGTTTTCTTTAAAAGAATCTAAGTTAATATTCTTTATCTTTACAGATGGTGTATAAAATTTAAGTTCTTCGGATTTTAATGTATTGCAACATGTACCCTTCAATATGTCAAAATTTAAGTTAACTGGGTTTGCTTTAATTAAATCGGAGTTGACAAGTAAATGTCTTTCTTTAAAATACCCTATACATTTAAGCGGTATATCGAGTATACCAGTTCCCATTATATCATATTCATCAACATTGGCTTTAGGGCAATATATCGAAAGTTTTGAGAAATAATGAAAATCCATTTGCCGTTTTCTAATTGTTGCCAATTTTCGTAAAGTAATTTAGTTTCACACTACTTTGGAATAGTAGTGACAACCTTGGAAAGCATTTTACTTTCACAAGTTGGGTTAGCAGAGCTAGAGTAAATGTTAGTCATGTCACAATAAATAGAATTTATTATTAACGATTTTACAATTTCTTAAATTATCTAAGTTACAAAAATAGTTCTTATCTCTAATTACACCAATATATTTATTTCAAGATATTATGGTTATATAGGTTTTGGGATTTGTTACATTATATGCTATAGGCAATAGTATAATAAATACATAATAATAGATTCAATTCTAGAACTTTAACTAATGGTATCTTTAATACAAATACAAGGTTAAATATTAGTTTAACATTTCGGATCAATTAATTAAGATAAGAATAAGATCTAAACCTAACGATAAACGATAACGGTAATAATTTAAAGCTAGGTATAAATCTATAATTACAGACTAAATCTTGATAGAGTTATTCGGGTGAAATAATCGACAGATATGAGACTTTTTTTGCTAAACATTACAGCGTCTATTATGTCCTCAACTTTAAAAGATAATATGAGTAGACTATTTTTAAAAACATTCTTTGATCTCTTTCCACGTTTTGAATGGTGTCGTTATACTTAATGGCGTCATCTTCATCTGATGTATCAAAAATGTGTTTAAAGACGCCAAACCAGATCGAGTGTTTCGATCGTGTTAAAATTAAATGGGAAATAGAGTCAAAATTATTGATCATGTTGTAATAGCGTGTAGAGAGCGGTTGAATGAGATTATGGCACTCTTTATTGTTAAAGATATAATTTTGTTAATAAACCTTACCGTTTCCAAGATAATATTCATGTAATCTAGGTATAGCTTTATAAAAGAGATGGCAATAGGAACGACCACGCTAAGGTGGTCATTGCTGACTTTTAATGAGCCAACAGGATCAAAATATATACCAGGACTGCTGTTAATCGAATTAATTAATGTAAAATCAGCTTAAACCTGGATGATGGCACTGTAACATATGTAAAATATAAAGGTGACACAGTACGGTGATTATTTGTGGAAGTTTTATAAAAGATTTGTATAAAAATTATTTTTCTAATACGTTTACCATTTATATCTATACAGTAGAAGTATTATTATTAGACTAGCGTGACCCGTGCGAAGTCTTCGCATTATTTATTCCATTATGAAGCTCAGATAACAGATCGAACAAATATTTTACTAAAATTGACATATAGAGGCGCAAGTATCAAAGCGCCACTTTATTTATACGTGAGTGGATTTGAAATTAAACAAAAATTTTACCGACCGTCAATCATATTGACGTTGAGCCGTTAGATGGCAGCATTGCTGTTTTGTGTAAATAATTTTAATAATTAATTAATTTGCAAAAACAATAGCAATAATAAATTTTTTAGTTGTGGATGCCGGTAGAGCAAGCAATTATCTATAAAATGATATATAATTTATGTGGATTAGTTGTGAGGTTTTTTTCTAAAAATGGAGAGTAACATCTTAACCTTAGCGTATTAATATATATGATGATGATAAACTGTTCCGCGTAAAGTTGTAAATATAATGAAGTAAAGATAACAATAATTAAATGTAATTTAAGATGCGGTAGCATTATTTCTTCTCACGAGTTTTACTACGACGTAACGATGAACGACGAAGTGACGGTTTATTAATTAAGTCAAAGAATATCGCCAATTTATTTTCATAACTTTATAGTCCTTTCCAAATAGGAGAGAGGGCTTTACGCAGCCCGAGATGGTTTCTGACATAGACGTAGTCTCCAATTTGGTACTTTACAGGACGAGAGTGAGAATTATAATAGGTTTTTTGAGGTTTCTTTTGATGTTTGAATGTTTTCTAGGACTTTTTCTCTAGAGTACATACCATAACATGGTATTGTAGCTTTTTTTATGTAGTCGGGATAAGTGGCGTCAGGGGTAGTGTCGTAAATAGAATTAGACATAAATGGTTTATGACCGAATAACAGCTCGTAAGGAGAGTAGTGGGTAGTCAATGTTCAATGTTTGGCAATGTTGTAAGCTAGCATCGCGGTATAAACATTGTCTTGATTATCATTAATATATAATTTTAATTACTCTTTGAAGGTGGAATGGCTACTTTCTAAGACTCCTCGGGTCTGAGAGTGGTATGACGATGCCCATAACTGTTTTATTTTCAGAAAATCACAGGTTCTTTTAAAAAGATCTGGCGTGAAGTTGACACCCTGATTGGTGAGAATTGTTTTGGTTATACCAAATAAAGATATAAAATGTATTGTGTACTCGCTAGTTTCTTCAGCCATGGTGTTTTTATAGGCTACTGAAAATTTTGTAAGACCACCTTGTGGTATTAGGATATATTGGAGCCTTGTTTCTCCGGATTCAGGTAATTATCCCACTATAATAAGGGCTAATCGTTGGAATGGAGCGGTAAATGTGTTAGTGATTTTCATGGGTGCACGATTTACTTTTCTCAGTGCTTTATTTATATGGCACGAGGAATATTTCTTTAAATAATTTTCGATATCTGTTCGCATGTTTTTCCAATTGTACCGTTCTTTTATTCTATCATACATTCTAGATGAATCGAGGTGTCCGACAATAGAAATGTGAATTTCTCTCAAAATTTTATGTATTACCCTAACTGAAGGAAATAAAATTTGAAGAAATACCAGACAATGTATAGTTTTATATATGAATGTTTATCGGAAGGGTCCCTAAAATCTGAAATTTTCAATTTCTTTGCAAGTTCACTAGAACATATTAGTAATTCGTTTCTTAATTTTTTTAGAGTTCCAAATATGTCAGTGTATGAGTAATGATAGAAATAATGAACTTTAGTGAGTAGTAAGTAGTATGTTTTCATATTTAACTTCAGTGTAGCGTGAGAGTACAGTGTTCTTTTTGAATCCATAAATTCTTGAAAATTTTCATAATTTCCTAGTATTTCCTCAATATATGGTGTGCATTCCTTTAAATCTAGGGACACTGGAATTGCAATTGATTTTTGTTTTTACATTCTACAGTCATTCGTTTATGACAGTATTAAAATGTGATATTTCCGATAAGTATTTCAAGAGTTTGGAGTGTAATTCATCGAGGATATTATCATTGATTAAAGGACCAAGGTTTTCATGATCAGAGCGAGGTTTTACTGTTACGGGTTCAGAAGGATATGAGGATGGTACATGAGTATCGTTGCTGTCAGGTTGAATAGGGTTTACAGGATAACGAGAGAGAGCTTCAGCTGCAGAGTTTAATTTTCCTTTTCTATAGATATTTCTGTAATCATATTCATCTAATTTTAAACACAACCATTGAAGTTTACTACTTGGCTCCTTGTGGTTAAATAACCATTTCAGAGGGCGGTGTAACAATATCGAATGTACTGCCAAAGAGATATGGTTGAAAGGTTTAACAATCGAAGATGATGGCTAATAACTTTTTTCCTGTCGTATTAAGATTGCACTCACGCTTATTAGGTGACCGGGAAGCATATGCAATGATTCAGTCTTTGCCGATTTCTCCTTGTAAAAGAACCGAGCTGACGGCGTAGTCGGATGTATCACAGATTAGTATGAAAGGCTTTGTAAAATCTAGATAAGCGAATAAAGAAGCAGGGTTTAACTTAGATTTTAAAGTTTCAAAGGCAAGTTGTTGCTCGTTTCCCCATAGAAATGTTATGCTCTTTTTCAGGAGGGTTGTAAGAGGTTTTGCTAAGTCTAGAAAGTCGGGATTGAATGTGCAATAGAAGGACACGAGATCAAGAAAAAATTTAGCATTAAACTTCGGCGATTTGTGTATTGGAAATTCATTGACTGATTTATTTTTTTCAGAATTCGGTTTTACGCCCTTTTCTGTGATTATGTGGTCTAAATAAGCGACTCTCTGCATAAAAATTTGCATTTGTCAGATTGAAGTTTTAGATTAAAATTTCATAATCGTTCAAAAACAGTAGATAAATTATCTATTTGAAAACAAAAAATAATCTAGTGTGACTAAATTATCTTGTGTCTTTTCACGTCATAAGTGAAAATAACGATGTCGTCTAGGTAGACAAAACATCAAATGCCTTGAAGACCGGAGAGAGCTGATTTTATAAGCCGTCGAAAATTGGAAGGCGCGTGTTTTAGCCCAAATGTCATGCGCATAAATTCGAAATGCCCTTGAGGAACACTAAATGCGGTTTTTGGAGCGTCCTCAGCAGAAATGGGTATCTTATGAAAACCTGAAGCGAAATCGAGAGTTGAAACATATTTGCTTTTACCTAATTGGTCAAGAATGTCGGAAATTTGAGGTATCGGATAAGAATCACCAATAGTGACGTAGCTTAATTTTCTATAATCGATAACTCGTCATTTCCTTTCGTTTGAAACGTCTAATTTTTCGGAACTACCCAAATATGAGATGGCCAAGGTGTTCTCTATGGGTTTGATTATATCCTGTTCCTGCATTTTATTTATTTGATCATTTATTTCTTTACAATGAAATAAAATTAATAATAAATTAATAATCTAACAATTTGATGTGACTTCCTGTACTACACATATATTTATTTTAAAAATTTCCGTAAAAAATGAAACGTAACCAAAACGAACGAATTAATTATTAACGAATTTTTTTTATTTTTACATAATTACATCTTATATTACTCGTTTGAAAGTGTCTTTATAATTTGTAATTCTGTTAAATAGTTTAAAATTTAATTTCAATACAGCTTATTGTTCACTTAACATTAATATTAAAACAAAAGTGGTTTTCATTTTTTCGTTGCATGTAAAATCCTAATAGCCGATTTTTAATTTTATACAGATGTAATTGCAACTAGCAGGTTCAAACATATTTTGAAGACGAGTGTACCCGATTTCGTTTTATTTAACGATAAAGTCATCACAATCGTAAGGAATATGTACATTTTTGTTTTAATTAGTTGAAATTACGCAAAAAGATCAAAAATATCTACTTCATAATGTCGGTATTAAGACGTGTTCATTATCAACGCGGAAAAAGGCTTATTTGCAATTTAATGTTAAAATTGGTATAAATAAATGTTATCAAAATAAGGAAAGAATACAAAAGAATCACCATAAAAGATGATCAGAAACAAAATAAAATCAACCCGTGTCTGGTCGACCGGCTGGTTTTGATATCGACAAATTGAAGACTCCGTATTTTCAATGCGAACTTTACCCACTCAACTTGGATTCACTTACTGATCCCCTTTTAGAATTTGTCAAATATCTTCATAATGAATAAATATTTTTTATCTGCTTTTATTATTTGATTATATCATAATATATCTTTTAAAACAGTTTAATTACGATAATACATGAGTTTAAAAACTTTTATCATCAGTTTCTCAAAAAGGAACAAGTGTCCCTTATTCAAGGAAACTTGTTCGAGGTGAGGGGGGGGTAGGTAGGCGGTCGAGTCTCCCAGTTTTGTAAAAAGATGATATGTAATTAGTATTTATGAAGTTATATTTATTTTGAGATCAAAACAAGTTTTCTGAGTAATTATAATTATTCAATTATCAGTCTTCAGAATAATTAGGAACATACAATGAACTTAAACTTAACTAAATGTATGACCTTAATGTATTATCTTCATCTAATCTTTAATTATGAACTTTGACAAAGTTTCGGCTAATATCACAAATAGGCTGATTATTATACAAGAAAAAAATATAGTAAGTGGAACAATCACAAAGATTTTTTAAAGTAAAATGAGTCGTCTACTATTACTTTTCGTGATTGGTGGATTAATTTTATTTATGACTTGATATCATGCAATTGCAGAAATGTCATCTTTAATTGGCTACTGGTGATTATTTTTTTTTGCCTTGTTCTAAATTAGATTGAATCTCTTCAACATAACTATGAACAAGATTTTTCATTGGCAGGAAATTAACAACGGTCAGTAATTTTCATGAAACGCCGAATCGTTTTTGTCTTCAGATGCACAACTAGACAAATTAACATCCATCCGAAACATCATAAGTCGATTCTGGAGATAATAGAATCTCTTCTTAATTTTTTGATGATGGCGAAAAATCTTTCCAATTTTTTATGGCTTTATTAATCTTTTTTTGTTTTTTTATCCTTATTAATTTCTTTAGTTTCTTTCTGTTTTATTCCTCTTCATTTAATCTCAGTACCTGTTCAATTTTTTTCAGGTGATCCTATGATGTTACTATTCTATTCTTGAAATTTTTGTTTAGCATTTACTTCACCACAAGATATTGCCGGTGCAGGTTATGATAATATCAAATGCCGAACATTGATCTTATTAGGTTTTGATGGTCGCTGTACTGAACTTATGCTATTATTTTCTTCTAAATGTATTATTGGTTAAGATGACGGTAACATCAAAGTAATGCCGAGCAGCCTTTGCTGCTTGACGTTACTTTCATCACAAGGTATTACGTGTTGAGGTGATGACAGCTTCAATTTCTTTTTTAAGATCCGCCACAATGTTTCCTTGAATCTGTAAAAACTCTTCTGAGTTTTCCAACTAGTTTGGTTCTCATTACTTTCACTGTCTTCAGCTATTACCTTTACTTCAGGTCGGTTTGTTACGTACGATGAAAGAAAATCATCTTCTGTGAAAATATAACAGTTAAAGGGAGAATATACCGGTAACACAAAAAGCACTTTGTATATTCTGTGGGGTAAACGTACGCGGAAAAGCTTACCCAAAACATTCAGATGTATCATATATTATCAAGGTTATTTTTATTCATCCAATTGTCATATGCTCTAATATAAGGCTTTCAATGTTCCGAAGACTGTCAAGAGGTTGTAACTTGTGAGGCGTGTGCGAGTTAGAAGATGAATGGCATCAATATTCGTAAAATTTAGGGATTCTACAGATATATGACCGTCATGATTATCCATTATTATCAAGCATGGTGACTCCATACAATATTTACAAAATTTTTTGAAATATTTAAAAATTTCCAACTGTTTATTGCAGTTATCCAACTCACTGGGGAAAGTATTACCATCTATTTCTGTCGGTACATCTTTTAACATACCATCTTGCTAGTTCTTCCGTGGGAAAATTATGAAAGGGGTTAAAAGTTTCCCGTCGCATTTATAGCTCAGCATGCAAATACGAGTTCTCCATTTTGTCGACTTGTTTTAAGTCCTTAACAGCAACTACTTGTTTTGGTTTGTGCACTGCCGTCAGTCTAGTCTTATAAATATTCCATATCATCAGGATCGAAATGATATTTAATCAGTAAAATACCTAAATTATGAAAAAAAGATATTACCCTATGCTTGTTGAAGCTTTTTGAGCCACTCAAGATAGTAGTTTCCGGAATTCGTTGGTTTCTCTTCATAAAACCATAGAACCAATAGTAGCTTACTATTTTCTTACTCCATCGGCTATATTTTTCTTGCGGTTTATTGTTTTTCACAGTACATTCCAATCCTAATTTCCGAACAGAAAGTGACATTAGTTCATTTTAATTCACTGGTTTTTTGATACAATTCGCAAGCAAGTTCTCTTTTTTTCAGATTTAGAGAACACCTAATTTTCCATGATCAATTTGATACTCTGAGTCACCTTGCGATTGTTGACGCTTTCGCACATGTCTTTTTAGGATTAGTATTTTGTAAGAAGTATATTATTTTTTTATGCAGATCCTTTCAAAACATCACCTTCTACCAGGACTTGCCTTACAGCAGCTTTTAATTTGATGGCATCAATAGTATTGCACTGTTTAGGGCCTGGTTTAGTCTTGTACGCCCTCGGCATTATGTACAATAAACAAATTGTAATTGCTACAATTTAATGCATTATACTTCAGAACAAGGGTCAAGTCTATTCTGTGTTTTCAATTTTTTATAACTTATTTTACTAAAAGAACTTTTTTTAATTCAATGTCTTAAATATCGACTAAAATAATACAGTTTTTAATTATGTTAATCACAATTAAATGAAACTACGTGATGTAGTATTATTTCTACTTTCTTTAAGTTCTTTATCGGGACCTAGGTTTCGTTGTATTACAACATCTTCAGGTGGGATATTAGCAAAGATCTTTGCTAATGAAGATGTTGTAATACAGTGCAACCTAGGTCGTGGTAAAGAACTTAAAAACAATGGAAATGACACAACATCACGTACTTTCATTTCATTATGAATAATGAACTTCTATAAAATTAACGTTAAATATACTAAATTATGTTAATGACAACTAGTCTAAACTATCAAAAAATATAAATAATGAAACGAATACTTACAAAAATAACTAGATCGCTACAAAAAAGCACATTAGTGTTGCGAGGTTATCGGCGCCATACTGTCAAAATAATATGAGACGTAAAGAACAGTGTTGTCAACATAGATCGTAAATAACTACAAAAAACGTGAGATATCAACTTGGAAAAAGTCTCCCAAATAGTGTAAACCCCCCACACCCGCACGTCTTATTTTTTTGACACAAATTCAAATGGTTGAACTATTGTATTAGAAGTCGGTTGCTTACATGAATAATACATTTAAGCGCCAGTGATTTGATCAAAAGGAATTTGTATTTATGTATTAAGTATTAACTTGCGTGAAAAACAATTTGGTGATTATAAATATCTCCGAGATTTTATTGACAAATTTTTCAACTAAAAATCTACTAGTTTTAATTTTAATGCTATCCATTTTTGGCTAAATAGATGGAGATGTATACTCGCTGATGGTGTTAAATAAGACACTTATAATATTTTTTTCTCTTGAAATACTCATTATTTATTTCGTGTTAACTTTGTTAATTGATATCCAAAACGGCTTAATTTTATAAGATCCTATTCATTTATATTCTTTCAGTCATTACATTTGATTCAAGCGTCAATGCAGTTAAAGTGAAATAAAACTTTGAGCCAAATTTTTAATTTAATAAACGAACGAGTATATTATATATATATATATATATATATATATATATATATATATATATATATATATATATATATATATATATATGTATGTATGTATATATATATATATATATATGTATGTATATATATATATATATATATATATATATATATATATATATATATAGCATTAAAACAACAGTTGCGGTTCACTTTCGCGATTCAAACCGCCACCAATTTAAGAATAATTCTTACAATTGGTATAATTTCTCATAAATAAAATAAATACATTTATTGCAGAATATGAAAATTTTATCAATAATTTTGAAAAGCGGCTGCAGATATAACTAAAATTACCAATATTTTAGTATATTTGTCTGTATAGTTCGTAAATAATCGAACTAATTGTTTTTTAATGGTACCAGCATGTAAAAAACTCCATTTCCTTTTTCAGTCTCATAAATTTCTACAGAGTTTAAACATAGTCTTAACACTGTATAACTGAGGTAATTTCCGCGAGAATGCACTGTTTCAACCAATGACTACCGAATTCATGCTCGTTTCAAAGTACATTCCCAGTTGAAAAGATGATTTGAAGTAACGATTCCAAACTGTTTCCACAATAAATTATGCATCTTCCGCAGCTAATTTTTAAATGCTTCGAGATACTTCGGCATTGCATTATTAAACGGATGGTTTTATAAAGAACATAGAAATAATTCCCAGTAGGGTGATTATCATCATTACTACCATTCTCAGTATAAATATTCTCAAATTCTACATTGCGTATTTTTTTTTGCCATTTTTCAATATCCGTATAGTCATTTTTCAATTTTCTCATTTTTAAAAGGTGCTTTTAAAACATTGAGGTATATTTCTTTACGCTTAAAAGTTGCATTTTATATAGGTAATGTTTATCTTTCTAACATTGCTTTAACACATAAAGCACCGCGCATATTAGGTAAAAATTGGTTATTAATTTTTTTTTAATTGGTTCCTTAACGTATAATTTATACTCCGAAATCGCTGGAACCACTATCTTGAAGTAATTTAAGAACTATGCAGACATGACTTCTGCTACTGAATAAACAGCTTGAAATTGAAGAAGTAAGCAGTGACGGACATGGGTTTTAACATATAGTCTCGCGGTTGACTCCTCAATAATCAAACTCTGAACGAAGAATATTCTTGGAATATTCTTTTTTGCCTCAGTACCTATCATCTTATTGATAGGTAGTGATGACAAAAAAATTGTGATATCAAATATTCTTTATTGTTCATTATCACTACACATCATTTTATTTTTCCTTTTCTTAATTACACAAATTAAAGAAAACCTTTTAAGGTTTTTTTTATTTATTTTTACACTATTTCTTTACACATGTTATATTTGGGTAATAATTATTAAGAAACGAATTATTAATTTTAAAATAATTAGTTATTAATTTCTATAATTTTCAATGACAATTAAGTTTTGCTTAATCAAAAACTACTACATCGAGAAATGGCTATAAACAATATGAAATATTCATGAAAATGCAAATACTACGTCAAGTATTCTTTATTCATCAGAAAATATTTCATAATTTTATTTTTACCTTTTACAATATTATTATTCCATCGACTGTCGGGAACTTTATGCAACACTCCGATGTTGTTTTGTCCATGGAAGAATTATCTATTTTACTAGTGAATATCTATTCTTACCTCGATGGTTTTGAACTTCTGCATCATAATTTCTCCGCCAATTCAAACATAACTCCTGAATAATAATATCTCAATTCTTAACTTAAAAAAAATCAATAATAACTTCTGAGTCATAATTTCTATAATTGTTGCTCCTTTAGAACAGGTGGTAATCAAGGCCGCTGGCTGAAGTTAGGTATTTTCCGAGGCGCACGAAACGCCCGGCCTCCGTGGACACACATGCTTACTCATTATAGTGTTCAACTTATGCTGATAGAAAAACACGGTAAAAAATAAAAATACAATTATTTTCATTTTTCTTTAGTATTTTTTCACTTGAAAGCAACAATGTGTTAATTTACAAAATTTTAATTGTTGGTCTTATACCGATAGATACTCAAAAGATAATATATTTTCACAAAAGATATTTTGTTTCTGTACCAACAAAGCAATGAAACATTTTGTTTCTGTAACAAACGTAGTGTAATCCGCCCAGAGAAAATATTTTCAATGAAAACAACAGTGAAATATTTAGTAACATATATATGTATTGCACTATAACAAACAATTGTTTACAACACATGCACAGAGAGATATTTAGAAATATCTCCGCAATACAAAAACGTTTACGACATATGCACAGTAACACACTTAGAAATTTATTCGTATTGCCATACAACAATCGTTTACGACAGATGCACAAAAAGATATTTAGAAGTATTTCCGTATTGCACTACAACAATCGTTTACGACAGATACACAGTAAGATATTTAGAAATATCTCCGCGTTACATGTTTTAATAAACTAGTAACATTGACAATGTCTTATTGACAACATTGACCTGTCTAAATTGTTTTAAATTTTGCTCTTATCATGCTGACAGACACTTGAATTTGGGAATTTTGGCGGCTTTTTACTAGCAAAATGCAAATAAATTTAAAAAAATACACAGAATCCCCTAAATCTCATTTTTGACCACGTGTTATCAAAGATCCTATATTAATCAAGAAGCGAATCTTCTGCAGGAAAACTTTTGTGCCACCTAGCTTTGCTTAAGGATACATCACCAGATGTATCTGCAGACAAGATTTTCAAAAATTTTATTTAATCGTACAGCCAAAAAAAATAAAATACGACAAAAATTGTAATGTATAGATATTAAGCATAACATATCTGTATAAAATTGGTTTATAAGGTTGAAAACGAGTCTAAAATTGGCGTTAGACAGACGAATAGACGTTGTTCCACTTTTATTATATTACTAAGGCTATATGATTTTTTCCATATGTTATTTTATTGTTTAAAAAAATGGTCTCCAATAGAGAAAGTGTGAGCTGCGTTGCACCGAAACGTCAGTATAACACACACTCTGGCAGAATAAATACACCAACAAGTAAATTAATGGTTAAACATACAACTTGAATTAAGTAGAATGACGAATTTTGAAAAGACTTCATTCTATTGATTCCTCTCATCTCGGGCTTAACTGTTTTTTTTCGGGGATAATGCTGTCGGCAATTTTTTATAAACTTAAATAAGTACACATACAGGGCTCGGTAGTCGATTTAAAAGAAATATCTTTTATTTTTCACTAGCATCTTTTTTTGTGATACAAAAAGTCATTATTCACCTTCGGACATGCATGAGGAAAGAGAATGGGAATTATATCAGGATCTTTGCCATGATATGGCACAGATTCTGATTTACACTGGGTTACTCTTTCTTATTTTTGTATTATATTAGTCTTTCTATATTTTTATATAGAAAAAATAATAAATTTTGTAATGTTTTCATTTCATCAAGTACAAGCGAGGCATCAATTTCCATTCTGTAAAATAATTTATACATAGAGTAAGAAAACTATACAAAAACATAGACCAGAGTTATGGAAAAGAAAGGCAAGAAAATTTTAAACTAATTCTGAGACAGCTTATGCGACTCGCTTCTCAACCAAATGCATTGCAAACTTTAATTCAAGACACTTCCAAATTATAGTGCATAGAAAAAACAAGAGAAAATGAAAAAAAAACGCGTGTGCTTCAGACCACACGACTGAAGTAAAACTTTAAATTCACAAAATATGAGCTTTAAAATGAATTTACAATTTTATTCACTTTAAACGCAGAATATTTAATGTATTGAACAAAATAATAATTTAATAAATAATAAAAATCACCGTTCGCGTAATGCTAGCAAACTCGCATATATATATATATATATATATATATATATATATATATATATATATGTATACATATATATATATATATATATATATATATATATATATATATATATATTTCATGCACTGGCTATGTGAGGAAGAGAGAAAGAAAATGTGCACTCGCACCTCACTCTCTTGTCCCTACAGTAATATACGAAACGTAACTCTCTCTCTCTTTCTGTCTTCACTAACTTATATCTCCCTTTTCGAATCACACTTTTCGTAACGCTCTCGTCGCGCATTCACCAGCTTACTCCTCAAGTTAAGCGTGCGTAAAGAAGTTTTACTTCAAAAAAATTGAGCATATTTACTTCATTCCGTGATAAAACTGATAACTTTAGACAACATTATTTATATCGTTGCGTGCTAACAGTTCCACGTAAAGATAAAAAAGTGACTCCAAGAGCATAGAATATTATGCTTTTAATATCGAAATTGAATCTAATTAAATTAGAGTTTGCCAAAAATCCCTTTGTGTGACGATACTTTATTCACAGCAATTATGAAAACCTAAGACGGAATTGTCCAAGTAGAAAACAGGGGTTGTACTGCAAATTCTAACAAAACTAAGGGCAGATGTCTGTTTATGTCCCAGAGGAAATAATGACAACAACAAAACCAGCGAAAAGCGGAATCATCGTATATCATTAAAGAGTATAATATTAACAATTGGTTGGTAGGAAGAAAGGTTCTGAAACCATTGGGAAAAATTTCAATTCGAACGACCAACCGGCTTTAATCGCAAATGCGGTAATTTTTAAGCTAAACACACAAATAATGAGGACTTATATAAATTAATATGTAAATGCAGGTTTCAATGAACATTTTGACAACTTTATTAACATAAAAAATAAAATGAGGGACCCCAAAGTCGACTGCAATCATTTAAAACTTAAACAAGCAACCAAAACCAAAAAATAATCTTTTGTAGCTCGTGAATCACAAACCCATAATTTTTAATGGAACTTGAAGTAAACCATTTTTAAATGGAACTTAAGGTTTTGGCTGAGTAACTTTACAAAGGCAATTATTTTTTAATGGAACTTAAAGTTTTGTCTGAGTAACTTTATTTAATTATAGCTTTACATTCGCCGAGTCATAATAACTTTATTTTTCCGTCTTTATCATAATTTACGACATTTCACTTTATGCTGAAATATAAACAATAATTACTCTTTTTATAAGTCATTTAATCTAATCAGATATGTTCATAATGTAACAGTGACATAATTCACTTAACCCAATTTTTTCGCAGACTGAGTAATTACAAACTTTCCTTTGAATGAATAAATATACTTATTCTAACAGCAGATAAACCTGTTGTAATACTTAACTTTACCTATCACTCCTTATTTTTAAAACATTTTTAGAAACAAAATAGTAATTAACTCAAAACTACCAAATGTTAAATATCTCACCCTTATTTTGATGTATCGATTTACGTAACGATTATATAAATAGATATGCCCACATGTACTTACATCACGTATACGTTGTAAATGACAGAATACCCAAATTTTACTCAGTATAGGATTTACAATACCGGCATAGAAACAGCACATGTATAAATAACCAAAATTTAAAACTATTGATTTGAAAATTAGATATGCAGCAAATTAAGTAATTACATTTTTGTTTCAATTCCACATGTAGTGGAGAATGTCGTTTGAATAGGGTTATTCCACATTATGTACGGAATGCACACTATATAACGCTATATAGAGAAATATAAGGGTCGCAAAAACATTTTTTCCACACCTTCAGAAATATACTAAAAAATATGCAAAAAAATAATATTCAGCGAAAACTCAACCAAAGTTATTAAACAATATTGTTTTAGAAGCTCGTGCAAAGCGTGTAACAGAACTATAGCTGTTATTCTAGATCTACTAATTTTTGATATGTGTCATGGAAACATGGCGCATATTTAAAAAATGTGAGAAAGATATAGTAGGTAAAATTAATTTTACATTATGGAAAATTAATATTTAGTTATAGTTTAATACTTTCTGCACTTAAACGTTTTTAAGTACCTAAATGAGTACAGAACCCTCGTAGCAGGATTACTGTTTATGTTTGACAAATTTTCAATAAGAGAAATGTAACTGGTTGCAGCTATTTAGATTGTTCTTGTAAACGTCATCTTTGCTTCTTATCATCCATTCTACGGTGCTCCACTGCAAAAATGTAGACTTTCCAAGCTTCTTACAACTTATGTTTTTGAGCTCTCATTATTTCTTACTTCTTCTTTTTAATACTTCTTAGTATTTAGTATTTTCTTTTATTTCTACTGCTTGCTACTGCTAAACAAAAATATTCTTGCATCAATCTTGAAATCAATGTTCCACAATAATACATTATCAAATTTACACTTTAACAAAACAAAATATAGTTTTGAACTGCGGGGAACCTAAACAAAGTACAGACAGTAAAAATAAATTAAAAAACTATTAGATTAATACAAATAAAATTTTAACGTCGTATTATGCAAAATTTCCGAAAGAAACAATTTGTTTTTATTGATTATATACTAATACAATACTAAAAATTTAAAAATAATGAAAAATGTAAATTTGCTTAATATTATAACAGTCAGTAAAAATTGAATATGCATAGAAGTTTACAAAGGCCAAACCTCTAGCGAGAAGGTAGTATTCCTTAAAAACGCATCTAAACACTGACTATTACCAATGATAGTATTGACATTGGAATTGACATTTTCATAATTTTGGCCAATACTTTCCTAAAAAATTAGATGGTTTAGTTAAATGAGTACACTGAATGTAAAACGCACATAAAAATATTAATAGTTTTTGTAAGCGGCTTCGATCGCGTGGTTTTAGATAAATGTACTCTTTATTTTATGCATGTGCACAAAGGCACAAATCGAATGAAGCCTCCGCCACCCGCCCTTCCCTCCCTAAAATACATACGAAGTATATACCTTTTTAATTACTAAACTATGAATGATTGAAGTGCCAAATGTCAAATTAACTTTTGTGGCTAAATACATGTACCTACAAATAGTGAAATTTGCATTCATAAATTTTCATAATAAACATCCGCAAAAATGTTGTTCAATAATAATACTTTTGTTCAGCATTAAAACGCGTATTGTGTGGTATCTTTTGATAAAAGTCATATATCGTTGCTAACTTTTTATTTAGTTTTTGCAAAGCATTCAGTTTTTCAGTGCAAGATAATTTTTAGCCTTCATATTCACTGATCTGCTCCTGTAAATAATACCGACATTATATATAGCCTGTCTAATTATATATATATATATATATATACATATATATATATATATATATATATAAATATAAATATATATATATATATATACATATATAAATATATATATATATATATATATATATATATATATATGTTCTTTAGTATGGCACCTAGCGCATAAATCATGCTATCTCTGTGTAAATGACGCTTTAATTATCTAACGATTTCTTTAATGTAGATACACGCGATTTAGGAGGTTCTGTGTGCTAAGTATTACAATACCTATAATTCGAAATTTGTCCTAATCTATATCAATCATCATTGAACATAAGTCGTTCTGATTCCTATACGTGCAGTTCATTACAAAAGAGCGATCGCGGGTTTAAAAATATCAAGAGTTTCACAGAGGTCAATAACGATGATGATAAAGAACCTTCTTATAGGTGTGGAATCAATCTAAGTATAATAAATTTGATGGGAACATATATGAAATTCTAATTGAATTTTCAATCGTATTTTTTTAAAGGACTTTTATTAACCTCCTCGCTAAGGTAATTTGGACGCTAATTATCCGATTAAAATTTCTTTTTATAAATTTTTTTAATCTCTCTAGGAATAGGCGAACCTGCGATTCCTTTCTGTTTTATGTTTTCAACCAAAAAAATACGCTTATTTTTTTTAAAGTCACTACCGCCTTTAATGTTCGAATCTTTGAATGTCGTAATGTTTTTCTTTTGTTTTCTTTGGGTATTTATCATTTGACATTATTTTGGTGACCTTAAAATTACTAAATTTCATCTACAAAAGAGTCAGGTAGGAAAATTTGCAACTTATTAAAACAGAGTAAAAACATCTTGTAATACAGATGTTCTTGAGATGAAAAATAATGATGTATCTTTTTCAAAATGAATCACATACATAAATATTTAACCTAATTCAAAAAATGAAGTTTTTAATTTTTTTCTTTTGAAGGAAATTATTTCACATAGGTCCCATGTAAATGTCTTGGAATCTGGAGATATCTTGAGGAACTGGATGATGGAAATAAATATAAATATGTACTCGTATAGCTATGTGAATAGGTGTTACAGAGGCGAGAGAATAGAAACATATACAGAGGCGCGATTTGGTGTCAATTATTAAAATCTCTGACATTAGCAAAATTTTACGAATTTATTTATATGCAAAAACATCTTTTGATCACAAGTCGTGACCAGGGTCTGATGAAGCCGCAAGATTATGACATGATCTCCATAATGGCGAGGAGAATATGCATTGTGTTTGGGTTCTTTAGACTAGTCTTGCAAGTCAGCAAGGAAATAACTAATTAAATGGGTAAGTGAGTACATATAGATTCATAAGAGGGCATGAAGTTATTATAATTTTAAATAGATAGGTATATAAGTATATACAAGTATATGAACGTAGTGCGTATTCATTGCTATTTTGAACAAAACCGCCTTCACATCTCTCCAGTAATTCGGCTTTAGAAAGTCTTCAAATAAAGGGATAATAGCCTTAGCAATATTTTTACGTATCGGTGGTTTCTCGACCAAAGTTTCGAGACTGTCTATAGTCAAATCAGTCTGAAATCTGCATCAGGGCCCTGCTCCTTCTAGGGGCAAATGATACCAAATATTGTTGAAATTACAAGGACTGAGACCAAATTACGAGGACACAGGAACGAGTTCACTATCTGAATGCCTTCTTACTGCTAAACATATACACGTCACCTATTTCTCTCGACTAAATATACATTTTACAATTACAAATAACTTGACAATAGTGGAATTTTAAATTTCCCAAATACAATAATCGCTGGGTTGGAGTGATTCACTCATTTGCCCGATCCTGGTCGTTTTATTTCTTCATACTTATAATGCCACAACTTTTACAGTTCTACAAATTTCAAGGTAAAGTTTTATTAAGACATTTTTGAATAAAAAAAATATTCTACCCATTAAAGTGACCTCCATTCTTAATATTAACTAATCTACATATATCATTATTACTGTTCGGATAATAAACAAAATGAACAATTAAGCTAAAAATTAAATAAGGCTAGGTTTCAAATTTAACGTTAACGATAAGTATCTAAATGAACAATGAAAATTCAAAAGATATCACTTGTGTATGAATTCGTAATTGAACAAGTCACAGTCTGTTTTACCTTATACATTTAGAACGGTTATCTAAAAATATCATATTTCTAAAAAAAAAGTATGCAGAGTTGTATAATGATTAAATTCACTACTGAGTAAAAGTTAGGTCTAACAGAGTAATAAATTGGAATGAAACAGAGTGTTAAATTGAAATTAAACAGAGTAATAAATTGGAATTAAACAGAGTGATAAATTGGAATTAAACAGAGTGATAAATTTACAAAGATTATCTTTATTTATTCAGTGCGATTTATTAAGATTTATAAAGTCACTTCCATCGGTATCTGAAGAAACGAAAATGTAATAAAAAGTGTACTCATGTCAATCGAGTACCTAACGCTCACATACAAATAATGTTTGTCCATCTAAATAATAAGAATAACTTTATTTACAATGTCATTATTAGTATTTAATTAAGATATTAACAACTAAAATTGTTTATTCTAAAAATGTGATGTAAGCGGAAAATTAAATAGGTGACCTATAAAATAGAAAACATATTTCAACGCGACATTATTTACAGTTACTCATGTCAGAGTATAAAATTATACTCGATAGATCAACACAGGAAGCAGAGAAGACAGGAAAAAGAGATTTTTTAAAATTTCTTGCAACAATTAGTTCAAAACAATTTAAACAAGGGTTTTATGTCTTTTTTATATTTTTTTCTTTTTGAATAATTAGTCAT
Source organism: Druceiella hillmani (assembly GCA_039881145.1). Lineage (NCBI taxonomy): Eukaryota > Metazoa > Arthropoda > Insecta > Lepidoptera > Hepialidae > Druceiella > Druceiella hillmani. Next base: position 20,521,202 of record JAYKKI010000021.1, on the reverse strand, counting down.
CAATTTTAAATCGCACAGGCCCAATGTAATTCATTTCTAGACTATTTTAGAACTCGCCTGAGAAAAAATTTTCAAAAATCTTATTATATTTTTTTCTATATTCTACAATCGATACTGAATTCCTCACACCTATATATTAGGAGGACGCTCTCAGTAGGGAAATACCTAAACTATATTCATATTAGGAGAATAAATACCCACAATAAGGAGGAACTTTACCAACGGAGTATTACCGTTGTAGAGTATATATAGGACGAATTTTTTTCTGATATTGCATTTCATTTTCGAAATTTGTAGCGATAATAGCACATCACATAGCACGTTATTTGGGAAAAAATAATTCCGACCTCTCAAGAAAATACTGCACTGAACATCAATAGGTGCGTTGCAGAAAATGTAATCAAGAGCTAGTAGTTTGACATGTGAAAACAATTGAGACTGGAATAGGCAGAGTGGAACCTCCAGGTGTTGGGAGCTGCTGAGTCTTCCCGATCTTTAGATGATGCTTATGTCAAATCTGTTACTGCACTTCAATCTAAAATTGCTAGTGCTAGCAGCAGCGTGAACGTTTCAATGAAAAAAATGCTATATATATATATATATATATATATATATATATATATATATATATACATACATATATATATATATATATATATATATACATATATATATATATATATATATATATATATATATATATAAATCTTTAATTTTTATATATATATATCTTTAAACTTTCGATTCAAATAAATTGAAAGAAACGGTAATTTTTAAACATTTGTATTTACTATTTTTCGAGATATTCATCAAATATTGTATGTATTGATGACACTGATCGATGGAAAGACCATGTCACACTTGTCAGATACATTTACTCAAAAGTGTAATATATTGGTATACGTAGAGCGGTACCGCCTGAATTTAATGACATAGAAATAATGAAAGAAAATATTGAATCAGTTATATACAAATACGGCTTTTTATCTTTATACTCATGGTTTTGATGTATATAATGTCTGCTACACATTTCTTACCGATTAAATTGTAAAGCTTGGTAAGTTGGAAGCGAGTTAAAAGTGAATGCACGAAAGGGATTCAAAACAAATTTCGTAAAGAAATATGATTGGTTGTGGATATTGTAAAATAAGGACGGAAATAAAGTTATACGATTTTTTAAAGATTCCACTATTACAGCGTCAATAACTGGACTGAACAAAACTTTAATAGATACATTTCGTATTATTCTCGAAGTCATTTCATGGATTGAGTATACTGACATTGATAAATTTACATTATATTTACGAGAAACTACAATTATATACTACTATATACTTATATAGATTACATTATATGCAGTCGAGTGTACCTAAATTGCTGATTCAATGAGCCGATATCACAAAACACCATAATATGATTTCGATAAGAAATCTTTCAGAAGTAGCATGCGAGGGGAGGAAAACAAGTACTTCAAAAGACATTGAGAGTATAATGTTAGAAAATTCAGTAAAAATACCATGAACGAAAATAGCATATATTATAATTTATTAATAGCTTCAGATTCTTAGCTATCGCGCGTAAGGTCCAAATTAAGATAAGCATTGAAAGTTCTCTTTTCCTTTTAACTTCGAGCGATGACAAAGAATACTTGGAATTTGTAGATGTTAGCAACGTTATAGATATAGAATAGGAAAAGGGCTGTGACTAAGATATCAGTGACGAAGATGCTTGAAATCTATCGCAATATTTAATATAAATATGTTTACAGGATTCAGATATATTGGATGTAATCCTAAGGTAGAGGCGGGAGCAAGGGTCGTCTATCTTCCGATAGATGGATGATGTGAAATCAGCGATATCCATAATGAAAATGTATAAATAATATTCATTTAAATTAAATAACATACTATAAATCAAATTCGACTGAGACTATTAGAGTCAGAAAAAAAACATTGGTGTTTTGTATTAGAAAGAATTATTGTTGTTATTAGTTTTTTATCACGTTCATGAAAAAATATTTGAATGTCACAACGGAAATTTTCAAAAAGCAATAAAAATGATAGCTTCTTTTGATTCAGCTATATAGGAACATTTTCGCAAAATTAAATTATGAATGGCTCACTATTTAGGAGATCAAATTGAAAATAAAATCACTCGGAACAGTGATAAAAAAGTATATTTTGGACGAAGTTAGAGGATCGAAATATTTATTTATCGATTAGACTGTACATCGGATATAAGGTCTATGAAACGCATAACTGTAATAATTAGGGATGTATATCTAAACAATATAATAAAAGTGGAAATATGGGAGCACTAAATTGGTTTTGGTCCAATTGTTTATTAAACCCGTGTCCAATTGCAATTAAACTTCGATTCAAAATTTGCCAGATCTGGTCATTAATAATAATGCATTCTTCATTCCACACTCAACTTATTTTGTGGTCAATGATGTAGCAAATATTACATACGAAACTATCGATTTTTACGACATATTTCAAGAAATCTATGTTTTATTTTCATTGTCTACATAAAGATGGTCGAATATTTGCTAACATCTACCAGATTTAAAATTAAAATAGTTGAGTACTACATAATGGTCTAGTGGAATTAACGCAATCAAATCGTTAATGCAATGTGCATTACGTTTTCACATAGAAAAAATACTTGATGCTCTTTTGGAAATATCTGAAAATAGGTCTGAGTCGGATTATGCTAGAATTCAAAAAACACATTCGATCATTTTAAAGGTTCAAAATTATGAATTTATTTGAAATTATCTATGGATGCATTTTGCAGAAAATGAGTCTAGTAATTCACATACGCTTTTGCAATATCTTCACAAAAATAATTCAATGTCAACTTTTCCAAACATATAAATAACGTTAAGAATATTTCTTACTCTGAGAGCTACAGTTGCATTGGGAGAAATATCTTTTTCTAAATAAAGTTGATTAAGAATTATTATATAATATTCTATAGCTTATGAAATATTAGAGTTTGTATACTAGAATATTTTATAGCATATGAAATATTAGAGAGTTTGTATACTAGAGAAATAATAGCTGATTTCGCAAGCCTAAAACCGAGAAAAGTTCAATTTTTGTAGGTGCATGCATGTTCATTTAAGTTTTTATTATTTACTTATTTTAGTCTAGTCTTAGTAATATATTTATTTTAGTCTTCGAATATGTACTAAAGTTGCATAGTTAATTTTTATAATTTAAATCATATAATTTATTGTTTGTTAGATTTTAATGTGTTAAATTTTATAAATCTTATTTTTTTAACGATTATAGTATTGCTATTTAACTTCTAACATTTCTACATAATATATTTCTTTAATTCATTTTTATTTTGAAATTAAAATGCTTCTCTGTTGTAATCTTTGTACGTCTACCGCGGCCGATTATACTAATGACTGAAAACTGTACCATAAACATATTCCACAAACAAGGAATTATCGTTATTATTTTATCGTGCACTTTAATAAAAATTAATTGACTGTTAAAATTACATTAAAGTTAAAGTTTTTTTTTTAAATTTCCATAACTACCTAACCAAACTCAAATACCAAAGTGGCCAACGGCGGGCCTGCATATCATAGAGACGGATTCTATTTGCATTGATAAAACAGTTGTATCTATTAGAGAAATCCCCATATTGCACGAGGAAATCTTCTCTTTATATCAATGTTGCTCACTCCTACAATAGATAGTACCATAATTATTTCACCAAAACCTTATCTGGTAATGAATGAGTATTTGAATAACATTGTAAGAAATTTCAAAAATGTATACTTCTGCTAAAAAACAAAACTTGCTTGAAAACTCAAGGAATGAAGATTGCATCCATCAGCTGTTACTTCGTTAAAAACTTGTATTCACCTGTTAACATATAAAATTATCAAATTATATATTGTGCTAATTATTAAACGACACGGGGGCCAAAAACGCACAAAGGTCCCTGTATTTAACTATTTGAAAAATAAACAAAGCGAACAATTAAGTTAAAAATGAAATGAGGCTAAGTTTTAAATTAAATATTAAGAATCTAAACGAATAACGAAAATTCAAAAAATATCACATGTTTATGAATTCGTAATTAATTAAGTCACAATGCCTTTTACCTTATAGATTCAAAACTGTTCCCTAAAAATATTATATTTCTAAAAAAACCGTATTCAGAGTTGTACAATAATTAGGTACATTCACTTATGAGTAACTAATGCAACATATGAAATCGTTAAATCTAAGAGAGTAATAAATTTAAATGAAGCCGAGTAATAAATTTACAAAGATAACCTTTTTCCATCGCGATTTATCGGGGATTATTAAGTCATTTCCATCGGTATCTGAATAAACAAAAATTGAATAAGTAAGTATACTTATATGAATAAAGTAACCACAACTCACCATAACTCATAATAGTCACCATAACTCACAAACCATACGTAACCATAACTAACATAAAAATAATATTGTCCGTCTAAATATTAGGAAAAACTTTATTTACTACGTCAATATTACTATTTAATTAATGTATTAATATCCAATATTGTCGTATCGAAAAGATTTTATCCAAGCAAAAAATTAGACAGATGACCTAAGAAATTGTGATAGTATACGGTAATGTCGCGAAATGTATTTCTTACAGCTTACTGGAAATCAAATATTTTTCCTTGCAAGAAACGCTCCAAGGCCTAAAAACATGGTAGTCAGTTAGGATATGGTTTGGAGCATACGGTCGGTGACAAAAAGTTTCCAAGTCCAGGTTCTGTAGTTTTAGCAGTGAAGTTAATGGGACATACTCGTAGTTAGTGCAAGATAATTAACCTGTCTCTATTCACCAATCATGGCTGCTTATTTGTAAGCTTCATCGTTTCTTTTAATTGGTTACATTAGATATCTGCTGTAATTTATTAACCGAGTTACTGTAGTGAATCACACCAACGATGAACCCCAAACTGACACGATTAGCTTCTTTTGGTGAATATTTAACTGGATTTTGTTTTGGCACTTTGTCCAACCATTATGCCAAATGCTTGCAATTGTCATAAAAATCCATTTTTCACAACAAGTTACAATTCGATTTAAAAATAGTTCAATTTTAAGTCGCAACAACATAGAAAGGCAAGCTTGGAAACGTTCCTCCAATTTTTTCAAATGTAATTGAGAATCATTTCCAATTGAAAATAGTTTAAAAAAAAATTATTTTTACAGTTCCTATTTATATGAAAGAGTGATCGATTTGAGGTCTGCTCGAGAGTCACTGTATCAGGTGGGGTTATTATTACAAGGCGGGTAGTTCCTGAAAGGTAAAGTCAGTTGAGTGGTTTATTAGTATGCAAGGAAAACACATTACAGATGAAATGGAGACATCACACTAAGCTTGTAACAAGGTAGAATTATCGTCGTGCAGGTTGTCAGGTATAGGGGAGTATGAGGAGTATGGAGAATAACACCTCCCCTTACAAGTGGCAAGCCTCCTTTTTATTCTTGATTAAGAAGGGTCTGCTATTTCTTCTTTTAACTCGACTTGAACCCGTGGGTTAACTTTGGAGTTTATTTTTAGTATTAAACTAATAACAAAATAAGTAACATATAAATGTTGGCAGTAGCGGGTAAAGTGGAGTTGTGAAATTTAAGTTTTCAGGTAAGTTTAGAGCCTGTAATATTTTGCTCTCATTCGATTAATTCTACTAAACGGACCATTTACTTCAAAGGTAAGTGTTGTATTTTCAAGGGTTGTTGATTTCTAATCGTTATAATACATAATTAAAAGGAATTACATAGAATAAGCCGGGACATCCATTCACTTTGTTATGTACATTTATTATCTTTATTTTGTGCTGAAAGTAAATAATTGTAAATAATTATCATTTTTATTACGACTATCTTTCTAATTACACCAAAATGTTGACTCTTTACATCCGTCGACTAATAGTAGTAGTACATATTGTAGTAGTACATATTTCTATTGAATTCAATATATCAGTCAGTGCTCTAAGCCTTAATATACTTTTACATACTATATACACTCCTGCGTATATTCTAGCTGGTATATATATTTCTATATAGCTAACTAACGAAATAATGTTTAGTCAAATCATGAACTTGCTTACGTCAACACAAGTGAAACGAGTTCATACTCGATGAGTTTACTCTTAATCAGAGAAAATTTCCTATCACCACATTACGGATCCGTCCTTTTACACTGATTTTGCTAAAGGATAGATTTATACCGTCCTTAGTCGCGTTAAAACTTTAGAGACATTATTAATAAATTATCATCAGACCTACACCATGCAAACTCGATTACGACCCCTTTGCTGTACGTTGTTGATGAATTCTATAGTGTACTTTCAATTTCCTTGGTCAAATTCCAGCAAATGTTTTATGACACTACACTGAGACAATTCAAATAAAAAAGAATCACACAAATTAGTTCATTCATGCTGGACATATAAATTAACATGTACAAAAAAGCTGTGCCAATGCAGAATCAGGCTGAGGAATAGGAACTCGGAGTTCATTGACAGATTCCTGGCTACTTACTCTAATAATATTAGCACGTTCTCAAGTCTCATGGTTTAAGTAGGCAGTTCTCCCGCAGCACCAATACAGAGGAGTAGGAACCTGGAATTTAATGACAGAGTGTCTGCTTGAGACCCACAATATTAATTTAACAATATCAGATCCGCAAGTCATGCGGTTTAAGCGGGTAGTAGCCCCACAGCGTCAAGACTGAAGAGATAAAAATCCGGAGTCTAATAAAAACACTACTTGAGAGTGAAAATACCAATGTAAAGGCAGCAGCTTTTCAAAGCCCATATTTTAGGCAGCAATACCCTGCAGCAGCAGATTTAGGAGTTGTAACCAGGAATTCAATACCAGAGTTTCTGCTTGAATGCCGTGGTCGAGTTTCGATGATATAGTTTCAATCAGTTTAAATGATTATTTTTCTCTTTGGAAAGATATATTCCCAGTAAGGTTTCAGGAAAATTTGGTTATAATTTGACCATGGAAATTGCAGATATATCATAGAATTCCTCAACATAGAACACCACAGGTGCCTTGATCGAATTTCGACAATGTAGGTCTAATAAGGGAACATAAATCTGCTCTTATATAATATTTTCAACTTTACATGAAATATAATTTCAACTTTTGATCCATAAATTCTGATGCTGCATGTGTACTGGTTGCCTAAAACGTGAGACTTGAAAATCTGTTATCGTTAAGTTAGTATCGTGTGTCATAAGAAGATACGCTGTTATTAAATTCCGGATTCTAACTCTTCAGTTTTGATACTGCAGGATCACTGTATGTCTAAATCGTGAGAGTTGAGGATTTGCTGTTCTGTGTGTGTGAGTCTGTCGCCAAATTACGGGTTTCACTTCTCTGGTCTGCAGGTGTACTTTCTGTTTAAATTGAGAGACTTGAAAATCTGACGTTTTTAAATGAGTATTGTGTGTCCCAAGCAGAAACTTTGCCACTATACTTTAGATTCTAACTACTCAATCTTTCTAACTTGGAGAAACAGCCCACGCCAATAGAATATATATTTTGTATTCTATATTAACTTTGAAATAAAGATTTTAAAAATGTAGAATACATTATTAGAGTTTTTATTAGAAGCTTGCTCATTTAAAATAATAGATAATAATTTTAAAAAGTTAAATATTTTGAGTTCAAGAAATTTAAGCGATGCCAATATGTTTCAAAAAATATTTTAATTTATAGATATTATTTTGTGATACGTAGAACATTAAGAATATTAAAAATTAACCTGTTTCAGAGTAACAATGCCGCGTCAATATATAAGAAACAAATTACTTCATACACGCAAAAAGATGTAAACAATGACACTGAAAATATAAAAATAGCCAGTTGATATTATATACTGTAACCAAAACATTATTATATCCCAAAAACTACTATTTCTGACAAATTTAACAAAAAATATAAATCGGCAAATGTGGGAAGACCTCAAGCTATTCTATAGAACGAGGAATACTATTCGATTAATGGAAAAATGGAGATTTAACGTATCATGACAAGAAATGGAGATTTAACGTATCATGCAGTCGCCTAAAACGTAAAACACAATAAACTGCAAACCCCATTTAAATACAAGATCGCAGGTCGAGACTAGTCCATGAATTTTGTAAAGACATCAGTTTTCTATTAAAAAACCTAATGAACGCTAAACTCTGTATTTATATATAATTTCAAACAAGAATGAAGTTCGAAGAACTAATATTACGAAAAAATAAAAATATAGAAATTTCACTAAAAAGAAGCGAGCGGCTAATGGGGCCGATTTATAATCACTGCAACCATGGGTAGAAAATTATTAGAAGATAATGAAAAAATAGCTAAAAACAAAAATTCAAGAGAAAAGTAACCATAGAAGTTCGACGGAGAAGCTGACTGCAATACATAAAATAAAAATGTCTGTTAATTTATGTTGATATTGTTGTTTCCCTGTCTGTAGTTTATTCATACTTTAGAAATGATTTAGATTATTGGAAAATTTGAGTATTTATTGAAAATCGAGTATGTTACTTTTCTGTGATCCCTATATTTAGATTATTTATTTCGTTTTTAAACGACTTAAATATTTTGTTAATTAATATACATTGTTTACTTTTCATTACATTTGTGAAGATTATTAAAATTGATAACTAGTTGTAGGTAAATAGTAATATTAACAGTCAGAGTCGACTGACTTTTTTTTTGTATACAGTATTTTATATATGTAATTTTTAAATATGCCAATTTCTTAATAGCTAAGACTGCTAGTCTCAAGTCTGGAAAGTATAAGAGGAAACTTGATATTTTTATGGCATCAAGAACGAACTAAAAGGACTAGTTCTCGATTTCCAAAAACCTAGATTGAACTAAGGCACACAAGTGACCTTAAACGCCTATATCTACTGGGCAAGTTTTTGTGTCGCGCGCTCTCGCCCTCACCATCCCTCGTTCGCTTCTGCCCGCGCCGGCTGCCCGTCACCCACGCCTTGTTTGTTTTTTGCTACCTTTCTCTCACGCACATAAAGTACGCACAGTTGTCCCATTCACTTAATACTTGAATTTTCGTTTCTCACTTGTTTTATTTAGTTTATAATTAGCTAGCTATCCACGCACTCGGGCGTATTCTGATAAGAATAAATTATTTCTATAATAATGTCTAGCGAAGAAAACGATTCTGTAAGTCAACTGATTCTGCGAGTCAACTTTCTCCTCAACAAGTGCCACAAAAAAGGCAAATATTTGACATCCTTTTAAGACAAGTGGTTAACTCAATTTGATTTCTTGTAAGGAGAGACAACTTTAACGGAGAATGCAAATTATGTCGGAAAATAGTTAATATTAAGTAAAAGGATGTTAGAGCTATCTGTACATTCCCAAAGTAAGAAACACCAATTGTTAATATTTAATAGATTCTTCGCAATTGGTTTCGAATTTTTTCGTGGAGAAATCTTCAAAAGAAAAGGACGGTATATCAGCAATTGATATTATTTCAATCTATCGTGGGATTAAATACCATCACAGTTTTAATAGCCAGGTCTGCACAAATAAATTGCATAGCACTTGATTTCCCAATTCTTTTTTAATAAAACACTTCTTGGGGCAGAACAAAATGTGCAAGTATTTGTGAGAGTGTTCTTGCTCCTGCAGTTCAAGAAATACTTTTAAATGACATTAAGGTTTTTCATTCGTAATAGACGTGTAGAGAACTATCACAATTAAAAAGATAAAATTGTAATGGTAATTATTTTTAAACATCTTACAGTGAATTGCAGGCCTTTAACATCACTTTGAAATTTCATTATTTGGTAACAATACCTGTATTTAACATATTTAAGTAAATCACTAATGAAGTAAGTAATCATTAAGTTAAACATTATTATCAATACTTTAAATCACATTTTCTATCAGTCTTCAAAATTCGGAACTTTTGGCAAGAAAGGCGATAATATTTATACACACACGAAGATGTACGTACGTACGTACTGCGCACAAAGATCCTTAAAAATATATATGTCGATATTTTCATTGAGCAATGTATAATTCTTTAACATTATGGTTTTCTATTTGTACATTTTTCATTATTAGTAGTTCAGTTACGTCATCACAATCTTTTTTCTTGGGAAGTATAAATTTAGACTGTAATGTATTCTTAATTTTATACGAAAAGTTTATAGTGTAGTACTTACTACTAGAGTGTAGTACTACTCTTCATTTTGATTTTACAATTTTCCCAATAAATCCAATAAAGTATGTCCATTTCTTCTTATTGTAATACTTTACAAGTACAGAGTCATTATCACTGTAGTCTTCTTCCTTGCAGTTTTGCCTTGTTTTTTCGTGACCTTGTTCATGCTAAACGATGCTTATGTTGAATTTTTATGTATTGCAGTCAGCTTCTCCGTCGAACTTCTATGGTTACTTTTCTCTTGAATTTTTGTTTTTAGCTATTTTTTCATTATCTTCTAATAATTTTCTACCCATGGTTGCAGTGATTATAAATCGGCCCCATTAGCCGCTCGCTTCTTTTTAGTGAAATTTCTATATTTTTATTTTTTCGTAATATTAGTTCTTCGAACTTCATTCTTGTTTGAAATTATATATAAATACAGAGTTTAGCGTTCATTAGGTTTTTTAATAGAAAACTGATGTCTTTACAAAATTCATGGACTAGTCTCGACCTGCGATCTTGTATTTAAATGGGGTTTGCAGTTTATTGTGTTTTACGTTTTAGGCGACTGCATGATACGTTAAATCTCCATTTCTTGTCATGATACGTTAAATCTCCATTTTTCCATTAATCGAATAGTATTCCTCGTTCTATAGAATAGCTTGAGGTCTTCCCACATTTGCCGATTTATATTTTTTGTTAAATTTGTCAGAAATAGTAGTTTTTGGGATATAATAATGTTTTGGTTACAGTATATAATATCAACTGGCTATTTTTATATTTTCAGTGTCATTGTTTACATCTTTTTGCGTGTATGAAGTAATTTGTTTCTTATATATTGACGCGGCATTGTTACTCTGAAACAGGTTAATTTTTAATATTCTTAATGTTCTACGTATCACAAAATAATATCTATAAATTAAAATATTTTTTGAAACATATTGGCATCGCTTAAATTTCTTGAACTCAAAATATTTAACTTTTTAAAATTATTATCTATTATTTTAAATGAGCAAGCTTCTAATAAAAACTCTAATAATGTATTCTACATTTTTAAAATCTTTATTTCAAAGTTAATATAGAATACAAAATATATATTCTATTGGCGTGGGCTGTTTCTCCAAGTTAGAAAGATTGAGTAGTTAGAATCTAAAGTATAGTGGCAAAGTTTCTGCTTGGGACACACAATACTCATTTAAAAACGTCAGATTTTCAAGTCTCTCAATTTAAACAGAAAGTACACCTGCAGACCAGAGAAGTGAAACCCGTAATTTGGCGACAGACTCACACACACAGAACAGCAAATCCTCAACTCTCACGATTTAGACATACAGTGATCCTGCAGTATCAAAACTGAAGAGTTAGAATCCGGAATTTAATAACAGCGTATCTTCTTATGACACACGATACTAACTTAACGATAACAGATTTTCAAGTCTCACGTTTTAGGCAACCAGTACACATGCAGCATCAGAATTTATGGATCAAAAGTTGAAATTATATTTCATGTAAAGTTGAAAATATTATATAAGAGCAGATTTATGTTCCCTTATTAGACCTACATTGTCGAAATTCGATCAAGGCACCTGTGGTGTTCTATGTTGAGGAATTCTATGATATATCTGCAATTTCCATGGTCAAATTATAACCAAATTTTCCTGAAACCTTACTGGGAATATATCTTTCCAAAGAGAAAAATAATCATTTAAACTGATTGAAACTATATCATCGAAACTCGACCACGGCATTCAAGCAGAAACTCTGGTATTGAATTCCTGGTTACAACTCCTAAATCTGCTGCTGCAGGGTATTGCTGCCTAAAATATGGGCTTTGAAAAGCTGCTGCCTTTACATTGGTATTTTCACTCTCAAGTAGTGTTTTTATTAGACTCCGGATTTTTATCTCTTCAGTCTTGACGCTGTGGGGCTACTACCCGCTTAAACCGCATGACTTGCGGATCTGATATTGTTAAATTAATATTGTGGGTCTCAAGCAGACACTCTGTCATTAAATTCCAGGTTCCTACTCCTCTGTATTGGTGCTGCGGGAGAACTGCCTACTTAAACCATGAGACTTGAGAACGTGCTAATATTATTAGAGTAAGTAGCCAGGAATCTGTCAATGAACTCCGAGTTCCTATTCCTCAGCCTGATTCTGCATTGGCACAGCTTTTTTGTACATGTTAATTTATATGTCCAGCATGAATGAACTAATTTGTGTGATTCTTTTTTATTTGAATTGTCTCAGTGTAGTGTCATAAAACATTTGCTGGAATTTGACCAAGGAAATTGAAAGTACACTATAGAATTCATCAACAACGTACAGCAAAGGGGTCGTAATCGAGTTTGCATGGTGTAGGTCTGATGATAATTTATTAATAATGTCTCTAAAGTTTTAACGCGACTAAGGACGGTATAAATCTATCCTTTAGCAAAATCAGTGTAAAAGGACGGATCCGTAATGTGGTGATAGGAAATTTTCTCTGATTAAGAGTAAACTCATCGAGTATGAACTCGTTTCACTTGTGTTGACGTAAGCAAGTTCATGATTTGACTAAACATTATTTCGTTAGTTAGCTATATAGAAATATATATACCAGCTAGAATATACGCAGGAGTGTATATAGTATGTAAAAGTATATTAAGGCTTAGAGCACTGACTGATATATTGAATTCAATAGAAATATGTACTACTACAATATGTACTACTACTATTAGTCGACGGATGTAAAGAGTCAACATTTTGGTGTAATTAGAAAGATAGTCGTAATAAAAATGATAATTATTTACAATTATTTACTTTCAGCACAAAATAAAGATAATAAATGTACATAACAAAGTGAATGGATGTCCCGGCTTATTCTATGTAATTCCTTTTAATTATGTATTATAACGATTAGAAATCAACAACCCTTGAAAATACAACACTTACCTTTGAAGTAAATGGTCCGTTTAGTAGAATTAATCGAATGAGAGCAAAATATTACAGGCTCTAAACTTACCTGAAAACTTAAATTTCACAACTCCACTTTACCCGCTACTGCCAACATTTATATGTTACTTATTTTGTTATTAGTTTAATACTAAAAATAAACTCCAAAGTTAACCCACGGGTTCAAGTCGAGTTAAAAGAAGAAATAGCAGACCCTTCTTAATCAAGAATAAAAAGGAGGCTTGCCACTTGTAAGGGGAGGTGTTATTCTCCATACTCCTCATACTCCCCTATACCTGACAACCTGCACGACGATAATTCTACCTTGTTACAAGCTTAGTGTGATGTCTCCATTTCATCTGTAATGTGTTTTCCTTGCATACTAATAAACCACTCAACTGACTTTACCTTTCAGGAACTACCCGCCTTGTAATAATAACCCCACCTGATACAGTGACTCTCGAGCAGACCTCAAATCGATCACTCTTTCATATAAATAGGAACTGTAAAAATAATTTTTTTTTAAACTATTTTCAATTGGAAATGATTCTCAATTACATTTGAAAAAATTGGAGGAACGTTTCCAAGCTTGCCTTTCTATGTTGTTGCGACTTAAAATTGAACTATTTTTAAATCGAATTGTAACTTGTTGTGAAAAATGGATTTTTATGACAATTGCAAGCATTTGGCATAATGGTTGGACAAAGTGCCAAAACAAAATCCAGTTAAATATTCACCAAAAGAAGCTAATCGTGTCAGTTTGGGGTTCATCGTTGGTGTGATTCACTACAGTAACTCGGTTAATAAATTACAGCAGATATCTAATGTAACCAATTAAAAGAAACGATGAAGCTTACAAATAAGCAGCCATGATTGGTGAATAGAGACAGGTTAATTATCTTGCACTAACTACGAGTATGTCCCATTAACTTCACAAGAAACGGATATTTATCCCTATTTAATTGCCACCAGTCAAACGGATTATGATCACGTTGTATAGGTTCTTCTCTGATATAACTATTAAGTTCATTCATCCTGGCTGGTGATAGTTCCCGATTAGACATGGAACTACCACAGGGAGATAGAACCTGGCAGCAATAATTACATTTTGCCTTTTCCCCATGTAAATTCTTACACTGGTTTCATATTTCGCTTCGTTTGCGAGAGGACATAATGAATTATTTGTAAAAAATCGTAATTAAATCTGCTAAATTGAATTAAAAACCTGGTAATTAACCCCAAAAAAGTATTATTGGAATTATTATTTTTAGGAAATTTAACAAAAATCTCACCACTTCGATGTATTAAAATAATTCAAGTAATAAAACTGAATGGCGAATGTCACTAAAATTGCAAAGATATACGTGAACTAACAAATATGTATTGTTTTTCTTTACGACTGGCTAATTGATCGAGATTTACAACCTACTGATTTAAATGTTTTAAATTCGATACATTTTGACAGATCGCTTATTTCGAAATGAATGAGATCAAAATGAAAGATACCTGTGAGTCCTGTGACCTTAAGGTCAACGTATCTAGTACATTAAGTATTCCATTCTCTCTTGAGAACTCGTTACATGCCTATTTTTTCTCGTGAGGGAATAGATCTATAAAGTTAACGTCGCATGTCAGTAATATATTGCAAATATTGTTTGTTTCGCACTACACGAATGTCTTTTCAATCGTCATTTCCATATACACATGTCTAAACGTATGTGCATACTCGTTTATATTATAATACGTAAACGTCACGTTGTTTTTTTGGATATAGGGATATTGAGACAGAATTTTAACTTGTTGTGATTTTTCGTTAAGCGGATTAAAGAATCCTATAATTCTTAACCTATTTGGTGAATAAATATTGATGATTTAATTAATTTTATTCATTCCATTTTTTATGCCCATCTCTATTACCCAGTAGCCAGTCAACCGCTACCGCGCACGATCGTATAACTTTCACCACTCTCAGCTATTTCGCCCGAGTGCATTGGTATTTTCAAGCAACTTGAAATTCCGGGAGATTTTTTTTTATTTTAAATTCCTTCCGGGAGTCGGGTCAATTTAATTTTCAGGTCTCAGTTCCGGGAAACTACCGGAATTACGGGAGAAGTGGAAACCCTATCTCTGCCCCGATACATATACATCGGTATAGGTATTTAATACCAATAGCAATACGGTACACGCTTAGATTATAGGAATGTTTACTCCAAGGGTACACATGTTATTGTGGGATAGATAGTTTCGAGAAATAAATATTTTTTTGTGAGCGGGATAACTAGTTATCCATTATTGCAACAATAACTACTTGCATTTCGAAAAAATTATATCAAGCGCTAATATCGAATACTATAATTACAAAAACTAACATCGGGCGAGCGCCCGAAACAAACTGGCCCAGCACGAACATATTGTTCAAACAAATGTGCTCGGTCTGTCGAGTGTGTAAATGTGCAAAAATGAAAAAAAAACAATTTTTTACAAATACTTTTGTTTCTGAAAAATAATTTTTGAAAGTTAAGCCTTATTCTATTTTTCTCTTAAATTCTATTCATTAATACGCTGACACTATTTCCTATTATTAAATATTTTGTAGCTAAGCCGCGTGTTGGACTCCAAAAAAGAAAATAATTTTTTACAAATGCTTTTGTCTGTAAACTGTAATTTCTGAAAGTATTCTATTTTTCTCTCAATTTCCATTCACTGATTCGCCCACTCTATTTCTTATTATTATAGATTTTTAGCTAAACTGTATCTTAGAGAGTTTCCAACTTGCGATTGTGGGGTTGAGAAGAGCAATTTAAATCATTTCATTTTTGCATGCTCATTAAATAATATATTTTTTTCGTTCATTTATAAATTATTATAATATAAAATCCAACTACTAGGTAGTAACATTAAATCTTTTTTATCAGTTGCTAATAAACCCATTTTAGAATTAATTATACAGTATGTAAGAATAACTTCAAAATCTAGAATTTTGTAAATTAATATATATATATATATATATATATATATATATATATATATATATATATATGTGTGTGTGTGTGTGTGTGTGTGTGCGTGCTTATTTTTTACTTTATATATTGTAGTTATATCCGTCTTAATTGTTCATAAATATATCTGTTCATTTAAATTTTCGCTTTGTTTATGTAATTGTAGTCTACTTCTTATTTAATTTTTGTTTTGCTGTTTAGTTTATTTTTTGTTTCCGATCAATAATTATGGATATCTGCAAGATATCCGGATATAATTTAGACACCACCCGATTGCCATAGAAACCGTCAAACAAAGTGGAGAGGTTTTTCGCAACTCTATTATTTCCTTATTTTTTTCGTGATATTTAGTCTTAATCTGTTGCAATAACTTATTTAGAATTGTGTTATTTTTATTTTTATTTAATTGTTTACTTTATCTGTATCCCGTTTATTGTTTTATCCAGTTCTCGGTAAGTTTGTTCTTTTGTTCATTTGTTTTATTATTTATTTTTGTGATTCAGGTTATTTTTTGGGAAAATGGACTTAGTTATTCCCCCGAAACCTCCAGACCCATCTAAGGCTCCTATATGTTTCAATGAATTTGCTTCTCCTACATCGCCTGCCAGCTTTATTACAGTTTCGGATTCCCAACCGGAACTGAAACGAAAAAATAAAAATTGTAAAAGGCCCAACTGTAAAAAAAATAAGCTTAAGAATAATCCCTCTTTTCATCCTTCTGATTCTTCATGTACAGAAACAGAGGATACAATCCCACGTAAGACCCCTCGCACTCCTCTTTCAGAAGCAAGTTCAAAATCTCTTCCTCCAATCCCGACCTCTTCTCCTCCCTCTCTCCCTCCGAATTCTTTTGAGGGCCGTTTATACGTCCCTGGCGACGTTGGTCCATTTATCGTTCACGTTCAGAGAAAAGAACCCCAGCCTAATTCCGGATTTTCATTCCATGCTGTGAAATTTGGTTCCTCTTTAAAAAATTTTAATGTTGATGGAATTATACGAGATGGAGTGAAACAAATTGGCAGGAACAGGATTTCGGTGGAATTTTCATCTGCTGATTCCGCCAACCGATTCGTTAACCACTCTGCCTTCACAGGTCAAAACAAATTGTTTATCCCCTCCTTCAACGTCAGTCGTATGGGAATTGTTCGCAATGTTCCAGTCGATTGGTCTGACGAGGAGGTTTTACATAATATAGAAGTCCCTGAAGGGTGCGGTAAAGTTACTAAGGTCCGCCGCTTAAATTTTAAAAAGATAATTGATGGCCAGCCTAAATATTTTCCGTCTGAGACGATGGTCATTACCTTTGATGGCCAAGTTCGTCCCCAACGGATATATATGGCTTATTCATCGCTTCCAGTTTCAAAATACGAATTCCCTACAATACAGTGCTTCAAGTGTTGTAGGTTTGGACATGTTGCTGACAAATGCCGATCTTCTGAGCGTTGTTTCCGATGTGGTCAAGGTCACGTTGGGAGAAACTGCCCACTTCCTCTTGACAAAGCAAAATGTATCTTTTGCAGTGGAAATCATGATTCCACTGATAGAAATTGTCCAGAATTCGAAAGACAAAGAAAAATCAAATTCGAAATGTCTGAAAGAGATATTTCCTATGCGGAAGCGTCCAAATTGGTCCCTTCTGCTAAAAAATCATACGCCTCAGTTGCAGCTCACCCCCCTCTAACTCTTCCTTCTCCAATTTCTTCCCAAAGTTTGCTTTCTCCGTCTCGTCCTACCAACTCATCTCACAAAAAAATTATTTCTCTGAAACCCCGATCCCACTCTTCGACTAGTTCCAACCAGGGCTATGACCGCTCTGCTCTAGAACAAGCCTGGGCAGACTTCCGTATTCCTCAACCTGAAAATGGTTGCGGTTTAAATCAACAACCTTCAACTAATTCTTTTACGAGTATTATTCAATTTCTTTTGACCACCTTGGTCAAAATTCTGAGTTCCCCCAATCAAATACCGTCCAACGTTGCCTCATCTATTCTCACTTCCCTTCAATCCCTCCTTTCCAATGGCTTCGCCGATAGTGGCGAGGGTCTTGCAATGGAATAGTCGCAGTATAATTTCCAACAAAGCAGATCTTCGTCACCTCCTTGTCAAGTATTCTCCATCCGTGGCTGCCATCTCGGAGACTTGGCTGAAGCCGGGATTCCCTTTTAAGATCCCAGGCTATGTCTGTCTCCGGGATGATAGAGCGGATGGTAAGGGCGGATCCGCCCTATTACTTGACAAATCTCTTCCCTTCTCCCAGATTTCTCTTGGCTCCCGCAGTTGTCACTTCAATATTGTTGCTGCGAGAGTTAAAGATATCACTATCCTCTCCATATATGTCCCCCTTCCAACATGTTCCGTAGCATTAGAACTACGGGATATTTTATCTTCAATTCCTGGCCCGTATATTATTCTGGGAGATTTTAATGCTCATCACCCGTCTTGGGGTTCCACCCGAAGCAACCCTCTTGGAGTCTCCTTGGTGGAACTCCAGGACGATTTTGGCCTGTGTTTACTGAATGATGGTTCTCCAACACGAGTTCCTGTCCCATTTCAGAACCCGAGCTCAGTAGATATCTCTCTTTGCTCCTCATCCTTGGCATCCTTGGTTTCCTGGAATATTCTTTCTGAGTCTTTTGGAAGCGACCATTTCCCCATTTTGATTTCTTTCCCTCACGTAAATTTACATATTGAAAAAACTCCCGCTCTTCAAAAATACAACCTACATAGGGCAGATTGGGTGGGATTCCGTACCTTTCTCAGTGTCGAAGTGGATTCCCTCCCTCCAGTGGACTTGGATAACATTGACACTTGCTATGACCAATTTGTAAAGGCTATAGACCTATCCGCTCGGAAATTTATCCCACTTAAAAGATCTAACCATCACTTCAGATCGTCTCCCCCCTGGTGGGATGGAGACTGTTCCGCAGCGGTTAAAACCCGTAAAGAGGCTGAAGCGATATATAAATCTAATATGTCGGAAGCAAACTTCCTCTTGTTTCGAAAGACCCAAGCTCAGACTAAACGAATTCTCCTTAAAAAAAAGAGGGAAGGCTGGAAGAAATTCTGTCAATCCCTCTCTCCTTTTACTCCCTCCCGTGTCGTCTGGTCTAATGTAAAACGCTTTCGGTCTATTTTTCAGCCTGATCTTCCCAAATCTGTTCACGGGAATTGGATTGATCAATTTTTAAATAAACTTGCTCCCCCATCCGTCCCAAATTTAGATGAATTACCTTTCAGGTATAACTTTACTAGCGCCAATCATTTTTTAGAAGAAGATTTCTCCATTAACGAATTGGATTTCTCCTTACACCATCTTAAGGATTCTTCCCCTGGTATTGACGGAATGTCATATTCAATGGTGAAAAATACTTTACCATCTACCCGTTGGTATCTTCTATCCCTCATTAACTGTATGTTCAAATCAGGTTCTATTCCAAAGTCTTGGAAAACTCAAATAATAATTCCCATCCCTAAACCTCATAAAGATCCCAATGTAGGTTCATCCTACAGACCCATAGCTCTTTCTCCTGTTCTAGCGAAGATTACGGAACATTTAATTAAGAATCGTTTGGAATGGTTTACTGAACACCATTCTATTTTTCCAAGGAACCAATTTGGCTTCAGAAGAGCTAAAAGTACGTTGGACAATCTCAGCGTCCTAACCACTGACATCAGACTTGCTTTCTCTCGACAAGAATTTCTCGTTGCTGCTTTTTTAGATCTTTCTTCAGCCTATGATAATGTAATCCTTCCAGTCCTCCAAAAAATTCTTCATAATCTTGGGATTCCGATTAAGATTATAAATTTTCTTCTCAATTTTCTTTTAGAAAGATCTATTATTCTTAGATCCCCTGGATCCCCCCCCTTTTCAAGAACTATATGGAAGGGTCTTCCCCAAGGTTCTGTTTTAAGTCCATTACTTTTCAATATTTACTCTTATATGATTCACTCAACAGTTAATCCTTTCTGTCGTGTTTTGCAATACGCTGATGACCTGCTTTTATATTCTTCTGATAAATCAATAATTGTTGCCGAAAATGCTTTGAACTCTGCCCTTGTTAACCTAAATAAATGGGTTACCTCTCATGGTATGGATTTATCCCCTTCCAAAAGCGCTGTCGTGGTCTTCTCGAGAAGGAGAATTACTCCTCCGTTATCTATTTCTTATAATTCCTCTTTGATCCCTGTTCTTTCCAATACCAAATTCTTAGGTATGTTCCTAGACTCAAAATTATCCTGGAACATTCACATCGAATATGTCATCTCCCAATGCCAGACTAATTTGAATATCCTCCGCGCTCTTTCGGGAGTGTGGTGGGGCTCTCACCCTTCCACATTAAAGTTAATATATAACGCTCTAGTCCGTAGTCATCTAGAATATGGTTCATTTCTACTTGATCCTATTTCCAAATCCAATGCCACTAAATTGACCCTCATTCAGTCTCAAGCTCTGAGGATCATAGCAGGTGCTATGAAATCCAGTCCCATAAATGCCCTACAAGTAGAATGTGTTGATCCTCCTTTAAGTCTCCGGCGACAATACCTAGCTGATCGTTATTTACTAAAGACAGCTAGGTTTTCTACTCACCCTATTTTTCCTAAACTCACCCTCCTCTCTAGGTTTATTGAACATACTCCTTTTTGGCGTTCTAAGTCCCGACCTCTTCTTATCGTTAGCTTCCAAAGATTCAAATCCCTTACTAACCCCGTTTATCAAAATTCTTCTCTCCCTCTCTATAGCTTCCCATTTGACTCGGTATTTCACAGGCCAAATATAAATTTGTGTTTTGGAGTTGATAAGGAGTCCAAAAATGCTAATTTGCTGTTCAATTCTATCTTGAATTCGTTTTGGATGGATTGGACCCGAATATATACAGATGCATCAAAAACCGGTAGAGATGGCTATGTCGGAGCGTCATTTTACTCTCCATCCACCGCTCATTCAGCTTACTTTCGCCTTCCTAAGGAATGTTCGGTATTCTCCGGGGAATGCCGTGCTATTGTGGAGGCCTTGAATTATGCTCTACACAAAAAGATTCGCAGGCTCCTTATCTTCTCTGACTCCTTAAGTTGTTTACAGTCCCTTCTTGCTAATCCATTTTCTTCAAACTGTAGTTTCCTGATTCTTCGGATCAAGCAACTTGCGCTTGATTTGGAGAGATCGGGATCCGATGTCGTTCTTGCATGGATCCCTAGTCATTGTGGCATAGTAGGTAATGAAATAGTCGACGCAAAAGCTCGGTTTGCCGCAGTGAACGGGGATCCATGTTTCACTACTAATTTCATTGAGGATCTTCTTCCCATGACTCGTTTCTGGATGGCGTCTGACTGGCAGAGGGCGTGGGAAAGATCATCCCAGATTACAGGTGCGAGATATTTCCAGATCCAACCTTTTATTCCTTTAAAACCTTGGTTCTCAACATTTACTTTCTCTCGAAAGGAATCCTCTGTGGTATCTCGCATGCGTTTGGGTCACTGTTCTGTTCCTACTCATTTGGCTAGACTGCGGGTCAGAGAGTCTCCAATTTGCGATTGCGGGTTTGGAGAGGGCGATTTAAATCATCTCATTTTTTCATGTCCATTAAATAATAGATTTCCTTCGTTTGTTTCCAAATTATTAAAATATAAAATTCAATTGCCCATCAACATAAGATCACTTTTAATTATTGCCAACAAACCCATTTTAGGATTAATCATTCAGTTCATAAGAAAGAACGACATCAAAATATAGAAATTTTTATACTTATGTTCATGTTTATTTTTTTAAGTTTGTATATACTTATTTTGTACTTTCTGTATATTATAATGTCGTTTTCTTCTTTTAGTTTAATTGTAGCCAACTTCTTATTTAGTTTTTGTTTTATTGTATAGTTTATTCTTTTGTTATCAAGCAACAATGACAAATATCCGAAATTTGATTTAATCAGTGTTGCCATAGCCTTTTTTCCACACTTGACATTGGCAAAGGTTCTCTATGGAGAGAACGAACGCTATATAATCAAAGATAAAGATAGACACCACCCCTTCTAACAATTCATTGGCAATAATTATCTATGGAAAGAATGAACGTCATAGAATAAAAAATAAGATGGCAACACTGTAGATGATAAACGACAAAAAAGACGCTGTGGCTGTAGCATAAACAAGCAAGAATTGTCAAAGGTTATACATAGGAGAGCAACAAATTGTTAATTATGATCTCTGTTTTATTAACAACAGTAAACCAAATCTATTAAGATGTCAACAGTGGAGAAGGCTGAGAAAGCCTTAGAATTTCTTAAAAATGTTGATAGTAATACAAAGTAAGTAAAGTAAATTTATGTACTTCCTATTACCCTAAAAATTACCTTGCTTTTCAACAAATAATTTAAAAAATTATTTCCATTTTATAGATTAGTTGACATACAAAATGCAGCAGGTACATTGGGTCGATGCATGGCAACTATAGGCGGGCGATTTAACTATCCAGCAAATTACGCAAATTTATTACATCTTGCATTGCCGATACTTCTCAAATTGTCGAGTAATGACAGCGTAAGTATTTAAAGTTACCTTTTATTTTTATATTATTCATATTCAGTGATTACCATTATTCGTATTATTTTCATAAATAACAGTGTAATAATGACCTTGATAATAGTAACAATTTACCCATATCACATTTCATAATAATGACACTGTTTAGTTCTAAGCCGCTAATTTCCATTCTTTATAGAGTTTTATATAATAAACAATCCACAGTACCTAGCCATATTATTAGATTCATGGAAGAAAAACGTGACTTTTTCATTCTGAGAGTTGATATTGGTAAATATTTAAGTATTTTTTACTTGTTTCATTTTTAATAAATAATTAAATATAATACCAATAAAATAAAACAAATTTTAATCAAATATTTTATATTCTGTAGTTATTACATTAGTTTTATTATAGTATCCTTGTTTCGTTGACCCTCCTTTATCCCTAATAAGTGCCTCAATTTGTCGACTCGATAGTGTCATGAAGATGAGGATTACAGTTCCATTCAAAAATCAATATATTGATGAGTTTTATTCTTTTAGGTATAGTAGATTTTGCTATTTCTCTCTTCAGTAGCTCTAAAGATGGCATTGTCAGTGGGGTTCATTCTGAAGAGTTTGAAGGCCCTTCAAAAACTTTAATATAATTTTTTTGTAAAAAGCTTATAATACTTTTTTTAGTTTTATGGCAAGGAGCACCATCTTGCATAAAAATTGGTTCTTCATCGTCAGGGAACCATAAGGTCTTTAAGCTGTGGTAACAACCTGGTTTCTAGGACTTTTTATATTGATCTTGGCGCAATGTTTTCTGTTCCTTTTTCTGATATGGCAGACCAGACCATAACAGAAGGTGGATGCTTCATAGTAGGGACAGGGCTTGTATTTCTCTCCTGGTTTTCGCTGTACAAACTTTGATTTTTCCATCAAAACTTGAAAGGTAGATTCGTCAGAGAAACAAACATGTTGAAACAAATATTGTTTTAAATTTCTGATGTGACATATTGATATTGTTGATTTGTAACAGAGATAATATATGTGTTTATCTTTTCCAATCTTCAGTGGTGAAATTTTTATATTTACGGGCTCAGTTAAGTCGCTTCTTCACCATAGACGGTGTCAACTTTGGTTTCCGCACAGGTTTATGTGCGATCAATCCACTTTCAGACAGTTCGTTGGGAAAGAAGTATTCCGTCTTCCTTAATGTTTTACGCAAACAATGGGTAATTTTCCATTTTGTACACAGATATCTTGAATTTTTATGTTTGTTTCTGGGGTTGTAATACGTTGTCGTTCGTACGCACCCTTTCTTTTTGGTGACAAAGTTATCCCGGAGTATATTTTTTTTAATATTCTTCATGGAACTTCTCGACACGCGTGTTGTTTTGCAATTTCATATCATGATAACTCAGTAGCTTTCAAAAGACTGACCACACACACTTGACTACCATTCTACGGAGAGCAGACACGATTTTTTTCCTGTCTAAAACATTTAAAAAGATTATATTTTTGGTAATAATAAAAAAAAACATAAAACTAAGAACATACTATCATAATGAAACCAAAATTGCAACGAAAACTTACCGTTATTAGTAAAAAGAAATCACTTTAAAATTCACTTTTAGGTTATGAATTCTTTGTTGCACTCATGAGGCTCTAACGACATATTTTTCTTTTTATTGTGTCACAAGTATTAAAATATTTTATTAAATATTGTCAGAAGTAGAATTTCAATAACAAAAACACAATGTGCCTAAATAACAACACAATTGTTCTGTTAAGTTAGAAAATCCAATTATTTTTGCTGGGGTCTAATAATATGGCAAGGTGCTGTATACATGTAAATAATGTATAGTTTATACTAATCTTTACATATATATATATATATATATATATATATATATATATATATATATATATATATGTATATATGTATACGTATGCATATACACACACATACACACACACACACACACACACATATATATATATATATATATTTATATATGTCTATATATATATTTATGTATTTATTCCTTTACACCCGAGAGATGTAATCCTTTTATATATTGCTAAAATGTTATTACGTAACTTGTTTAGTGTTCAAACCATATGAGAAAAATAGTGAAAAAATTCTGCAAGGGTTCGTCTCTAGCATTCAGCCCCTCACAATTGTGAGGTTCAGGAAATAATTGTAAGTCGCACAATCGTATGTGTCATCATCGAGTCATTTTACAGGAAAAATGGAAAAAGAAACAATGTTTTACATTTTATTTTTTTATTTTTATAAACAAACGTAAAAAAACAATATTTCTAGTCAGTCAACATTATTCTAAACATTAGGTTTCAAGACACCAATGGTAATTGTTTTGGTAAGTGTTACTGGAACAATATTTAATCAAATAATCAGTATTAAATTCTCATAGAAAAATAAACTACTTATTTGTGATGTGATAAGATTTAAAACAATTTTTGTCTCTTGACAGACACAAATAGACATAACAATTTTCACATTTTATTTTGGAACGACTGCCACAATATTTTGAACGACAGGATCTTGGTGCTTTTATGTAATCACTGATGGGATAGTGTTCATACCCGCCATATTTTTTCGCTTCTGATGGTGCAATTGTTGGTCTACATATTTTATAATTTGGATGAGGTACTTAAGGGGAAAAATCATCTTTGCGATCTTCCCTACTTTTCAAATAATTAAGAGATTTTTGAATATTTTTTCAATTTATATTGCTTGTTTATAAGTTGTTTTAAGAGAATAACATGTGTTTTTTGTACATTACGTTAATTATTCAGTGAGAATTCTCTTCGAAATTTGTGTAGAAAATGTAAAATGATTTTAATATTATTACAGGCTGAAATACGATTGCTCAGTGATGAAGCCTTGAACAAATGTATTGTGAGTGCTTTACCATTCCATGCTTATCGTATCAACATTATGTTGCAAAACTTAATTGATCCTGAGAAGAGCCCAAGGTAACATTTTGTTATTGGTGTTTATTATTTTCTTGAGAGAATTTTTTTTAGTCATCCCATAATTAGCACAAAGGAGCACTTGTTCCTTCTACATTGGTTATATTGTAAGATTGATAGGTTTGTACTACTACTTAAAATTTAAAATATTGCTCTTAGAAAAATATAACATTACTCATAATTAGAATCACTTCAACTTCAAAAATGATAAACCCTTAGGTGTATTTGTTGCATCTGTGTATAACGGGACCAACTTTTAACTCGAATTAATGTTTTAATTGATCAGGTAAAAAGTTTGCTATCCGAGTGTGCTCTACTCTAAGCTATGATTAAATTAATATGTTAAAATTATAATTTTTTTGTAATTATTGTGACATTCTTCCAGTATTAATAATGGATCTAAACAAATGATGAAATTCAGTGTTTGTGACAATATGTTCCAACATCTTGTTTTAAAAAGTCAATATGTATTTTTGATGTTTCTTTTTTTCTCGGTCTTTGCAGTTGTAGTGTCTGTCATTTAAAGACAGAAAGGATCTATTTAACTATGTTGCTTTTTTAAGCTGACAGAATGAATGTTGAAATATTCAGTCCATGTTGTCAAAACGAATGTCTTTTTTGCTCTTTTTGAGTTTTACATAGCTTTACAATAACACTTTCGAGCCTGCGAGTTTGAGGGAATTAGTATGTTACACCTATGTATGAAGGTCATAACAAGATAAAATAGGCACTTTCTTTCATCTTTCTGGTTCAAAGAATTCTGTAGAAATAACATTTACAAAATATTCTGAACAATAACACTACATCCATAAAATAATACAAGGTTCCTCTTTTGTCTGATTGATGATTTAAATAATAAAAAGAAAAAAAATAAACTACTCAAAAGATAAGTGGTTTATTTCTTCTTTTCTATTTTAAAAATGTCATCTTTATTCTAGTACCATTTAGGTTCAACACTATATGGTCTTTTTTGGCCTCCTTTGGACTAATATCATAAATTTAGATGTACATCATAAGACAATTTAGCCAGTCAAAAAAATCATTAATAACCAAACGAGGTTAGTTAATAAAAATCATAAATCCGAAATGTATCATTAAATGAGATTTAGCTCTAGTAAAAACTTGAAATGTTTTTAATATACTCTTACGAGGGGACCTTTTTAAGTTCGCGGAGGATAAGGAGTGAGAATAAAAATACAAAATTATTTTTCTTTTTCAATATATTCACCTGCTTACCCTAATACATTTTTCAGATCTTTCAATTAGCTTATGTATACCTTCATAAAAATCCGTTTCGTCTTTGCCTGAAAAATAAGCTGAAACTGCGGCTTTCACTTCTTCATCGCTTGAAAACTTCTTTCCACGAAGTTCTTTTTTAAGTTTTGGGAACAAATAATAATCACTGGGAGCCAGGTCAGGACTCTAGCGTGGGTGTTCCAAAATATCGAAGCCCACCTTCTGCACGGCGGTCAGCGTAATGCGGCTCTTGTAACCGTGCACGTTGTCGTGCAAAAGCAGGACACCTTTGGTCAATTTTCCCCTTCTTTTTTCTTTGATTGCTTCTTTCAACCTCTCTAGAATTGACGCATAGTATTCTCCGGTTATGGAAACACCTTTATCTTTATAATCCGTCAACAGGATCCCTTCTGAATCCCAAAAGACTGTCGCCATGATTTTTCCAGCCGACTGTGACACCTTAAACTTCTTGGGTGGTGGTGTGCCTTTTTTGTGTCACTGCATTGAGTCTCGTTTGAACTTAGGTTCATAATAATGAACCCAAGTTTCATCTCCAGTAACAATTCACCTTAATAGTCCATCCTTGTCTTCACTACAGAGGTCCAAATACCCGCGAGAACACTCCACGCGGTGTTGTTTTTGAGGTGGTGTGAGCATTCTCGTCACCCATCTTCCTCATGGAGAATTTTAAAAATTGTTGTATCCGATACTCCAACCATCTCTGCAAGCTGTTTCTTGTTTAGTCTGGCATCTTCCAATACTAATTTTTCAACTTTTTCAATAATTTCCGGAGTAGTCATTTCGATCGGTCGACCGAGGCGAGGGTCGTCTTCACGTGAGTCTCTACCCTGTTTAAAGAGACTATGCCACTTGTAAACCATGGTTTTACCCGGGCAAGAGTCCACGTAAACGGATGCTACCTCTTTCAGTATGGTTTGAACCGACTTTCCTTGCTTAGTAAGGAACTTTGAACCGTAGCCGATTTTTTCCATAGACTTTTTCAACGAATTTCTTCCAGATTGAGTTGTTTGTTCGACGATAGTTCAAAGACTAATGATCCGATTATGATAAAACTTGGTATTTATACTAATAATGAGTTACTTAACTAGCTATCATTCCGTTAATCACTTTTACTAATGGCCTATCTTTCCATTCCACAAACTTAAAAACACCCCCTCGTAAGTGTGGAACAAGTTTTATGGCTGTTTTTTTGCAACTTTATGTCCAGATATAATTTTGTTTAAATTCCATTTAAATTTTTGAGAGTATTAGAGGAGCTAATTTCTGGAAGTATTTCTAAACATTATCATTTATTTTAAACCTGTAGTGGTTAAAACTATTGCTACCCTAGGGCCTATTTCCCCATTTTGCTCCAAGGATCAACGGAGAAATAAATAAAGCCAATCAATATTGTTGCCATATCTAGTACATTTTGAAGACTAATATGGTATATTGCTGTTAGGTGTTATCACTAGCATCTGATTAGAAAATAATTCTTGTTATTCTTATAATTACTTGTTGTATGGCTCTTATTAAGACTTATAAAAATATTATTTATTTTTTAATTATTCTTATAAACCTAGTCAACAAGTAGAATGCATAAAGGGTAAAGTGTCACTTCATTATACCACATTTATACACTTATTTTTTTTATTATTAATAGGGAGAGGTTAGAACTCCAATGAATGTGCTGCGTAATGCAGTTTTCATCGAAGTAAGTTTCCTTTATAAACATAATATCAAATTCTGCTACCCACATGATAGCGTAGATTTAGAAAGAATTTATTATAAAATTACAGGTCATGAAAAAGCCCGGTAGCATTCCAAAGAAAAATGTTTAGAAAATGCAAAACTATTGTCCTTAGAAAATAATTTTCCATGGACAGGGTGCACATAATTACTAGGTGTTTAATTTGATTTTGTTTAGGTCGGGTACATTTGTCTTTTCTTCTTTCAGATATTATCAATGAAATGAGGATTCATTATGAAGTTCTCTTTAGGATGTTACTCTTTATGAACATACATAAACTTTCAACTATATTTTATAAACATTTGTGGAAAGCTTATTAGCAAGATATTTGATGAAGTGTTTCTTTTCCTGTTGTTTCTGACAATATTTCTATGCATTATACACTTTTACTCATTGATGTTGGTCAATATTGACTCGTCCGCTATTTGTCATTTACCCATCCTATGCCATAGGTTCAGAGATTTCTTATAAAAGTTGTATTCTTCCAAATGTAAATAGTAAAGTTCAGATTCACTACAGGTTTAGAGTATAAGACACCTTATTAGACTGGGTTTTTGTTATGATTTTAGTTGTTTTTTTCTGGAGGCGTGGAAAACTTTCCTTTATTTTTGTCATTAGTTATCAGATGTTAGTTTAGGTTAGGTTCATGAGCAATTTTCATAGGCTCATTATATAATATGTATGTTTATTGTGGATAGTAATATAAATCATTAGATATAAACTGGATCTGTCCATACAGACTGCACACTTGTAGCCCAATATCATCCATTTTTACTTGCTTTAAACTGGTATCTAATCTAGTATGTAGATATTGCTGGGCATGATCATGATCTTGCCTTCTGGTAAAAGCTGAAATAAATAAGTTTCCATGAATAATGATGAAATCAATATTCACGTATGCTTAGAAAATAGAAACCTTAATTTGAATCAAATGATCAAGTGAGTGGATTATTTTATTTCAAAATTAATAAACGGTCTTCGCGCTTTTTAGGACTTAGTGGATGGATGTGTTGCAAAGGAGTTATTTTTTCTTGTTGCCCTGAGTTATTAATTAGGTCAGAAGACTAAGGAGATTTTAATTGCCAGTAGTTGTTATAACCTCATTAATACAGGAGCCTGAAAACCTTATTAATCCCATTGAGGTAGTCCTAAGTTATAGTGTCATTAGAACACTAACTAGAGTTCCTGTTTGCCTTTCCCATTTGTTTTAGAATCAATTTTTAATGAGCCTTCTTTTGGCAAGCTGTAACCTTTAAAAAACACTGAAAATCTATATAAACCACAAAGGGAAATGATAAACTAAGTGAAATCTACCACACAAAATGTGCTGTGAATGTATCATTGCATTTCGTGCAATAAACTAAATCTCACTACTCCAACTTCCCAGCAGCCTTCTCATAAATCTAGCTAACAACTGTCAAGTTTTCAAGGAAGAAACCCAAATTCATGCTTTCAGTGAAACTTCATATTTATCCTCCCTTTAACACTTTTAGTGCAGATATCGACAAGGAGGTGTGATCTCCAGGACATTCACAATGTTGTGTGAGAGTGTAGACTTAGCTGCAAGCACTTAAGGATCCTCATAAAGTAACAACTGGATTAATCATTCCTTAGAAAATTTCAAATAATACTAGATTCTCATAAACAAAAAGCTGATTAAGTTGTCTTCTATTATTGTTCTTTTGTCCACACATAAATTGCAATCATTAACGCTATTTTGGATAATGCTCAAAAAATAACATCCATTCCTGAGGGATGTTTTGACTTTATATTTGTGTAAAATGACTTTGTATATTCCAGCAACAGAGAAATTTCATAGGCATACATAAAGTGATCTATATATCATATAATGCTTTATACACAACTTACTGATGTAACTTTACTGATGAATAAAAAAAAAGCAAAAGAGACTAACTAAAAATTAAAATTTTATAACATTCAATTTGAATAATATAATTACAATAATGTTATCTACATTGGTTTTATGTCTTACAGTTTGCCAGTTCACAAAGTGTTTTTTCTATTTTTGATCCAAAGTGTAAGTGTGCATAGTTTCACAATAAATTCTATTTGTTAATATCAATATGAATAACATTTTGAAACTAAATATAACATTAAAATGACCTACTGGTACACTAATATTTCTTCTGCCGCTTGGAGGTGGTTTTAAACAGTAACATTCTTTACATATCTGTCATATAGATCTTAGTCTATTTTAGAGTGTTAAAAAGAACACTCAAGTTTTTTATTATTTTTACATATGAGTATTTAACCAAATTATTTTTGTGAAAAAATTTTTTTAAACAAATGTGGTAAAACAATACAGTGCATATACACATAGATACAATTAAAATATAGGTTTACAAAAATTATTTTGTGTGCATTTCGCTGCACCGACACAAACGGCGAAAAAGCATTAGAGGATCTTAGTATGTCAACTACATTTAAGCAAAATTTAAAAAAAAATTTGGTAATATGAAGATGTATTTTGCATGGCCCCCATGTTCTGTATTTTGACAGTAGATATTGTCAAGTTAGTGATTTGTCTAATTATTGTGAAAATATTTCACTGATTAGGAATAATCATACAATAATATTTTTCTCGTATTTGAATGCTGCATTTGCATAAATTTCAGATGGAATAGAGCAGCTATTTCACGTGTGTGTATCGGAACGGGTTGGTTACGACCTGGTCCAGGAAAAATTAGGACTCAGGCACAGACATTGATTCGTAAATTCATAGACATTTTGAAATATAGTACAGATGCCTTACAGCTGACTATGGAAACTATGGATTCTAATTTACCAAGAATTTTAAATGCATTAGCAAATTATACCACTGATGAGGAAATGGCAGGTAACTAAAATTATCTAATCATTTATATGTTGGTTGACAATAAAGTTTAATTAAAAATTATATTTAAATTTGAAAAATTATATTTAAATCTAGTAAATTTGATTCAAATAAACAACAGTCAAATTCAAATTAGATCTGATAAAATAGATTTTCCATATTAAAAACTGATAAGTAATTACAAGTGCTGTATTTAATGTGATGTTTTATCATTTTTAGGCAAATACCAAAAAACCTGTTGCTGCGTTCCATACATAGAATTAATATTATGTATACAATAAATTCATTAGCTGTTTTAAGCACAGTAAGCGAGTTATGGGGATTGGTTATTTGTTGATAATAGAGTATGTAGCTTTGGGGTAATTTTGAATGATTCTTTGATGTGATAACATAATATTTTTTATTTGTCTAAAATTTTCAGATTCTTTCAAAATTTTGCTGAAAATTTCTACACTGTCGGATATTTAATTAAACAGCCTAATGCTTTGTGTCCAGTTCTTCCTGAAATTGTTCTTCTTGAATCTTTTTTTGGTATAAGGGTTTGAAATCTTACCTATTTTGAAATTAATAAGGTGCAATCTCGAAATATACCGGGGTAAATCTGAATGATATTCAAAAGTGGTCTTTCTTCTAGTTAGTTCAAGTTGATATTTCTTTTTCATCATATTTACCTCTATAAAAAATATTTAACTTTCCGCATGGAAGAACCTAAAATTACTACCCTTTGCATAACTTATATTTCCGAATTGCCCTGCTTGGTGTCAGGGGTACTGACACTATACTACTAAAAATTATTTATTACTTTGGGTAAATTATCAGATAAATAACAAACTAAAAGCAATGAATCGAAACAAGCTTTATTATCATGATTGCAAAATCTCATAGTTACTAACAATAATTAGTTTGTTTCGTCTTTTACACTACTTTTTATGGATGTGTCAATCACAAACGAACAAATCAGTGGGACCCTATCTTTTAAAATGAACGAATGATCGAATCACGAAGTGGTGACTAATTCAGTCTTTTTCATCAATATAGATCACGCGATTTCTTTCACAATTGTTTGATTGGATTCCTTGAATGACATTTTACCCACTGCCGAAGTACTGGCATGCAAGGTCGCGATTGATGATTGATGATTGATATTTTTGTTTCGATTCGGTTCACGGGTCATTTTATCTTAGGAAGCATTTCGTTAGATGGCCATACTACATACCATGTCAGCTGCCAAGCGGCCGCATTTACTTCGATAAATTGGACACTGTATGTAAATCAATATTGAATAGGTATTGCAAACTATTTACTGTTAACGGGCGTGATGGTATAGAAACGAATATATTCATTGTACACTAGTATAAAAGACGAATAATTGAACTAATATTTACATGATTGTTATTAAGATAACTTAAATGCATGTTCATTCTTCGTAACGTAGGAGTGCTGCACTGCAGACTGTGTATATATAGCGGTTTATCCGTCTGTGTATAGAAACTATTGTTCGATGTATAAATATTTTACAGTGTACAGTGTATAAATATTTTTATTGGGATAACCGTATTCACTTAATTAATTTAACTTGTAATATTTTCCAATTACATGAAGTGCTCAGTGTTAAGTTTAATAAATTTTGGAAAGTTGCTTCTTGATTTTAATCTGTTTATGATTATCGTATTTGTATCAATAAAATGAGTTTTTATAGCTATATAGTTTGGATTGTCAACCGACATCCAACCACTGTAGTTAAACAAATTGCTCCGGGTTGTAACAACTTATTGTTTACTTTTTCCTTGTTGCTAGAATACAGTTTTGTAATCAAAGAAATCTGACATATCATAATTGAAATTGAAATGTCTCTATAGAATATTTTGTTTGTTCAGTAAATTCAAAATTGTATAACAGTAAATATAGATAAGTAACAAAAATAATAAGGAAAGTTAATAGGTACCAAAATACATGTAAATAAAAAATGAACGAAACGAAAAAAAATATCATTAAATGATTATCCCATCACAATTATTATAAAAACTGCCAGCAACATTTTTAGTCTTTAAACTTTCTCTCTAATTAAAAAGTGGTCGTAGTTCACTATTCACTTATGCTTCCAAAAAAGTCTTAAATGTGTTTATTTAAATTTCAAATAGTAAAAATTGTTGAGATATTTTAAATATTCTCTTTAAAAAGAAACCATGTCATCAAATCATACATCTCAATAATACCAATGATTGTTGTTTTTTCAAGGAACGATAAATATTTATGGTGCAAAAGTGGGCACATGCAGGGCAGTCAGTAAAAAATAAACATTCATTATAAACGAATGGTGACTGGTGACTAGCGTGGCATGGTGGTGTGATCAATGCCCATAACACAAACTGTATAGCTTGTGATCTATTCAATCAAATGACCCATTCATTTGATGGAGGACCCGATCACTTTCGACTTTCATGAATGATTACAATCACGAAATTTGATTGATTTGTCCATGCCTACTACTTTTATATTTTTCTGAATAGTGATAACGATTTTATAAAATGACGTATTTTGTTAAACAAATTTACCCTGTTTTAAAAGGAACTATCAAAGTTTAAAATGTAAAATGGTAATAGCATTTTCCACATCTGATAGGCCTTTAGCATCATTTTGAAATGTCATTATTTGGTAACAATACCTGTATATAACATATTTAAGTAAATCACTAACGAAATAAGTCATCATCGAAGTAAATATTATTATCAATATATTAAATGACGTTTTATATCAGCCTTCAGAGTTCGGAACTTTTGGTGAGATAGATGGATAACATGGGTATACACGCAGGCAGATATACATGCAACATATAAAAATTCTTAAAAATATATGCTGTCATCTTCATTTAGCAACATTCTTTCCAGTTATGATTTTCTATTATTAGTATTTTATTCACTATCAGTATTTTATTTACGTCGTCGTAATCTTTTTTCTTGGGAAGTGTAAATTTAAACTGTGATGTGTTTTTAATTATTTTCAAAAACTTTACAGTGTAGTTAGGCGCTTTGTTCATTTTTACAATTTTCAATATAAATCCAATAAAATATTTCCATTTCTTCCTATAGGATGTCCATTCTTGTAATTTAGACGATTCATTGGATATAAAAAATTTTGTTTATAATTAAAAATTTTTTTTCTTGGAAATTCACTAATTACCTTTCATTTTTATAATAACCTCAAGTGATCTCTCTCACATTTGTAAAAATTGAATTATTTCTAATTTTTTTTAAGTCATATTTATACAAAAGTAGCACGTCCGTTTCCATTTCCCTTTTTTATTATAATGTTTGGAAAGATAAAGTAAAGCTATTGAAGAATTAATTAAATTAATTTTAGTTTTAATTCTTAAATCAAACTAAATTTTGCCTCGCACTTGCTGTCCCTCCGCTTCTTATAGTATCCTATGTGTTCGCAAGGGATAAACAAATTAGGAAAGATTTAGAAAGTTTAAATAGATAAGAAAACTCAGATAAATATTAATGTAATGTAATATTTCAATAACTTTCATATTATAATTCGATGGAAAATAATTTTTTTAACCCAAACAGTGTACATAGACAGAGTTGATATAATCTGTATTAAAAATAGCTTTATTATCGTTAGCTTTACTTATGCTATAGCCTAGGAATGGTGAAATTGGGAAGCACTTGACATGTTAGGAAAAAAGCCAACTATAAAGATATTCTTTTAATTCTTGCTTGCAATTCAAGTAATGAGACGGAAATCTAGTAAACAATAATGTTGCACAACCTCGTGAAACAAACTTATCTGAAACAGTAATTAATACTAAGGATATCACTAATATTTATAATATTAAAATCTCTGTCAGAATATATCATAATATTTATAATATTTAAATCTCTGTCTATAATATTAAAATCATATGACTAATTCAATTACTGCACCATCTATTTCAACAACGATATTACCTTCTACTTCAACAGAAACCTTTACCTTCTATTTCAAGACCACTACTTAATTTACCAATAAAGGAAACATTAAATTAAATATAGTTATTTCATACAAGGCCACAATTTAAACAAAATTATTGAAGATTCCGAGTTTCGAAAGTTAAATCATTTACTTTGTCTGAATTATCAGATTCGAACAGGAAAAACATTATCTTACAGCTTAGCCAGCCATTAGCAATGAACTAAAGGACCAAATTCAGACTTTGTTCAAACTAGACACAGCAGTATGTATTTCAGAACTATGAAAATTACTTCTATGCCATCGCAGGTCATTTTATCAACAAGAATACTATATGCAGTGTAGTATTTTAGATTGCATTCATTATAAAGAGCGACAAACAATTATATATTAGATATATTATCTGTTGTGCATATTTAGACACTACTTCTTTTAACATATATATATATATGTATATATGTATATATATATATATATATATATATATATGTATATATATATGTATATATGTATATACATATATATATATATATATATATATATATATATATATATATATATGTATATATATATGTATATATGTATATACATATATATATATATATATATATATATATATATAATTTGAAATCTACATAACTACTATACTTTGCGGTTTATATTTTATAACAATTTAAAAATCTTAGAGATTTTTTAATAGGGAAAATTATTATAGTTTCCTCCACTTTCAAACTGCTGTTAATTCTATGTTACTTTTGGTACTATGTAAGTTATTATGATAAACCATTAACTTATTTTAATGTTTAACTAACATTTATTTTCAGATCTCATGCAAGTTTTTTCTCTTCATCTGTCATCAAGCCAACCTCCTGTTAGACGTGGTGCTGCTAGTTGTATATCAATTTTATGCAAATATAGAGAAATACTTTTACCACTAGTTTTTAATTCAGCAATAGGTATAAAGCTACTTTTATGTAATTAAAAAATTATTTGCCTCTAGCTCATGATAGTAAATTAAAAAGACATTATTAATGTGGTTCCTTTTTTATTGCGTACTTGCTCTGATTATCCCTTATTTATTTTTTGTTTAAGAGTATAATGTTTCTATTAAATATAGTATCATTGTCTCTAGCTATGTTCACATTATTATGAAAATGAATTCCAGATGAATTGTGGCCAGCAACGAAAGACTCCTGCATAACTTTGGGTTGGTTTAGTGTTATGAAGAATATTTTAACTAACAAATATTCAAACCAAATCAGCAATACGTTCGTACCAGTTCATGAATTATTACAGGTAATTTTTATTACTTATGTATATTACCTTATGATAGATGACATTAAAAGTTTTTGGAATATTAAAAATTGAACCAATTGAAATGAATGTATTGTTTTCCAAAATAGTCTCTCTGCCACTCTTTGCAGCGTTTCATTCGATGGAACCACTGAGAGTTTGTCCACTTTTCGTTGGACATCTCTTCCATAGTCTTTTTGAATTCAATCACCTCTTCTTCAGCGTCCGGAAATAGTATTCCTTGCAATATATCTTTTATTCTTGGGAATAATTAGGAATTGCATGATGCTATGTCGGATGTACGGTGGATAACTCATAATTTCTATGACCAGTCAAGTATTCTGTCGTTGGTCAAGCTAAATGTGCAGAAGCGTTAGCATTGTAAGAGAGTTATTCTCAAACTTTTTCTAACATTTTGCCGTACCAGTAACCCACACATGGTATTTTCAAGCTCCAGTCAAATTATGGGGAATCCACTTAGCTCAAAACTTCCTGATGCCTTAATGTTCATGTAGGATATACTATATTTGGCTCTTACCAATGCCTAAACTTGGCCAAATTTACTGATATGTTACTCTCTTGTCAGTCTTTATTATTTAGTTGCATAGCATGATGTTATCATAGGTTGTCGCTATTGAGGGGGACTCATACAGGTCATCACTTAGGTTGGTACAAACATGCTTGAACTTGTTAAACCAGTTGTAAATAGTGCCATGGGATAGAGCTTCATCATAAAATGTCAATTGGTATGAATCATAACTTTGTTAATAATTGAAACCACAACGAAAATGATGATAAATTATTAATCCAATTATCAAATTGCTGCTAACTCGTAAATACAAGTGACACATTCAAACAAATTACTTCAGTGGACTACTAAAGAGTTCAATTTTCAAAATTTTAATTTATGTTTTCTTACCATCATCACAAATGGCCAATTCTAAACATTTTCAGTGCTGCTTTTGTGTACATAGTGAAAAAGAATTTGCATTAACAATTGTTATATCGATGGTTACCGACAGCAAGTGATAATTTTGAGGGTTAGAAAATACAATAATCCCTCATTATCCAAGGGAGTCAGATTCCTACAATGTTGTGTGCATAACCCATCTGTGGATAATGAGATTACTAAGAGAGGGTTTAAGTAAAAATCCTATAATATTGGGGAAATTTAGAGCAATAATAATAATTGATAAAGGATAATTAATCTTTATTTGAGTTACAAAAGTATAAAACTTAACAATAAAAATTAAAAATATAGTGAAACATTCTAACAATTATAATGGCATGATATGTAATAATGTTAAAAAATGTTGAATTATTGTTCCTATTCCCCAGTCTCATTTCTTAACTTTTCATACGGCTCTAATAAATTTTAGAGATGTCTTTTACATTTAAACGTCCTTTCCAACTTCACTCACTTAACTCTGAAGCTAACAAATAAATCTTATTTAAAGTTTTCGATCTAGAGTCCAGCTTAATTTAAATTTCTTCATCATCTGCCCAAAAGAGTCTCTCATTCATGTTAGGCAACAGGCTCTTCAAGCTCTCTTAATAACAGATTACATTACATTTATTACTAGAACCATTTCATATATATCAGTTTCATTATTTATTTCAAACCCTCTTCTACGTGGTGTGCTATAGTTACAATTTCATTTATATATGTGTTATAAGCTGTATATAGCTTAATGCGTCGGAAATAAATTGGTAATAGCATTTATTTTAAATTCAAATTTTAATGTAAAAATTCTGTCAAACCAATTTTATTCACAACATATATTATTTTGTATTTAAAAATAAAACATTTAATTAGGGTTTGTCAAAATCTGGTGACAGAATTTCACTTTCTTAAATCGTGACTTTGTTGTTCAGTTCACAGAATTTTCCTCAATGTTACATTTTCGTCAAAACTTGCATGTTGCATTCCTTCTCTTTTCTCATCTACATTGTTTCCTTGAGATTTTAAGGATTGTTAGAATCTTGAAAAAAGCTCTTTAAAAAGGAACTTATTTGTTTTGTCTCAAAGGTAACTTTTAAGTAATGAAGAGCACCCAAAAATTGACACGTTTTTCATAAAAATTATCTAAAAGTTATAATTGAATGCACTAAAAGACTGCATTATTTTTCTTTTATTAACCATAAAAAGGCTCACATGAGCTATGTGGGTTTCAGTTAGGGTTTCTGCTCGAGAATTCTTGAGGCGAGAAATTTGTCTTTGTTTAAATTATTACGGCAAATCAACATTATTATGAGACAGAAAAAAAAACTCAAAGCCTCAGGAACTCGAGAAATCAATGCCATGCGCTAGATAACTAAAAAAACACGCATATAACATGTGACAAGTCAAGAGTATCACCTCGCTGTCACTATCAGTGTCATCTCACCCGCGTGGGCTTTGTCTGTCAGTGTTAGTTAGTTGTCATTTTGTACTGTTGCTTGTGGTTTATGTTTGTGTCGAAAGTAAGTACCTATTATTAACTAATTATTAACTACCTACATAGGTTTTATCAGTTATAGTGTAGTTTACGATCAACAAATGATTTTAAGTCAATTTAATTCTCAACACATGGTTAATTTACGTTTGAGAATTGTTTAGGTTATGTTTTGTCTTCATAAACAAATGAGATATTTAAAAAAATCTGCAGCTGGTGATCATTTATTATAAAAAAAATCAATTTGAAAAATTTCATACCTGGTGATTTTGTTTGCGAGGGAATATGTTTTAATCTTTTTTCCCAGTTAATTCACTTTTTATTTTATCACTGAACACTAATTATACAATTAAAAGCATAATATCTTATAAATTATTAAGCCTAATAATTTATTATTAATATAAAAATATAAGTAAATTTAATTATTGAATTTGATATTTTTTTTAAATCTGTCAATTACAACATTTACATTTTGTTTATATGGTACCAACATTCAGGAAACAAAGCCAATAGGCTTTGTTTCCTGTCTATGGTTTATGTTTTGAATAATTCTATAGTGCTAATATACATTAGTGAATGCGAATGTATTTACGTGCGTTTGTGTGGTGTATTATGGTAGATAAATGTTAAATAGTTTTTACTTTTTTTAAGTATATTTTAAACTCATATATTATAATTTTATTATAAATTTTTTTAATTATTTTATTATTAATTTTATTATAAATTAATAACAGAAATTTTAATATTGATAATATTTATTGTTGATTATTGAAATTTGTCTTCTTTATAAATTACATTTTTAATTGTAATTTTATTGTATTTTATATTTTTTTATAATGTAATTTATTGTTTTTATTTTAAATATTATCATTGAAAATTAATAAGACAGAAATATGTTGGTTCTGTTGATGATCTCGCTCAACATTTTTTGCGTTTTTTTAGATTAGGTTTGTTTGTTGTATGTCTTTTATAACCCTCAGTCGTGAGAAGGAAGTTGCACTTGCCTGTGAAATTATTTAAAATTTTGTTAAATGTTCTAGTGTTATGGGGATTAGCTTTAATAGATTGTGATGTAAGCGTGTTATAACTTTAACTGTTGATTCTCAATAATGAGTATCAAATTAATTTGGAAATATTTACCATTTGCAGGTCTACGAATTATGTTTACACTATTTGCAAATGGAAAGCACTGATCACAATATACAAAATGCTGTTCTGGAATGCTTAAGTTGCCTCATAGCGCAATCCACTGGAGAATTCAAAGCTGCACTTCTTGATAAAACTTGCCCACATCCTGTTGCTCTTGTTAATAAAATTACAGAAAAAAAGCACAGATCGACTTTTGGTAAGTATAAATTCTGCTCAGTACAATTAATTTCTGTTCATATTTATATAAATACTAGGGAATTGTTGTGCCAAAAGAGAAAAAAAAGAAGTAAATGACGATTAACAAGAGCATCTTAAAACAAAAGAGTAGTCTTGAATAATCTTATCAAAACATTGAAAAGACAAATTCATAGGATAAAAGACAACCAGTCATTGTCTTTTTGAATGTTTACAAAATATATTTGAATTCTATGACAAATTAAATAAACAGGAAAAAATTAAATATTTTTTCATATGTAAGTGTCAAAACATGATTAATTTTACGTTTTATGGAGAAGTGTTATACGAGTTTGCTTAAATTGGTATAGCAAGCTAGTTCTACTATTTCCTAAGCAAATAATAAGACAATTGTAATCAATAACATTTTTTCATACCTTATCTATTTCCCAGAATACAGTGTTACTTTAATGTTACCTGCAGTGCAAGCACACTGAGTGTCGCCTGGCTTCATAATAACAATCGCATACCTTATTCGGCTACGAATATTAGGCGATATGAGTATTATTTTGTGTAATAAAAAATTGCTTATATTGATAAGTTTGTGTTTTTCTTAAGTTTTTTTTGTGTTTACGACAATTGAAAATAATATTTTGTTTAATATGTATTTTGTTATTGAAAAATAAATTATTCCTCAGTAATAAAGGCTCATATAAAAAAAATTTTTAAATTATGTTCTTTTTAGATTTTCGAGAGGAATCGAAAAAAATTCTTGCTATGCTAACTGAAAAATCATTTGTAGATTAGTTATTATTAAAAGATGAAGATTATTTTTTCTTTACAACTTTATATAGAATAAAGCAACATATTCCATATTGGATACTGTCTTGGATATCTGAATCTAATCACAATGATGAACGTTTATGGTTGTCGTAAATCTTTAAAAGGGGGATGCACGCACTCTTCCATATCTTTTTCACTACCGTTTGTTAATTTTTGAGCTTTGAAAATTATCTCCTGGTACCTGTAGGTTCCGTTCTTGAAATTCTATTTTCTAGGACAGATTACATAGAAAACCTAAAATGCGCTTCATTTCTTTGAAATAACTTCATGCGTAAAGATATGTTATGATGGGAATTAATTAATTATTTTACATTTAAAAAAAAATTTAGAAAACTACCGATGTGGAAAACAAGAGCTCTTTTATTCTATATCTCGTGTTCTAAGTTAAAAGGAAACTATTTTACAATAGAATGAGTGATCAGACGGGAAAGCCATCGCACAAACTTCTATCAAAATTAAATTTTTTGATACACAACATTAAAAATGTTTAACATAAAAAAAGGGGCAAATAAAGACAAATTGTGTGTTATATATAAATTCATGTTTTCTTCATATTGTTATGTTCATAAAATAAAATTAAATTAAATAAAATTAATAATTACAATTTAAAAACAAATAAATTTACCTAAATAAATCCCGAGCAGCAACGAAATACCAGTGCCTTAAAGCAATTACACGTAGCTTGCTCTATATAACATATTTATGAAAATTTAAACATATTTAAATTCTGCTATTCAAGCCACACTTTGATATATGATTTATAGTTCGCACACACAAAGTGAACGTTTCCAATTACTGGTGTGATAGATAAAACATACGAACTTCACACCCATATTGTATGAAATTACAAAAATTTTTCGAATCAGAAATATCCGTAGGAAATTAAAATTGATTTCTTGTCTTCAAAACGTCAGATCATAATCTCAGGGCATACAGAAGCTTCTTTTATTATAGGCTAGATTCAGACTGAAACAAAGCCATAATTATTACATTTGCACCTAAACAATGAATCATTGTGTTGTTATAATGAGCTTACTGACAGTTTATTGCCTTCTTTCGAAAATAATTTTATAATTTTAATATTAAAATAATATAAATATCAAAAAAAAATATTTTTTGATGCGCATTTTTGCCATGAAAGTATACAATGGTGACTACCAAATGTTGCTGTTTGGTAGGATTTTAAAATTTTTTGTGATTAAGGTAGAATTTTAGTAAAAAAATAGTATAATTGAGAAAGGTATATCAAAGAAAATGGTTATGGTGGTAACAACCGAAAGTAGGACTCGGTCACGATAATTTTTTTTTTAATTTATTTGAAAAGTCTTCATACAAAACTGCACTTTGTCAAGGAAGTTTTAGTTATAAGTTTTTCAACTCATTTGCCATTTTAGTAACATTAGACAAAGAAAAATATACTATTAAAAAAATAATAATAAATAAAATATGAAATTGCGCAAAATAGAAATTTGCATAAAGTGAGGTTATAAAATTTATGTATGACGGCCAACTCTCAGCCGTTTCCTCATAGAAAAGTATTTTTGAAATAAATTTTTTATTATGAAATAATTGTGTCTGGGTCTTAATTCTTTTCAATACATCGTTTTTTATGTATATTCTTCTATTTAAGACAAAAAAAAAGTATTAGTGGCTATTCAGAAGTTGCTTTTTGAAAATAAAATGTTTCTTTAAACTAATTGTATTTTTAGGTAGCAAGAATTATCTTTTCATGGTCACCATTAAGATCATAGTTCAATAAGTCCGGGAATTATGTTGAGAGTTCATTGATTTTGATTGCCTACAATTCAATTAATTGAGACACATTTCCAATCTATTACACCTTTGATGCCGTTTTCAGCGCATACATGCGTTTGTGTATATCTTTATAATTTTTAATGTCTGTCCCTTCACAGCTTGCCGTTCCCAAAAAGCACTGCATGCCACTGCCAAATACAAATAACATACAAATCTGAAGAAAATAAAAAAAATCATAGCATCACAACATCTATCTTTCTATAGCACATGCATGAACTATATGTTCTCTTAAGTGAGGTTCTATTATATGGAAGATATTCTTGTTCATATTGTCGAAGTTGATTATAGATTTTAATTAATTACTTTTAATTATTCACTTTTCTTGTTCATATTGTTGATTACAGATTTTAATTAATAAATTTATTTATTGAAAGGCTCACGAAACAAGTTACAGTCATGTAAGCGAATAATAAAAAGATCAGCGGAGTATAAGACTAGACTATAACTAAGTTGAATAGAGAGAGAGAGGGACAATCAACATGCAAATGTATTACTTTGTATGAAGATAATAGTACTGTAGTTGGATTTCATAGGACCTATAATGTCGTTTAAGACGAAGTCTGTAGCAAAGAATATTCGGAAGCCTCTTATGTAATTTTTCACTTCTATCACTGTGTGATTAGTAGTACGGAAACTAAATAAGTGACCCATATTTAAGGATACTTCTAATTAGGGAACAATAGAAATATCTAAAAGTGGATAAGTTTATGAACAATATGATCATAGTGGGAACGGAATGTCTTTAAATAAAGTTTTATTTTTTAAAGAGTAATGGAGATAAAAAAGCACTTGTCTACATTAAGAAACATCCTATTAGAGGCGGTGTGCCTCGGCTAGTACTGAGGTAATGTGCCTCGTACTAGGCTATTGCAAATAGATTTTGTTGGAAGTTTGGACAGTCTTTAACCACTTCGACAGTGATGGAGATCTTAAGGTCATCTGTATAGAGTAAACAGGGACATGTAAGTACTTGTATCAGATTGTTAATGAATATTACAAAGGGAAGGGGTCCCAAATTTGAGCCTTGTGGAACTTCGTAGGTGACTGTTACAGGTGCAGAAAGATAACCTTTGATACTCACAAGTTGATTCCAGTTATTTAA
Organism: Druceiella hillmani; assembly: GCA_039881145.1. Taxonomy (NCBI): domain Eukaryota; kingdom Metazoa; phylum Arthropoda; class Insecta; order Lepidoptera; family Hepialidae; genus Druceiella; species Druceiella hillmani. The sequence continues at coordinate 20,476,957 of JAYKKI010000021.1, read as the reverse complement.
ATAAGAGCTAATCCATCTCAATAAATTCCTATGAATGCCAGTCAAGTTTCGCGCATAGTCTACTTGGCAAAAGCACTACAAAGATAGTTTTTATATATTAATGAATTACTTATTGTTTATCTTTTTGAAATGAAACCGTGTTGACCGGTGGACAGGAATATTTGAAAATGGGAATAAAAAGTTTTGTATAAAATGGATTCAAATAATTGAGCGAAAACAGATAAAATACTGATAAGTTTGTAGTTATTATATTATTGGTTTTTATTACCTGATTTATGAATAGGAATAATACAAGCAGTTTTCCAGTGGATAGGAAATGTATCTGATTTAATAGATATATTGAATAGAATATATAGGGGAAAACTCGAGTGAAAAAAATGTTTTTTTTAAATAGGGAGAATTTCATCGGGCCCAGTCTCTTTTTTGCAGTCGTGATTTTTATTTTAATTGAGTCCCTACTAATGTGAATATCACTGAACGAAATAGAATGAAAGGGAAGATTTGAGGTGTAGTTGCTAGCTCGCTAGCTAATCAGCTTGTTTTTCAAAAACAGAGTTGAATTAATTTGAAAACATTTCACAAATGTGGTTAACATTTATAGATATTGTGCCATCATATTTCATAGTCACCGGAATTGAGCTATGATGACCTTTTTTGTTATTGACATACCTCCAGAAATGTTTTATGTCATGCTTAATACATTCCGGAACAGATGCTGTATTATGTATACATAATACAGCATCTGTGCCGTTATTTATAGCATTTATCAATTTGATTCTTAGACCTGGTTTGTAGTAAGTCAAATGAGTCATAATCAAGGAGAGTACCATATGTCTTATACTCTTTGTGATCTTTATGCTTTTCCTTTAAGGATCGTATCGGGGCAGGGCTAAACTAAAAAGGATAGTTAATTGATTTTGGCCTTTTCATGGGTTTGTTGATTAATTCATTTAATTTATCATAAAATATTTGAACAGCAATATTCTTCAAAAGTAGTTCCCTATCAACGGAACTTAGTTCTCCGTGGATAACATCAAAATTACATTTATTAAAATTGGGTCTCTTATGATTGTTATATTTAAAAACTCTCTTATGATTGTTATAGTTAATGTAGATAAAGTAAGATCTAAAAATCTACTATTTTTATTAGCTGTATTCTTGAACTGTGTAAGGTTGCATAAATACATTGTTTCTAATAAGAATTCAGATTTAGGATCATGTCCTGGGGAAGGTAACATACAAATAGAACTGGGACACTTGGTCCAATGTACTGGGGGTATTAAAATCAACTTTACAAACAAAGTTGTAATTGTATTTTGCCTTTCAAATTCTTCTTTGTAAATTCTAACTGTAATAAAAAGATTTCAGTCTATGTCTGGCGGTAAATAACATAGAAAATAATAAAAGTTCTATTTTCAAAAAAATGTAACCCTAATCCGGTTTCCTCTTCACTCTCTCAAGCAGTCAAATGGTTCACTGAAAAATGTTTCACAGCAATTGCTACTCCATTACCACTGCATTCGTCCTTGCTAATGCTCGTTGATTACCGATACCTTCGAAATGATATATAATGTGAGTCCATGAACTCAGCATCGGACACGTTTTCATTAAAATTGGTTTCACATAGGCAAATTATGTTGTGATCGCTGTTGAAGATATTTAGATATAGGTCTGTCAGCTTATTTCTACTTCTATTCACATTCTGATAATAAACAATAAAATAAATCTAAATATAAGTAACAAAGATCATTGACAAAACAAAAATAAGGAAATAAATACATATTACATTATAGTAATTCCTTTTAATAATCTACATTTTTTAATTGAATAGAATTTGATTCATCATATTTGCGCACATAAATTCTGCCAAATTTTACCCATATGTATTTTATAGTCCATTCAAATTGAAGATGGAATGTTTGTAAACAATAACTTTTGACAGTTCAGGTATTGCAAACCTTTTTCTTACATTCACATTAGTAATTTACGGTGGATTTATTTGCTATTTGGGATTGAAAAATATTTTTTTTAATTAGTGTGCGTATTTACACTGTACATAGATTGCTGTGCACGTAGCTTACATGTGATGTGATGTGCACGTAGCTTATATTATATAGATTATATTTATGAGAAATTCAGATAAGTAAGGTGATGTGTTTCGAACAATTTAAAAGTATTATTGAATATATTTGGCGTTAAATTTGTAGAAATTCATTATTATACATATAAAGAAATTAAAGAAAGTAGAAATAATACTACATCACGTAGTTTCATTTAATTGTTAAAAGTATTACATAAAAAAGACATATAATAAAATAATACCAAAAATTTTGATAGAAATAGTTGTTTAATTAAATGTTAAGTTATACAGAACATTATTACAAAGTAACCGCAAATACTTAATTTTTGAGTAATCATTAAAATATTTTTTTAAAACGAACTAATGTATAAAAATACACGAAATACAATAACATTTCACAGACAAAATACACTGCATACGTATACAATTACATCACAATGCATCTGGGTTTCACACCGATATCCAAAGATGGTTGTGCCTAATGCTAGTGCCGGCGAGGCCGGCCTTTTGCCGATATCACTGAGAAATAGTATTACAGAACATATAATATCTATTATACAACATATTAGCAAAATTTATTCATCATAAATCTATCTATTACATCGTATATCAACAGTAATTACATCGTATATCAACGATAACAATGTTCGTTCAGCCATGCCGCGGGGCTTATTTAAATGACATTGCTCCAAGTAGAAATCTTTTGACATCGTTTAATTTAAAAGTAGTGTTTTTTCACCACATATAATTTCTTTTGTGTCCAGATCATTTTGATTATGTTTATCTTACAGTGATATGACAGCTGTATAGGTACGGTCCTTAGAAGAACATTCACCATTTTAATTACACTCGTACTTAAAAATATCACACATTTAACACAACGAATTTAACATTATTAAACACATAATAATATATTAAACTTAATATAATACAAAATATTTTTTTGAAACACCAAAAATTTAGAGAGCAGTATTGGAAAACGAGAGTACGGACGTCTCCCGCCATTACGTTGATAAGTGTTGCAAGCAAGCATTGAATATACGTTGTATAAATAAGTTGCCATACGTGGGCATACAGTAAACAAAAAAATATAATTGATCTCCTGAATCTATATACCTTTGGACAAGAAGTATGTCATTTGTGAACGTATAAATAATGAATGTCGCAAATAATTATACTAGCTATGCGCTCGGTTTAATTAAGATTTTTTGGTCCTAGGTAAATGTATATATGGCCACTTCAATACAATTGTTAGGTTTCGTGTTTGTGCAACAGACGGACAGATAGATAATTATACGACCCCGCATTGGTTGTCCTCAAACCAAAGAGTAATAAGTTAGTTTTACCAGATGTACATATAAAGTTTGTTGTCCGGCAAAATTCATAAGCACAAATCGGCATTTTTCTGATGATTTTTTGAAAGTATGGTGTGAAAATAATATTATTAACTAAGTCTCAAGGTGTATTGACCATAAAAATGGGTATTACATTTTTCTCTTTCCAATATATATTCAAATATTTTTCAGATTATTCGAGTATTATAAAAATGAATATAGGTATGTCAGTATGAAATAAATATTTAATTATTTGTCGAAGATTTGAGATGAGGTAAATATTACATTTTCCGCAGCCATTAACATAAATATATTGTTTTTCAAACTACTTGTACGAAACACAAACGTAGATACATGTTTTCTTTTCAGAATAATATTTCAATTATTATATTATTTTCCGCTTAGTACACTATGCCGCTCATAATGCGTTTTCTCTTTGTACGACTATTAAAATGCGTCATAAGGAATCACTGCGAATGCACTATAATATATATAAATACAATCGAGGCCGAGTTCCCGGGTATTAGCATAGGGTAATTGATATTATATGGCCTGTTCGATGAAACGACCAACCAACAAATTTTACTGCTGCTCTATATGTCGTGAGCTAAGATTAGTGAGTAATTGCTTCTCGAACGTGTACGTCGCTGTATACATTTTTTTATTGGAAAAAAAAATTAAAAGTATATTTAAACTTCAAAGTATTTACCTGAGATTTTTTTTAGTACGTTGATATTTGATATTGCAATGTTAATATTTTTAACATTTATTATGTTTTTACTGTTTTTTCGTTGAACATAATAACCTGTCGATAAAATAACTTCAAATTGAATAACAAATTCATAAATGGTGCTAAATTTAGATTCCGGATCTTTCCAGATTATGCTTACATATCTGATAATCTTAAAAATGACAGAGATATTGAAGAGATTTCAATAATACTTGAGGATCCTACGTCTGAACGGGTTCAAATAGAACTACCACCAACCGGGCCTTTAACATAAAGATCTAATGAGGATGCTTACAAAAAGACCCGCCTCCAGAGTATCTGACTGATGTACCCAGTTGTAGAACTGCTTAATAGCATTCGGAAACATGTGCAAGCAAGTAGCAAAGGTACTCGCATCCCAAGATTACATTAGAGAAAAAAAAGAGAAAGTAAAAATAAAAATATTATGAAGAAAAATCTTAATATTGAAAAGCAAAAAATGAAATTACATTCAAGTTCTGAGGTAGAATAAACGATAGAATTAGCCGGTGAAAATTGCGGTCTCGAAAATAATATATATGATGCGTGGAATGCGATGAAAATTACTACGAAACTGAAAAAATAAAAGATTAGCTGCTATGAATTGTTTGTAAATTATGGCCGCATGTAAATTGCACTCTATTCAACAATTATTGTAATTCTTGTGGCAAGAAAATGAAGAAACAAGAAACGGAAAAGAAAAACTTGCACGAGAAAAAAGTAAAAAGAGTAAAATTGCACATATACTTTGTAGACTACATTGAAAAATATTTTAGTACCAACATTTATTTGAAAAGAAAATAACTTGTCACAATGTTTGTTTAATTATCTATACGCCAAATATACCATAATTATATCTGCATATAAGGTAATCAAATCTAGAAATATAGCAGCGTAAGCTGACACATTGTAGCTATCTCACTCTAACGCCTTATAAAATTAATGAATATCATATATGGTCTAGATTTTTTTAGGGTCGAGATTTTGATTATTTTCACAAAATGTTTGAAACGCCTGACTATTTCGCAAAAAAAATGGAGGGTTGCCAATTTTTCCGTGTAAAATTTTAGAATTCGTATCAATAAAATAATGGTATAATACTTGTATTTATAACATTTTTCATAGTGAAACTTTCTGAAGTTAATATTTTGATTATGTATATACTTTAATTATACTCCGGGAATAATGCAATGAATTTTATAAATAGTTGTCAGCTGATCGAATATTATATTTGTGCCAACCATATTTTAACTGTCAAATTCGATTGTTTACAAACATTCCATCTTCAATTTGAATGGACTATAAATAGGTACCTTTTAGCCTCTTTTCAAGTTTCCGAATAAAGATACATTACTATAAGGTATAAAAAAAAAAGTCATTCCGGAGAGGTGTTTTCTGTGACATATATTCACATCTTTCACCGGTAATAACAAGATCAAAATTATTAAGCAGTTCTTCAGGGTCCCTGGTCTTGGATTTGTTGTAGTCCCTGGTCATTGATAAAAGAGTCATGAAGCCGAAGAGAAGATAGTGTCACCAGAATTTTTTTTGTCTGCTTTTTGTATCCATTTTAGCAACTCTACAGCAGGCAGGTATATTTATGTCATCAGTACTTACACCTATAGTAGAACAGAGTTTTTTAACACACTTTTTAACACAGTACATTCTCTGAGCACCTCTCAGGAACAGCTACAATTCTGTGTTGTGGCTGGCTGAAATGTTTTTGAGTTGTGAAATGCAGTTACTAATGAGTTGAAAGTCAGATGTAGTCCACTATTTTCGCCTTCCATGTTTTTTAATTTTTTCTTTTTTGTTAAAAATTTACAATTCGAAAACATTTTGGTCCTCAGTGATAACTTCCGTGGTGGTCGCTGTGAAATTGTTTTCAAGATCTTTAATTCCTATCGATTACCAACCAACCAATTTAATTTCAGACTGGATCATTTTTCTGATATAATCTAGAATTGCCGCACGAATAATATCCATAAAAGTAGTGAAGGAACTTTGCAGTTTTTCTTCAAGTATAGTTAGAATTGTTTGGTCGAGTGAATTACAAATTTTTTCATCGTAATAACTTCACTATCGTCACTAAAAGAACTTCTCGATACATCCATTAAATATTTATTGTCGTTAGTGTGAAGATTGCTATTATCAAGTGACATGTTCAAGCTGAGCTCTGCAGAAGGCATTTAGTGTTGATGTACACATCCTTGTTCGATTTAGATTGCTAAGAATTAATGTTTTTACTGCTTGGATATGCCCAGGATGAAGCAAAGTGCTCTTTTTTAATGCTCATGCATTGATGATGATATTTACCTGTGCAATGATAACCCTACATTGTGTCATCAGAAGACTTAATTTTTTTCAGCATTTTGCGCAATCGTCATCGTTCAGTTTCTAATAATTAAAATAGCAGTAGTAAGCTATTTTTGAATATATTATTTCTATTATCAGAGTGTGATCTACTCAGTGTTAGTAGCTACCACTTCTAAACTTGACTCTGGGAAAGGTTCTCTATGGGGAGAATGACCGCCATAGAATAAAATATTAAATAATGTCCTGTTGCCTAATCAACATATAATAACTCGTTGATTAGGCAACGCCCAAGATAACTTTAAAATGTATCAAAATAGCATAGCACCAACATTACAAATCACACAACACTTTATTATATATTCATAACAAATTATCAATTCATTAGTTTTCTAGGACGTATAAACGTTACACTAACATTGTTTTCACGCACAGCGCAATACCATTCAACTTCAGCTGGTAAGATGAATTTCGTCTCAGCATTGGAGAGGTGATGGCAAAGTGATGTTGTTTTAAAATTGAATAACTTTGATAGATATTTTCTAGACGTGAAATAGACCATGTTATTTATAAATTTATTATTTTGTCTCGTAAATATATATTTTTTTAAAAGTACAATTTTTTTACTTATATTTTTATGATACCAGAACAACTTCTCTGTTGCATTTCGGTACATAGGATATCATGGTGATGTCTTTTGTGAAGCCATAAAGAGTTTGTTTAACTGGTCTGGATCTCGAAGGCTTGATTCAGGAATTTCAGTTTTTGCTTTGTTCACAGTATCAACATATGTGAGGTTCTTTTCTTCAATTAATGTGAAACAGTTATCTCCTGTCACATTTTGGTTTGAATTGTGTGTAAGTTTTGTCAGCCGTAGAACACTTTGTCAGTTTCGACAGTTCTTTCTCCTCATCTGTCAATCCCTGCCCATCAGTATCTTTACCACGATATATGTAAGCATTGTAAAGATAATTGGCAAAGCATCAGTCATATACATTAGTTTCTAGCCATGTTCCCTGGACTTTTTCGGCATATACATTAAAAATTTACAATGGCAACAACATTTGACAAGCATTTCATCAATGCACACATCGGAATCTGGAGCATAAGATTTTTGCGAGTTTGAGATAAAAATAATATCAGTCTTCTTTCTCTCTTTTCTGGCGGTTGGATCATCAAATCGTAATACTGTTAGTAACAGAAAATAAATAAATATGTCTCTCGTCCATTTGTTGAAAGCAAAGATGAAATGTCTTCTTTGTTTCTTTTGAATATAGCAATAAAAATCAAACATCCCATTGGGGGTTGTAATTTTATATCAATGTCTTTCAATTCTGACCTATCACCATCCTTATATTTCTCTTTCAGTTTTTCTAGCTTTCAGTTAGTATGTGCAATGATAATTTTCAGAAATTGTTCAGTGAATAGAATATCCCCGAAGTCTACTTTTATACTATAATCAGGTGTCCTATTGAAATTTTGAAATCTAATAATATTGTGACCTGGACCTCTGACACTGGTTTGGTAAGGATTTTTACACCACTTGAATTGCTCCCTGTTTCTGATATGAATGCGAAGCGCATACAAACACAGCATTACGTATTCAGTACCTGTCAATATTAATTAAAAACAATAGGTACCATTTGTGAACAAAAACATAAAATGTTAAAGGAAACCAGCGAAAATGATCTCGGTGTTATAGAAATCTAATCTATTTTTAAAAAAGCTGGTATTTTTAAAAATATAAAAACCCAAGCAATGCAGCGATTGATAATCAGAAAAAAGCAAAGAATAAAATAAAATTTGCAACCATAATTGGCGTCGATCATGGATCTTCAACCATTTGAGAAGTGATTTGTATTCAGAAATATGATCGTATTTTTGAGGCTGAAGATGTACTTGATGCATAAATTTTGAAGACGTTCTAACTTGTACAAATATTCTACATTAAGATAGCACACATCTCACATTAGTAGAAAATTTTGAAGACGTTTCAAAGAATTGTATCCTGTTGAAACACAATGACTAACATCATTTACTTGAGGGCGTCAATTAAGATTTTGATGGCACAGTCCCAGGCTCAGGCTTTTAACAGTTTAGTACTAATTTTGGTAAACTAGTTAGGTTTACTTTACTAATCAGTCTTTGACTACCAATGCTTGAAACTTGCTTGGGTTAACCAAAAATCCATTTTATGAGGCCACTGACCAATTGAAGCGAGATCTCGATTAAGGATGTCGAGTGGAGTCGAGGCCCGAATCTGCATAGATTTGTAGGTCATCAGCATAGAGATTAAGATACACATTATCTTGCTATTGCTGACAACACTCCACAACTGAAGGCTGTATATCCATATCAGCTTGAGGAGAAAGATGTATAATAATAGCTTATTGTTCACTGATAGCTCCGATTTACAACCAGTAAGCTAGCATGAGATTTTATATATGATAGTTAGTTGACTACGGTTTTGCTCGTAAGTACGAATTGTGAAATTTAGATGGTAAAAATAAACAACCTTCCATTTTTATTAGACAAATAATAATCGAAATACTTAAAATTTCGACCCTAAAAGACTAACATATGTTATTCCTTAATTTTATGATGCGTTACAATGAGTCAGCTTACACTTCTACATTTCTAGATTTGGTTGTATTATATACAAATATACTTATGTTATATTTGGTGTATAGATAATTAAACAAACATTGTTTTTTCATGTTATTTTGACATATTTAGACATGTTATTTTCTTTTCAAATAAGTGTTTGTACTATGTGCACTTTAGGATAGTATTTTTTATAATAGGTTTTAATTTTATTTCAGTGTATATTTTCAATGATTATTTTTAATGTTAGACATATTTATTTAAAAAAAAACATTAGAAAAACCTTTTAATGTCAATATTACGCATTATTTATACGCACTACGCATTCAATATAATGACCTACAGTGCATTGGCTAAGACTCCAGCACCTATTTAAAAGGCTAAGGATTAAATTCCTGGCTAGGTGTTTCAATATTCATAAATTGTTTACCTAATTATGAATGCTGATGAATGAAGATAAACAAAAGTCAGCAAACCCATCACGTTTAGTGTCACAAAAACGCACTTGTGAGGAGAATTTCTTTTATAAGAGGAATTACACGCTAATAACCCCAAATACCGAGAGGTAGCTGGGAGTCAAAACACAGCTGTGATTCTATTTATATATATTATAGGTACTATAATATATATAAATAGAATCACAGCTGTGTTTTCTAATATATATAATAGTTATAATGAATATTGTAGCATCGACATTGATTTCTGTGATTTCAGATTCAGATAATTCTCAGTAATATAAGTGTGATAATAAGTGTTGAGATGCAGGTTCGCTGTGATTTAATTGTTATGTATATTATTATAATTCAAGTGATAAATACTATTTCACCCTATTTTAGTGAGGTGGTAATATAGGAGGAAACAAAAAATTTCTATACTTTTTCTTGAATAATTAAACATTTTATTATACCACTTTTTTCCAAATTCTTCAAAGAAAGTTATAGATATCAAAAAATATTATGAAAGAAAATTGTAGAAAATAAAAAGATAATTACTTTCACTGGAGTGTTTTTTTTCTGTACACGGCCAAGGACATATTGATTCAATACTTCACTTTTTTCACAATGTTTTTGATTGTTTTTTCAAGTATTTGTATGTCATTTATATTTATATTAGTTTGAACATTTCTTTAAGAAATATAGTTGAGCTTCTTTTATAAACAAAATTAGTTTTTCATCGATGGTAATTCATCAATTATTGTCAAGCAATTAAAAATCTTTTAAAAAATTTCATAAAATTTTTTGATATCTCTATATATTTGTAAGTAAAAGAATTATTTCATCATTTAGAAAATATTATAATCTATTAAAAAATGTAGATAGTTTTAATTGAAGTAAATTCCGCAATTAGTAAATTTTGGCATCTCACCTATTATGAATCTCACTTGTTTCGGGGTCTTCTGCATAGATTCGCTAATTAGCGCCCGGGCCCTTGATGGGTTCAAAACAATTATTAACACATAATGAGATTCTCCATATTTTTTTATTCTTAACTATAATTTAGATATGTTTTTACTGTGCAATCCGGTCTTTTTTGATAGTTGTCAAAATAAAAGTATTTACAAGAATCAAGATGTTAACTGAAATGAAACGATTCTAGTTTGCCATTTAGCACTATTTTTATTGGGACATTTTCCGGTTTCTATGGGCCTGTAGTTACGAAGTAATACAACTCTATGTAGCTAGTAACATAGAAATAGTTTGTTACATTTTGCTATTTACAGTGTCCTGGAGCATAGCTCAGAGTTCTTTTGTGGCGCTATTGAACTACGTTTTGTTGAAGGGGTTTTGAGATAACTGCCATACCTGCCGTACGAGATGCTTCTCTATGACTTTAACTTTTATATTCAGGGGTGAAAAATGTTGGTTTTGAGACTTATATTTTCTGGCGAGTTGGTCTCGCAGGCCACTTCTATTAAATTGTTACCATATTTATATGCTTCTTCAACATCATCTTGAGTCTTAGTGAAGTTTTAGGCCTCATTTGCTTTCCACATAATTCCTAAACCCATCCCAGTCGGTTCTACGGTTGTAAAGTGTCTCAGGGTTCTCTCAGGTGATAACTCTTGTGTTTATATTAAGGATCACTCGAATGTGATCTGACAATCTACAGCGAAACTGCTCTCAACAGTGAACTATCGACTACTCATTCCACTAGCAATGAAGTCCAGGAGGTCATGCAGTTAGTTTCTATTGAAAGGCAAGTAGTATGTTTACCGTTGGAATAAGATTGTAAGTGGTTGATTTCCACAGGACTTTTCAATGCTCTACCTCTGTTAACTGTACATTGTGAGCCCCAGAAGACTTATTTGACATTCGAATCACCACCCCCCAGCAATAAATCTATTTCTGTAAAGAATTTCTTCGAGTTCAAATATCTTGGGTGATAGTTCATTTATGTTTGTTGCAGTGCGAAGGCATGTCATGGATAGGTTTAATAATGTTCCCATTTGTTAGAGAAGTAAATCTATCTTTCAGATTTATTGATCAGGATTTTCTCCATCGACAGCTCTTAAAGAGAAATGTAAGGGTCTCTCGTCTACTTCCTTCTGACTTGTAATTGATACAATACTAAACCTGATAAATTTTAATATTATTTGAAACACCATATTTTTTAGCTTCAACAGACCGAATAACACTATCTACAGGCTCATCGCTACTGAATATAAATGCAGAAATAGGTTTGGCATCAAACATCTCTCATAATCAAACTCCCTATAGAAGTATAGAAGACTTGCGTGAAGATGTGAGTATAGACTATCTATACAGTATTTTTTAATTGTTATTTTTCATTGAAAGTTATATGTATTAAATTTATTTAAAATTTATCTAGCAAACTACACCTGGCACACCTCAAGATAAAAGTCATTCTCCAAATCTTGACCACATTACCAAAGAAGTTTTTGAAAAATTACGAGATTCTTTTTTCCAAAATGACGATAAAAATGAAATATTTCGAGAGGATAATGCAGAAGAATTTTTGGTAATATTTTTATTTTATAATTTGTTGTATTAAAAAATAAAAAAACAAATATCTTTATCCATATTGTATTCATTCTTTCAAATTTATTTAGTGTTAATAAAATATATCTTTTACTTCAGTCTCCAGAATATCCAGAAAGTACTGTTGGTACAAAAATCATACAGACGAAAGATGATATTGAATCATTGCTGACTAGAAAACTTGATGCCTCTACAATTAGTGATGAAATTGACAAAATAGAGGATTTAAAAAATGATCAAATAGAAAGCTCTCCAACATATTTTGAATGTGTCAAGGTTTGTTAATTTTTCCTTGCACACATTTTCCATTCACATGTCACTGTTTCTACACCTCTTGTTCATAAATAATTTTTAGCTTAGCACAAACAATTTTCAAACGAAAAGATTAATTTACCTCATCTGTTATATTATGTTTACTAACTCTTCATGATAACTCACAATAAAGATTTAATATAAAACTAAATTAAAGTGACGTCAATCCAAATCATTATCACAAGCTAAACTGAAGGCTAAGAAGTTTCTTTAGCTATCTCTTGACAATCAATTTCAGTCCTATGTTTTTCTTCAGAATATTATTAACAGAAAACAGTACTACCCTTATGAACAATTGCAAGTAACATAAAGTCGGGCCCAAGGAAATTTAGCCCCTGAAATTTTTTAGATGCCAATAAGCTTGACGATTGTCCTATTTGGGCTTGATGTATACATATTTAATAGTAAATAAAAAAATTTAATTGAATGAAAATGTATGTATGTATGTATGTATGTATGTATGTTTCTTTTTTTTTTTTTTTTAAAGAGGTGCGGGAATAAAAAAATCTTCGAAAGACACCGCCAATGTTAATACTCTGCCGCCCATCTTACGGCAGATAACAGTGACGGTAGTGTGGGATTCCTACCAGACCTGGCAGACCTGGCAGACCTACCCACTAAAAAAACACTCCTCTTCCCCTCTCCCCGTAGATGGTACGGGGAGGACTGAATCGGAACCGCGTTAGCATTACTTCAATCCAGTCCGTGCTGCGTCACGCGACGCCTACTCCTGGCTACTGGTCCCTTTCAGCAATTTTGCTTTCCAAAAGGCGCCGTGCATAAGCTGCAACAGCTGACCAGTTTGCTTCTTGCTCGATCATATGGGCTACCAGGCTTGAGGGGGAGAGCCTGGTGCCTATGATCTCTTCGGTGCTGCCTATGATCTCTTCGGTGCTGCCTCTGCAGTCCTTCCACCGAACACACTCGAAGAACGTGTGTTCGGCGTCGTCAATTTTGTCTGGACAATACTTACATGCCGCCGTGCAGTGCAGACCCATCTTGTGGAGATAGGCGTTGAACTGTCCGTGCCCTGTCAGAAGCTGCGTCAGAAAGAAGTCCGTGTCTCCATGTTTCCGGGTGAGCCAGGCATTAATGTTTGGAATCAGGCGCTCCGTCCATCTGCCTGTCTTTCCCGTCGTCCATTGTTTCTGCCACTCCTGTAGCGTCTCCTTCTTAATTGTCGTTCTTGCCTCATTAGAGTTGTCACCATTTCCTTTAGCGTCGTAGAGTTTTGCTCTCTCAATCGCCAAAAGGTCGATAGGCGCAGCTCCTGCAATGACCAATACAGCCGCTTCAGAAACCGTGCGGTAGGCACAGGCTACCCTGAGAGCTCCTCATCGTTGTACCGCTGCTATTTTCCGTCGGTATGTCTTTTGCTTTAAGATATCTGCCCATATTTCTGCTCCGTAAAGCAGTACAGAGTGAACTACCTCTAGCAGGACTCGTCTTTTCCTGGTTCGTGGTCCTATCGAGTTGGCCAAGATCCTTGATAGGTTGGATACGGTCTTGCTGGCTTTCTTGCATGCACTATCGAGGTGTTCACGGTAAGATAGATTCTCGTCAATCATTACCCCCAGATAGCGCAGAGCCCTTGTTGACGTCAGAGTTGTCCCTCCCATTTCTATGGTGAATGGTTTAGGGAACCATTTTTGTCTAGTCAGTACGACCATCTCTGTCTTCTGTTTGGCGAGTTTCAGGTGGTGTTTTTCAAGCCATATTTCTATGGCATCCGTGGTCTCCCGAATTAAAACCTCTGCTTCCTCGGCACTATCTACCACTATCGTAGCCGCAACGTCATCCGCAAAGCCTGTGAGCTGTACTTGCTTCGGCAACGGGATTCGCAAGAGCTCATCGTAGTCAGCGTTCCAGAGGTCAGCCCCCATAATTGAGCCTTGAGGCACGCCGGCTGTTACTTCATGTTCTCGCGGGCCCTCCGTCGTTTCCACAATCGGCTTCCTCTTGTCTCACTGAGGCTGGGATGCCATCAGGGCCTGGCGCTTTCCCAATCTTGATGGTCTTTGCCGCGTCTTGCAGTTCCTTCGTGGTAAAGGGTGTTGTTTCGCCATTTTTCGTGTATAATCTCTTCCCTCGTGGTGGGTGTTCGGGAAATAGCTCCGCCACGATGCTGTTCATCACAGCAGGAGATTTCGGCGCTTCTGGTGCAGCTTTACCAAGTCTTTTAGTGACAATTTGGTACGCTTTTCCCCAGAGATCATTGTTGAGGTCGTTGCAAATCTCCTTCCACAATACTGCTTTGCTTGTCTTGATGGCTTTGTTCAGAGCCTTTTTGGCCTGCTTATACTCCATCGAGTATGTGTCCTGGTCGGGGAAACGTTTTGCCGCTCTCGTTGTTTGTCGACGTAGCTTGTGGCATTTTTCCCGAAGTTCTGCTATGTTCTGAGACCACCAGTACGCTGGCCTATGGGTGCCTGGCTTCATCGACCGTGGCATTGATGCATTGCATGCGGCGATGATCAGGCCCATCACTTTTGACACTGATGTTTCCGCCTCATTACGGGTATTCGGAGTCGTGTTATACTCAAAAGTAGACGAGCTTCGTGGTAGAGAAGTTCGCAGCTTCTCAAGATCGAGCTTCCTGGCATTCCACTTCCGCGGTTGATGAACTCGTCGCGGTGCCGGAGCAGATGTTGGTTGGACTTTGAATGTCACAATTTGGTGGTTGCTGCCGCTGTATTCCTCTGAAACTGTCCAGTCCTCGATCATGTTCGCGATCCTTGGAGTTGCCAACGTGATGTCAAGGATGGATTCCTTGTAACCCGGTCTTCTGAATGTTGTAGCACTACCGATGTTCAGCACTATGAGGTCGACTCTTGCTGCAAATTCTGCTACTTCATTACCTCTGGTATCAGAGATGTCAGAACCCCATTCGGCTGATTTGGCGTTGAAGTCACCAGCTACGATGACTTCCCCGTCGAACCCGCCGATTGTGTCCTCTAAGTTTGCCATTCTCTGGCGAAAGACACTAATCCCTTCATTGGGTGAAAGGTTCACAAAGTAGGTCATGGGGGTTTTGATCCAGACAAAGCCTTCTCCACTTCCGCTGTCATTGACGATGACCCGCTTCATGTTTACAATTCAGATAGCTGCCGTACCGGATTTATCAGCGAACCATGATCTATCCTGGATGTTTAGATACTGCTCGCAGATAAGGCAGATGTCGATCTTCTGTTCAAAGATACGTTGGCGTAGTAAATTTTGCGCCAGAGCGCATCTATTCAGGTTACCTTGTACTATGCGTGTCATTTCTGCTCTCTCGTGATTTCGGCAAGTGCATTGCGGAATGCCTTGCAAGCCCCGGAGCCCGCGGTATGACATACACTGTTCCGATCCTTCTCGTCCTGTGCACATAGAAAGCATTTCGGCTTCACCGCGCAGTCTACAGACTTGTGGTTCTCTCCGCCACATTTGTAGCAACACTTGCTTCTATCTGGTCCCTTACAGCGATATGTTTGGTGCCCGTAACCAAGGCATTTAAAGCAACGAGTCACTTTAATAACGGGACGAATGCGGCAGTTAACCCATCCAATTTTTATGCGGGCCTTAATCAGGACTTTGATCACGTTGGCCTCATCTATCTCGCAGAAGGCCGCTCGTGCCGTGACTTTGGTCAAGTTGACCCGCCTGATTTCTAAATTTGTCGTGAAGTCCCGATTGAGGGCTTCACGAACGTCATTTTCAGTAGAGACTCCATCCAAGTCGAGAATCTCTATCGTCGTCAGTGGCGTCAGTGTTTTGACTGTTCCGATGTTTTCGGTTGCTGACTTTATCGCGGCAGCAAAAGCCGCACTGTCGGCAGACTTGGGGCTCATTTCTAGCAGTACGCCTCCGCGTCTTGTCTGTCTAATGGACCTAATGTCCACGCCAGCCTCTGCCGGGTTCACCTTCGCCTTAATCTCCTTAAGGAGATCCGCGTACGTGCGCCCTTCTGCTGGTTGTACTAGAACCGCTTTGGTTCTTGGTTTTCTCCTTTTCGTTTTGCGATGGTTGTTCTTGGGGCCATCGCTTCCTTGAGGCTTTTGGGCCTCTTTCGTTCTTACGGCCGAGTCTAGTGTCGCTTTTTTCTTCGTTTTTCCCCGCCGAGCCACTTCAACCCAGGTGCCTTGAGCCTGTTTTTTGGACGGTTGATTGTCCTGTCCAGAAGTGGGGCTCGGTGTCGATAACGGCCTTTTCTTAGGGTTGGTCTCCTTGAGCGCGGGGTTCGGTGTTTGAGGTATACCCGGCTGGGAGATCATCCTGGGGGATGTCTGCGTAGTTCGCGCCGTCTTGCTTGGAACTGTTTTCGAAACAGCGGTGAGGTCTTTCAAAGCCAGGCGATACGCGGTGTCGATCGACCTGACTAACGTCCTTATTACACCGTGTACGTTGTTCTTATCCATGATGAAGTCAACGAGCTCGTCAATTTTGGAGCCTAGTCGCTCTACCGGTGTTTGGCGGCATCCACTGGATGGTACAGAGTGTACCCGATCCCGGTGGAAGGCGCTGAATGCGGTCCTCTCTTCTATGTTTAGTACGGCGGCGCTCGCACTCTACTCGACGTCTATGTGGGCGTCCTCTCCTGTCGCTGAGTTCATACTCCCTGTAGCAGTACTTGACAGCGAGGCCATGGGGTCCACCCCGCTGCCCATTTTTTGTTTTATAGTGCTTTCCATGTTGTTCCCACGAGTACCTAGGGAAATATAAGTCCACTCCGGCAGAGCCCCGGTTGCCGGAGTAAGGCCACTAAATACGCCTGAGGTGGGACCTAGTCCCTCAGGGAAGCGCTTATGACGACAATACCCTGTCGCCTTTCAGTCCTGGGCACGCTAGACCTCTGACATCGGGTTGTGTTTTGTCCGCGGGGGCTATTTTATTTCACCCCTACCCTGTGTCGGCAATGCGAGCCCCTATCCGCAACCTTGGGGACGCGCCGTGTAGCAGTGCACCTCTGCCTACGGTGGTATGTATGTATGTATGTATGTATGTATGTATGTATGTATGTATGTATGTATGTATGTATATATGTATATATATATATATATATATATATATATATATATATATATATATATATATATATAGGCAGGTAGGTAGGTAAAATAAAATATTGGAATCTGAGATATTTTAAATAAACATTCAATAAATATATAAATATCTTAGATACCATATATATCTGTGACATCTGAAAATAAATATTACGTAGCTTAATGCCTGCAAGAGGCGTTAACCTATATAATATTTATTCTCAGATAATTAATATGCGACTCCTATGACTAGTACAAAAAGTGATCAAGTTGTTTTATGAAATTTTCTTGTCTATGTATAGATTTATTAAGTAATTAAGTATGCTAAAACTATTATTTCAAACTGATTAGTGATTCTATTTATATCGACATACAAATGTTACGACAAATGCTTGGAAATTAATATTTGTATTATGACAAGATGTTATTGTAAATATTTGTTGTTTGCTGTTACAGATAAATCTCCTAAACGTCTGCAAAGTAAAAAACTGGACGCTTATTATACAAAAAAATTTTATTAGTAGTGTTCGATTAAGTTTTTATTTGTCTTTGAAATTTTATTGAAATTTTCTCATTAGTGCTCATAAAGATAGCATGACAGTGAAAAATTGATGGGGTTAAAATAATCATGTTTTATTTGGTTTATTTAAAAAATTACCCATGAACATTTTTAACCGAACTACTTCAACAAAAATGGCAGTTATATGGAAACCTAATATAATTTGTTTCATACCAAAAGTATTACTTATATTGCAGTGGAAGTCTATCGATTCTATCACGTGTGCGCGAGTGTGCGTGTGTGTGTGTGTATTTGATTACACACCACATTCTTTAATGACAGTATCTGTTTGTTATTAGCCAAATTTATTAACTTTCCCTGTTTGATCAGAATAAGCAATCGGCATGTCTTTGAATTTACGTTTTCCCCATGGATTTATTACTCGGTAACAAACACTTATGTGGATAAATGTGGGTGAGGTACTTACTGACATCAGACAAAGCTAGGTCACCATATATGTAAATATTATTTTAATATATACAAAGGTATTTTTTGTGTCACAATTTTGAAGATTTATAATAAGTGTAAGCAATACAACACTAATTAAGTTATCAATAAAAAATTTATGTTGTTATTACAAACAAGTCTAACAAGAAAATTTGTCAGTTACTTTCAAATATTTGTCAATATATCACATGTTCTGTATATCAAGGTTATTCTTATTTACAGACAAACATTGGTATGTCTACAGATATAGACGTTCGTCTTAAGTATTGTACTCGACTAATAGCCTCCAAATTTTTATTATTGGGTAATAAAGGAAAGGTTATATCTGATAGAGTGATACGTGTATCTGTGAAAGCATCGGCATTATCATGTTTAAGCGCCATCATACAAATCTACCCAAAGGCTCTTACACTATATTTAGACAAGGGTGCCCTGAATAATGTTAGTGGTAAGTCATTTTGAAGGTGTTAATGCTTAAATATGAATATATAAAAAAAGTGTTATGAATATAATTAAATTGCATAAGAAACATCAGCTTTATTTTTGGTTTCATAAATTTTTTTACCGATAATAAAATTGTTAATAAACCGTCTCTTGTTGCAATTCAAATAAAATTATTTGAGATATTTTGGACATTAAGTAATTTTTTTCAGGTAATTCTGATTTAAGTAACGTCTCCGCCAAAGAAACGCAAAGTGATTTTATATTGGAACGAAATGTATGTTTTCAAGATTCTCTTACTGAATCGTTTAGCCAAGATCTTTTAACGAAAAGTATTGAAAGTCAATTACAAAATCCAATATTAAGTTTTGCTTCAGGACAGCGAGATGAGTTAAGTAGAACTGGCTCTGCAGGTTTCACAGAAAAGAGTGACTCTCTGAAAGATGTAACCAGTAATATTTTTGATAGCAAAATAGTCAGTGACCTATGCCATTTGACTTGTATAGGTCAGAGTGTGAATAGTGGCGACGTCAATATGACAAGTAGCAATATAACAATGAACAGTAATATGACAGCTTCAAATAATGTGCTAACAACTGATTATCCACAATCAACGAGTGTAGATTTATGTTCTTCGAGTATGGATTTAGAAATGAAATTTGACCATTTTGGAGAAGCCCCAGTTTCTCTTACGGTCGATACTTTGAAGCTAAAACAAGAACAAACCGCCGAGAGTAAACTAATTATAGACAAATATGGTGAGGACCCCGTTCAGTTAAAAGATATAGCAGAAGATCCGCCTGTACATTTTAGAAAAAAAATTGTATGCAGGACAAACGATGTACCAATTGAAAATAACAAAAGCACAAATATTGATAAAGAAGATATTAAAGTTAGTCCAGAAATGGATATTTCTAAACACGATGCTGATTTTGAAAGTCAACACATGTCTGATATATATGAAATTTTAGAGAACCATCACGATCCACAAATAAGGGGTCTTGTTAGATTGTGTTTAGGAAATTTTATTTCTAGTGTTATTTGTGAAGCCAAAGGAGATTATAATGATTGGGAAGCATTTACTCCTTTATCGAAAGATATATTGAAACGCTATAGCATAGGCTATTTGATTCAAATTATTGTTAAGGTAAAGTTTACTAATATATCTAAAAAAATAACAAACTTTGTTACAATATATTTTTTTATATAAAAAAAGTACCTTGTGTATTTGCATTGTACCAATTAATAGTTAACATGATATACTTGATTCCAGGGACTATCAGGGGAGATCCATTCCTGTGTAAATCATTCACTGTTAGCTTTAAAAACAGCAATTGTGAGCATCATAAACAGCTCGCAAGTGTCATTTTTATTGACGATACTTTATGCCTTACATAATGTTGCAGAAAATACATATTGGTTATGTAAGGTGAATTTGTGTAAATTATATGGCCATCTACCATATAAGAGGTATTCTTTTCAATTTATTTGTTTTTGTGTGTAACTTAAAAAAAATACATTAATTAAAAAAAGAGATTCATAGTTAAATTTGGTTTTAGATTGCTACTTTGTGATATTTAGTGTAGCATATTTAAAGGCCTGTCTAGAAATGTAATTAAGTATTATACACATTTTATATTAACAACTTACAGTAACTATGATCATTATTACTTAGTTGACATTAATAAGTTTCTCATCGTTCACATGTAACACTTGTGCCCCAAATGTGCGTAGAGTGCCAATATCGAGCTCCATACATAATGATTTTCTGCTTTGTTTATATCTAAATAACTTATTAAAATCATTGGTTGATTGGATAATGAGCTGAAAAACTTTACGAATGCACACGTGGACATTTAAAGTAGAGTAAAAACTTGAGTAGTTTTTTATAAAGTGAGGGAAGTATGCCCGGTAGTTATTCTAAGTGAGTTATCTGGTTTTATTTTGTGTATAATTAATGTCTAATAATTAATTGGAACGTATATAGCAAACAACACAGGCAAGGTATTATCAGCAGGTAAAAATTGCTGGCACAGAACTTATTGTATGTACTCACTAAATTTAAAACTTGTTTTATTTATAGATTATATATTGTACTGAAAGATTATGAGTTACAAGTAAAACTTATAATGAATACATTAATGAGATTATGTTCTGACGTAGACCAAAAAGTGAGGAAAGCGGCCTCTAATGCTATAACCAGGTAAAGTATGACTAATATAATAACTTGATAAAAAAAGTTCACTCACACACATTCAAGTTTTTTAATGGAAAGTATATAACTAAATGAAATGGTTTAAATTTTCTTTGTCCTCTTTTGATTTGTAACCATGAGCGATTATGAACAGTAGTAACAGAATTATTCTGTTATGAATATCTCAAGTACAATCTTTGGCAATTACTAATTAGTAACATACAAGCATGAACTAATGAATGCTAGCAAACATTCTATAGAATTCATCTTGCCGATATACATTTAATAAACACAGCAACACTAGATGAGTATATGAGATAAGAAAATGTTTTTTGTTCTATTTTTTTGATATCTTATTAATAGATTATTCAAATATAGAAATCATTCATTCCTATATAATATCTAAGTGAACATATTCTTAATATTAATTAACTTATTGGATATAATCATGCAATGATCGTTATTAATAATTATAGATCATGTGTAATATCTCGAAAGCTTGTAGAAAAAATATTTTATTTTATTTTTGTGCATCACAGCAGCTATGCATTATGCTAGGACCAAATAGGGCGGAACTTTTGAAACTTTCTAGAAACAAAATTGTTTGTTAACATATCTGACTATTTTTCTTTTATTTCATAGCAAATGGCCAAAAGGTGCATTAGTAAGTGGAGTTTATGGTGGCACTTTTTGATAGGTAATTAACCATAACAACTTCCTTCGAGTCACAGAAAACTGATGCCCTTACATTATTTGCCGATAAAACACTTTGCTTTTTGAGGCTAGGATCCCAGTTTTCTCTATTTATTTTGACTGCTGTTTTAACTCCAGAGTGTAGTGTAAGTTGAGTCAATACCCAAATTTTAACTACAGTCACAAATCTGCCCAATAATTCTTATAAATCAGCTTCAAATAACTCCAAACAATTGTGTGAAATCATTAGTTGGTTGCGTCCGTTTGACTCATCTTGCAAACACCTTAGAAAATTCCGTTTCATTGTGAATAATGGTTTGATTTCTCTTGTAAGAAATGTCTGTAATCTCAGATATCTTTCTAATCTTCCTTCTTACATTTTTCAAAACTTTTCTTCAATAATTAGCCATCCAGCATGACTGTTGTCTTCAATTCTCTGCCGACTATGTTTAAATTAAGTTGACAATTTTTTAACAATTGTATGCGATGGAGCAGATTCTTCTAACATCACCACCATGTTTTTAAGAATCTTTTTCCGTGTTAAGCCTTTCCTCAATAGGTAATTATTAATGACGCGATGTTAAATTGTATACATATTCAAGGAACCCATCATTTATTACCAATTAAATCAGTATAAACTCTATCAAAAGAAGCACATCAATGAAACTAAGAATGTATAGTGATAACTAAGAAATAGGTGAATATAACCAGAGTAGTTCGACTACAATATTATAATTATGTCTGTATGAGTAAAAAATTTAATTGTCAGATATGTGTAGATCGAACTATATATTACTCAGTTCTTTGATAATCTTATTATGTGTTTTATATTCTAGGATCATACCAGCAATATATCTTCCTAACGTTCATTCCAGTAATATACTTTCGATGATCTATAGAAGTGAACAGATAGAATCCACAGCCACTGAAAAATACATGTTAGATATTGTAAAAAAATTTCTATTCCTGTATGACTTGCCATATCCCATGAATCAATTAGAGGAACAATTTAAAAAAAAATTTGAAAATCAAACTTGTGTTAAACACAATTTAAAATTGATGATATCGACACTTATAACAAATTTTATGGAAACAAGCAGTTTAGACTATAAGGTCAGTTTACCAATATTTTTTATAATTTTGGTATGTAGATTTAAAACATACCAGTAGGACACTCCAACATTTCCCCATGGAGTAATTGCAAAAACATTAATTTATTTTCAAAGCTAATTTGTAATTATAAATTATTACTGACGTTATATATTATCACTTTATACCAGCAAGATTTAATAAATTAATCTAAATTATTCATAAGAGATTCACCAAAAAATAATTTGTAAATTAAGCAATGTATTTTAATAAAACGCAGAATAAATGTTTTTTTAAATTAGAAATTTTAATTTTTTTTTAAATAGATTTTTGCTTTTATACAGTTTTTGTACAATTTTATAAGAATAGTGAAAGTTTCATTTTAGGCAGATAAATCCTTTCTTGCAAAGCTTTCTTGCATTATCCACCCACAAAGTAATATATTTCTAAATAATTATGTAAACATATTGTAAAAATATTTATTCTTGTTATATGTTACAGAAGGGCATACTAGAAACCTTACAGGAAATATCAACAGAATATCCACCTTGGCATTATTTTTCAAGCTATGTGAACCAAGGTTTGTTAGAAATTTGCCTAAATATGTTGGAATATAAGTGCGACACTGTACAGACTTATGATATTCTGTTATTTCTGGCATCTCAGTCATATTGTGGTAAGAATTCTATGTAAAAGCTAATTTTTAAATATATTAAAGTACTCTGTTATAACTAATACAACAATTATAATAGAACCTTAACTCCAGAATAGGTGGTTTGAAAATATAATGCCAAACCACCTAATTTGGACATAAACCATTACAACTACCAATTATACAAGTATAAAATATACATGTCTTTTGAGGCATTAAAAATGACAAATATTTATGGAAGACAAAGGCTTGGCATTTGTCCCTTTTTGTTTAAATTAAAAAGAGCCGTGCTTACATTAGGTTTTCCATAATTTTATAAAACTTGATTTGAAATACAAAGGACTATCATTATATCTGTAAGAAAAAGTCCCCTGAAGAAATCCTCTAATAATCTTTGACAAACCGTTTTAATTTATTTGAAACCAGCTTGTTTTATAACAAAGACAAATTGTTATTGCAACCTGTCAACTGTTTTTTTATACTTAAACTTGGCCATTTTTAACATTTTTACTCTTTTCTGACAGATTACAATTTATTGAAATATATGGCAAGATGGAGTCAAAGGATTTATTCCAAAAATTAAAAAAAAAATGTTTTTAAGTACTGTTATTAAAGTGATTAACACATTCCATTGTGAATCCTTAACTCTTATATTAAATAGCAAATAATCTATGGATTATTAAAAATAAAAATTTAATTTCAGTAGTAAGATTCAAATATACTGTCAATTATTACTTCGTTCAAATAAGTGTACCCAGTGTAGATTATCAAAGATTGCAAGTATGATAAAAGACGGACTCAAGTATCAGAAACAATCATCTATTTCAAATATAGTACAAAAGTCTCCTACCGTAACTTCTGTAAAAGATGAAAACAGTTTGTTGGAGACTTCCATTTCATCCATACCCTTAATTTAAAAAATATTGAATTTTGCAAATTGTAAATCACAGGCAACTAAAAATTATTCTTGCATTTGTTTAAAGAGATGTGTGGAAAAATAAAATAAACGGATGTAATATTGTTTATTTGCTTCAGAAGGAAATCGGATCTTTTATACAAGATATTAAAAAAGGCATGCAGCAGGAGGGGACGGGAAATCTTTCTGATAAGACAACTTAATAAGCTTTAATTTGTATTAGTGTAATATTTTTAATTTCCTTAAAAAGAAATATTCAGTGTACTAAAGTAAGGACGATGAGACATAAGTTGGTATAGAATGGTTGAAACTAAGCATCTGCTTTCCAAATGTCGTTTACACATTTTGCTCTGAACAAAACTAAAATAAAATGTTTACTTTATACTACCATGAAGCATTGATGAAACAGTTTTTATTTCTATGTATTGAGACATAAAATATAACAAGAGGGGATTTTAGAAAAAATTGTGCTAGGCCATTAGTCAAAACAATATTCAGTGTTTATTTGAACTTCATCCCAAAAAGTTCTAACTTCATGTTCCAGTGATGCTCATTATGTTTGTATAAAATTTCCGATTTTCTGCCACACAGTTATTGACTAATTCAGCCAGTGGAAGTTATGTTTCAATGTCAATAGGTGTTGCCAAGTGTCAGCTTTGCATTGAAGGTGATATGATGGCAATTCGAGGGGTATCCACATACCGTATTTTGAAACATTTCCCAATTCGTGAAAATGTCTCTCTTGACTGCTGTGTAGCTCATCTGCCAATATACGAGTCATCAGTTGAGGATTCTCTTCAATTAGGCGTCGTGATCGTTAAATGTCCAATTCAACAGGACATCTGGTACTGGGCTCAAGATTGTTGTCCTCATTCCTGAACTTTCTAATCCAAATCTTTGCCTTTGCGTAAGACACCATGGACTTGCCCATTGCATGCCATATAATATTTGTAGCAGTCTGTACATCGTGACCCATATGAAATTGGTAAAGTTATAGAATCCGTGTTTGATATTGATTTAAATCCATTAGTAATTCACTTAAAGGTTCAGCACTGACTGTGGTCAACTGACTGCACTTTAGCCTATTTATACCCTATAGAAAATCTTCTAGAAGTTTCGAGAATCTTTCTGGAAAGTCCCGAAGTTGTGGCTAAAAATTTACTAACTAACCTAATTATATATAAATATATATATATATATATATGTATGTACGTTTTTTTTTTTTTTTTTTTCTGAGTTGAAGAATACAATTACGTATGTTAGGGTTGTTGACCCCCGTATGTCGGACTCGATCTAGAGTGACCTATACCGACTAAAAAACCACCTCTTCCTTCCTTTCCTTATCACCCCCCACAGTATCGCTGCAAGGCATTACTTCGCGGGGAAGGATAGCTGTATTCAGCTATTTTCTATTGTTATCGCACTCTTACGTGCTCTCTCTTCAGTGCGCAGCTCTTTGAGCACTTTCATTACGTAGGTGTTCGTAGCTTCCCACGCCTCTTTTGATTCCAGCATGAGGTTAATTAAATTCTCCGGCTGGGCTTTACTTTTTAGAGTAGTTTCCCACTCTACCCGGTCGGCATCGTAGCGGGGACATGCAAAAAATACGTGCTCCGCATCTTCATCAATTCCAGTGCATATTGGACACTCTGGCGATTCTTCGTGTTTGAAGCGGAACAAGTATTCACGGAAGCATCCGTGTCCTGTGAGCATCTGAGTGAGATAATAGTTTATCCTGCCGTGTTTTCGGTTCAGCCACACCTCGACGTCAGGTGTAAGCCGGTAAGTCCATCTCCCTTTTTTAGATGATTGCCACTGTGCCTGCCAGCAGCGTGTGCTCTTTTTCCTTTCTTTTTCCCATAGTTCAGCTGTTGTCAGGTATGAGTTTTCTTGTCTCAGGTGGTAGAGAGATTTCCTTTCTTCACACAGTATTGATATGGGCTTCATACTAGCAATGACGCACACCGCGTCCTCGGATACGGTCCGGAACGCGCTGGCTACGCGCAGTGCACTTATCCTGTACACAGAAGCTACTTTCCGCCGAGTATCGAGAGCGGTAAGTGCATCTGCCCAAATAGCGCAACCATACGTCAGTACTGACGTGACCACAGATGTCAGTAGTAGCCTTCTTTCCTGTTTAGGTCCTCCAACATTCGGCATCAGTCGAGACAGCTTAGCAACCACGGTTGTTGCCTTTGACGCAGCCCATTCCACGTGTTCCTTGAACTTGAGACGTGCGTCTATCATAACTCCAAGATAGCGTATGTATGGCTGCGTTGTGAGTGTATGGTGTTCAACTCTAAGTGTCATTGTCTCAATCTGTTTCCTGCTGGTAATAAGGACGGCTTCCGTCTTGTGTTCTGCAAGCCTGAAGCCCAACTTGTTGCATCCAGCCTCGAATGACTTCATAGATCGAAAGCCCAGTTGATCTCCTCGGTAAGTTTAGCCACTATTACGATAGCCACATCATCTGCAAATGCAACAAGTTGTGCTTCTGTTGGAAGTACTTGTTTGAGCAGGGCGTCATACATTATGTTCCAGAGCAGAGGACCCAGTACTGATCCCTGCGGAACTCCTCCAGTAACCTTGTAAACCTTAGGCCAGACATCAGTATCGTAAGCGAGGACTCGGTCTGTAAAGTAGCTCGCCACTATGTTTTGTAGGTATCCAGGAACCTTAAACTTGGCCAGGGCTTCCATGATTACTTCCCATCTGGCAGAGTTGAAGGCATTTTTGATGTCCAGTGCTGCGACCAGATAATACTTTTTTGCTCCTCCTTTCCATCTGGTTCCAGCGATTGCTCGCTTTGCAGTATTAACGACTAGGTCTATAGCATCTAGTGTAGATCGTCCTTTTCGGAATCCATACTGATTATCGGCCAATTGGGGCTCGACAACTGCTTCGAGTCTACTGTGGATGATACGTTCCAGTATTTTGCCAGCCGTATCTAACATGCACAAGGGCCGGTAAGACGATGGCTCTCCTTTCGGTTTATTTTCCTTATGAAGAAGTACTAATCTTTGCAGTTTCCATTTCTTTGGAAAAGTACCTTCCTGTAAGCAGGTGTCATAAGTTTCCAAGAAAATTGCCGGAGCACTTTTAATGGCAGCTTTTATTGACACATTTGGAATACCATCTGGACCAGGGAGAGGAAAGAGCACCGTGACTATCGTTTTAAGCAGTTCCGGGTTGGTTGGCGAACATGGTGGCTGTCTTTTTAGTCGCTGCATGACTGTCTTGTAGGGTCTTCCCAATGGGTCTTCTTCAACCTCTTCTAGTAGATCAGTCCAGCATTTTCTCTTACTGTCTCGAGTAGAATTTTTAAGCATGCAATGTGCTTTTTTGTATGTAAACAACGCTGCTTCAAAACAGCTGGGGGATTTCTTTCGGGCGCGTTGGTCTAATCTTTTTGTCCGTACACACTCTTTGCGGAACGTGGCTATTGTGTCGTTCCACCAGTAGACTGGTGGGAACTTATTTAGACAGCGTTTCCGTGGCATAGTGGCATCGCAAGCCAATACAACTCTTTTGGTGATAATGGTTGCTTTTTCGTCAGCTTTGTATTCTTGTTGTATAGGCTGGACGTCCAGAGCTATTTGGAATGTTTCCAGGTTAAACGCACTAGTCTTCCATCCGGCTGTAGTAGGTTTCCTGGCAAACACTTTTGATTGTGTGCTCAACAGTTCCCAATATATGGCTTGGTGGTCACTGGCAGTGTATATATCGGTGACTTCCCAAGAATTGTTACCTTTTGCTAGGTTGGTACTTACGAAGGTTAGGTCTATGATGGAGCTTGCATCACCTTTTGTGAAGGTTGGTTTGTTGCCACTATTTAACAGGACTACATCCATAGTTGCCATAATTTCTAGAAGTGCTAAACCTCTGGCATTTGTCAGTTTGCTACCCCAGTCCGTTGCCCATGCGTTGAAATCTCCTGCTATAGCCACAGGAAAGTGTTTCTTGACGTCCTCAGCGAGAGTTTCAAAAAAACTAGTATACTCCTCAAGCGTAAGGCTAGGTGGTGCATAGCAGCTATAAAAGTGGATATTTTCTAGCTTAACTCGTACAAATCCATTATATGTATCTACTTCCTGGTAATGCTGCAGGTTGCAGGCCCATATCGGAGCCTTGGTACTTGTGTCAGTAACCCATGTTTGATTTTTAATTGGCTTATATGGTTCCAAGATTAAAACCAGGTCCAATAGGAGTTCTCGTGCCGTCTGGGTAAGTAGGTCCTGTGCGGCTTCGCAGTGATTTAAATTGATTTGGAGAATCTTTACCATCATGGTTTCTTACAGACCATCTGGGATGCTGCTCGGAGGACAGGGCATTTCCCACAACCGGCGATGTGGGCGCTATCTTTATGACCGTCCTCAGTGCAGACCACACATGTAGCGTCATTCGTGCAGGCTGCGATTTTATGTCCTTTGCCACCACATTTCACGCACAGTTGTGTTCGGTCAATTATGCTCATGCATTTAGCTGATAAATGTCTGTACCGCCAGCATTTGTAGCATTTTGTGGGGTTTTCCACTCTTCTCACTCTACAATTTACCCAGCCTATCTTAATTTTGGCACGGTCACCTATTATTTTTGTCGCAGTATTTGTGTCTATTTTAACAATAGCAGTCTGTGTTCCACCATATGATTGTCGTAGCGATTTAATAGCGTCTAGCGTAATACTACCATCCTCGTTGATAGCCTTTACCAGTGCATCTAAGACATCTTGTTTTGTGGTTGTTTCATCTAGGTCGATAGTTACCCCGGGTACTTTACTCACAACTTCAGCATCGCTTCCAAGTATGCCTGCTATGGTTACCTTTATGTCACCTGCTTTATCATTGTTGTTCTTAGTGAGGACAAGTAGCATGTCTCCAGCAGTAGTTCTGCGTATTTTGTCCACATACTGTCCGACATTTTTTGTTGCTGCATCTTGTTTAACACGCTTTAATATGTCAGCGTAGTTCTCTTTCTCCTTTGGTCGAATAAGCACTGCATTAGGTCTAATTCTGGCTATATGTTTGCTTAGCTTTTTCTTTTTCACGGTTTTCCATTCCGACTCCTGTAATGTGGTCTTTATTTCACTATCTGTGACCGATGGTTGGAGGTTGGTCTCGCGCGGTTTTGGTGTTGTCACTTCCGTCACATCCTGTGTTTCGAAGTCTTTCACCCTCTGCTCTAAATATGTTTTTTGTGACATTGGAGTAGTCTGCGTCTCTGCAACTGAAGTAGTTGGATTTCGGACCTCTGGTCTACTCTTTTCAATCGTAAGCGTCAGAGTCTTAAATGAGCTATTCAGTGACGCTGTTATCTTGTCTTGACATTCGTTTTCCCTTTTATGAAGTCCGCTAGAGAGTTGATCAGCCGTTCGTGGCTCTGTAATGCCCTCTTGAGTTCAGTTTCGGTCGTTTGCGGTATTGTAGTACCACTGTTCTCCTTGTTTGGTTTTTTTTGTTTTAAAATGCTTTCCATGTTGTTCCCACGAATACCTAGGGAAATATAAGTCCACTCCGGCAGAGCCCCGGTTGCCGGAGTAAGGCCACTAAATACGCCTGAGGTGGGACCTAGTCCCTCAGGGAAGCGCTTATGACGACAATACCCTGTCGCCTTTCAGTCCTGGGCACGCTAGACCTCTGACATCGGGTTGTGTTTTGTCCGCGGGGGCTATTTTATTTCACCCCTACCCTGTGTCGGCAATGCGAGCCTCGGGCTTACCCCTATCCGCAACCTTGGGGACGCGCCGTGTAGCAGTGCACCTCTGCCTACGGAAAAATGTGGAACGCTTCACGATTTTGCGTGTCATCCTTGCGCAGGGGCCATGCTAATCTTCTCTGTATCGTTCCAATTTTAGTATATGTACTGCCGAAGCAAGTACATGCATGTATGTATGTATGTATGTATGTATGTATATATCAGTTCTCGCATCTAATTGAAATTTTTTAAATTCTTTAAACTTTAGTGGATCTTTGTTTAATTTCACTCAAAAATATCAAAACATTGTTGGTAACAATGCACTCTTATTGATCAGTATTGACTCCCAACAGATTTAATACTGGTCTCAATTCAATTAAAAAATAAAAATGTATAAAAATAATAAATAATTCCACTTAACAAGCGGAGTCCGAAGATATCATTGACTATTGAATATATTTGGCGTTAACTTTGTAGAAATTCATTGTTCACAATTAGATGAAACTACGTGATGTAGTATTATTTCTACTTTCTTTAATTTCTTTACCACAACCTAGGTTTCGTTGTATTACAACATCTTCAGGTGGGCTAATAGCAAAGATTCATTGACATAAACAATTAAAATGAAGGAACATAAACAATTACTTCAAACATATCCTCCCTCATTGCTTATAATAATTTTATTTGTGCAGTGTCCTTTTAAAAGGATAATAACAATAAGTGGGCTAATTGTTTTGGAGGACAAGTAAATAGAAGAATGCATGTGACTCACTAACCAGGTGTTCATTTTATCGATAGCGTGCAGCTGACAAGCAAATCACTATACTAAGCTGGGTGCTATTGCTTCGCATGCAAGGAGACCGTGGTTGTAGTATAGTAATTCTACTTTAATTATTTCCTGCCTTTTGTCCCACTGATAGGTAAAGTTTTCCCCCACCATAATATTTTATATGTCACTCTGGGTTTTAGGTATGTTTATTTTTGTAGGTATTTTTGATATTTAGCTGGTATTTCAGGTTATGTGTATATCAGTTCTCGCATCTAATTGAAATTTTTTAAATTCTTTAAACTTTAGTGGATCTTTGTTTAATTTCACTCAAAAATATCAAAACATTGTTGGTAACAATGCACTCTTATTGATCAGTATTGACTCCCAACAGATTTAATACTGGTCTCAATTCAATTAAAAAATAAAAATGTATAAAAATAATAAATAATTCCACTTAACAAGCGGAGTCCGAAGATATCATTGACTATTGAATATATTTGGCGTTAACTTTGTAGAAATTCATTGTTCACAATTAGATGAAACTACGTGATGTAGTATTATTTCTACTTTCTTTAATTTCTTTACCACAACCTAGGTTTCGTTGTATTACAACATCTTCAGGTGGGCTAATAGCAAAGATTCATTGACATAAACAATTAAAATGAAGGAACATAAACAATTACTTCAAACATATCCTCCCTCATTGCTTATAATAATTTTATTTGTGCAGTGTCCTTTTAAAAGGATAATAACAATAAGTGGGCTAATTGTTTTGGAGGACAAGTAAATAGAAGAATGCATGTGACTCACTAACCAGGTGTTCATTTTATCGATAGCGTGCAGCTGACAAGCAAATCACTATACTAAGCTGGGTGCTATTGCTTCGCATGCAAGGAGACCGTGGTTGTAGTATAGTAATTCTACTTTAATTATTTCCTGCCTTTTGTCCCACTGATAGGTAAAGTTTTCCCCCACCATAATATTTTATATGTCACTCTGGGTTTTAGGTATGTTTATTTTTGTAGGTATTTTTGATATTTAGCTGGTATTTCAGGTTATTTAACTGGCTTTTTTTATCAGACAGCCAAACAAATGTTTGATGTGGCAGTAAAACAACATTTTCATTATTTGACATAATTTATTTTGTTTTATTTTTAATATTGCAGTTCAACTATTATTATAAAATCTGAAAATTCAATGGGACACAAAATATTTTCTTCGTACCCAGCCCAAAAGAGAACATGATCGAAGCATCTTAGGATTTGCATGGAAATTTGCAAATACCATAATAATATTTCAAAACATTCAAGCTCTATCTATGGACGCTATAAATCTTCAACAAGATTGTCATCATTTGGGGCAGTATTCTGTTGTTGTTTTATAATTCTATATTATTTCTTACGTGTTTACTATAGTAACCTCGGGATAGCTTAAGCTGATATGTGCCTAGTGCAAAAAAATCAGTTCACTTTCTGGAAAATCAGCAGTGAAAACTTCTTTTAGGGGAGGCATTTGCTGCTGGCGAGTTTCCTGATATATTCTCAAATGGTGCTGCTGGCGAGTTTCCTGATATATTCTCAAATCTCACAAAGCTCTGTAATAAGTTGTCTTCATTCCCGTATCTGAATGTTTGTTGCGTGTGGCCCAGTAATTTTAACAATGTATTTGTCACGTTGAAAAAAATATTGAGTCTTTCTGGATGAGCATGTATTTACCATCGTTGATTATCATTGTCTTTCTTTTTTGGATTCAGAATCTCTCGGTTGCCAAATGAATAAGTGGGTAGCGAAAACTTTCTCTTTATCTCATTCTCTTTACACATTAACTATGCTAATATGGCCTTATCCTAAATGTATCGCAACGAAGTTGTGTGTCAGAGCATTACTTGCAATTGCGGTGTTCTAGCTTATGAGGATGGAAATTGAAATCAGTTGTTCATTAAAGTCTCCTGTCCTCAACTTGGCGAATAAAATAGCCAAAGCCCTATTTGGCATTGGACAATTTTGTAGGCATGGCATTTTTAATAATTCTCAGGAATTCTCTGTGAGTCCAGCCTGTTAAGAGATATAATTATTCAAAACCAACCTATTTCATATTTTCGAATTTAAAGTTAGCTGCACATTGATTAACTCTTTCCAATCCCCTGCACTCAAATGGATGCAGGGAATTGGAAAGAGTTAATCAATGTGCAGCTAGAGACTTACAACGATTGTACTAGAGGTCATTCAGTGTGACGGGCATAAATTGACAGGTAAGACGCAAAGACAAATTACACGCAAAAAATACGCAAACAACTGCGGAGAACGATTATATTCAAGGAAAACTACTCCAGATTACCCTTGGCCCAAGTATTCGAAGTAGCACAGACACGGGAGGCATAGCAGGCACTTGAGTTTTCACAAAGGGCGAAAGTAGCGGGCACGGTAGATTATGAAGTATTTGAAAAAACAACCACATTTAAGATATAGATTGTGGTGAAACATTAATTTATATTGGAAATGGGTTTGAATCTTAAAAGCTGGGAATTTTTATACAACTTATTTAAGTTGACTAAAACTAGCTAATGTTTTGCTTTTCTTTTACAATTTGTTAAAGTATGATAGGGTTGTTGAATTAAGATTTTTCATATCAAACTGATCTTATTTTTCCATTTTAATCTTATTAAGAAAGAAATATAATAGTAATTTATTATTTTAATAAGCTTGAAATATTATGTTTTAATATCTATCATAAACACATTTTTTTTACTTAGTAAATTTACAAAAATATTTCAAAACATGGCAGGTAGCAAATGGGATTCAGAACGCTCATAGTGTTTGGTTTATAATGCACAATGATTTTTAGGATTTGGTAGCCAAATGGCAATCCCGAAACCCTTATAAATTCCTCCTGTCTTTCTGTCTGTCTGTCAGTCCATCTGTCCGTATGTCACAGCTATTTTACTGGGAGGCTATTGGCACTATTAGGAGAAATTTGGATGGTAGGTGTCTCCAATGAACCGATATAATATTAGCGGTGGCACCCCATACATACATGTAACTGAGGGATGAAAAAAAAATCCAGTGCATATAAGGCATGTGGGGTATCGTTAGATAGGTCTTAAAAATGATAAAGAGGTTCCAAAATAACTTTTATTTATGTCAATAGATGGTGAGATATTCGCTTAACAAATAGTGGTACCCTCCTTTATCTTTTCAACTAACTCGTATCATTTTCTGAAAAAGATTAAGATAGAACTAAAAATAAACTTTCAACGAAAATAGGTTTGAATAAGGTTGTGTAGTTTTTGAACGAAAATAGGTTTGAATAAGGTTGTGTAGGTTGTGTAGTTTTTGAGATATGGGATATTTTCGGTACCGATCGCAGCAATAACTTTCTTCTTCATAGTGT
Source organism: Druceiella hillmani (assembly GCA_039881145.1). Lineage (NCBI taxonomy): Eukaryota > Metazoa > Arthropoda > Insecta > Lepidoptera > Hepialidae > Druceiella > Druceiella hillmani. The sequence goes on along the minus strand of JAYKKI010000021.1, from coordinate 20,442,705 downwards.
CTTTGAGAATTACAAACTTATAAGTTTAATATTGTTTGGTGCTATGGACCTCTTCTTGCATGATGGGCTGGTTTTAACAGACTGGTTATTCATTGCAAAATTCATTATATATTATACCAAATACAACAGAATAACCTCTTCTACTAATCCCTTACATAATATATCTATGCATCATGGTCGAGTCTAAGTCCATGGTCCAGTCTGGAAGGATTTTGTCAACTATCTAGTTAAAGCCTGACCGGCTTTGATTAGGTAGTTGACAAAACTTGCCCTTAGTGAATATCTTTAATCTTCCAAGATATAGCTGAAGCAAATTCTTCGACACTCCTGGTATAAAATAGTTACTATGAAAAAAAATTCATTTTATGAAAATCGAAGCCAAGGGTTACCTTATAATGGGTATCTTCTGTGGTAAAGTGGGAATATCTTTTTTTTTATAATTAAAGGCAGTCAGTTTTTATTACTATGACTTTTGCATTTTTTGCATTACATGTGCCAATTTTTAAATCAGTTGCCAATTTTTTCTAGAACATTTTTTTATAGTACGAACAGTCAGAATCGGATAACGAAAATTAAAAAATTTTAAAAAGAGCAATTATGAATTTTTTTTTAAGAAAACCGTAATATTTTGTTGTCTGAGATATTCTTGGTCACACGGATATTACTGACGGCGCCGCTTATGAATATGCTCTTGAACTAAATAAGTGTTAATGCGGATACACTCTTGAACTAAGAGACTGTTGTTTGTTACAAAAACAAAATTTTTAAATGATTATTCCAAAATCGTACCATCAAACCAATCAGAACATGAGGATTCCATCCATATATTTGAAGCTGCATTTAAAAAAAGAGAGGAGGTCCTCACAATGGGCATTGTCGTCGAAATCATTATGCTATTCTGTTTGGTACTTCATTTTTGTATTGACTACAAACATGCATATACACACACACACACAAACATGCACACACATAAGCATATGCACCCACTCACATAAGAAACGAAACACATACTTCTACAGATTCAATGAGTTACATTAAAATTTTTATATTTTCCAAAATATGTTTAAAAATTTTTAATTATTCCTTTACATTTGAAAATTTAAAAAATGAAACCCATATATATATATATATATATATATATATACACACATACATATATTTATATATCGCTTCAATTAGTCAGTGGGCTCATGAAATAGGTCTTTAGGTTAACCCAAGCAAGTCTCAAGCTATCATCATTGGTAGTCAAAGACTAAATTGTAAAGTAAACCTATCTAGTTTGCCAAAATTAGTGCTAAATAATCCAATAATACCTTATAAGTCAACTGCTAAAAACCTGGACCTGCTGATCGAACAAAAGTTTACTTGGCACCCTCAAGTAAATGATGTTAGTCTTTGTGTTTTCAATAGAATACACTTTGAGACTTTGTCAAACACTCCTATTACCACTAATTGTTTATGGAGATGTGTGCTATCCTGATCTTAATGAAGAATATTTGTATAAGTTGGAACTTCTTCAAAATTTATGCATCCGGTACATCTTCGGCCTCAGAAAATATGATCATATTTCTGAATACAGGTCACTTCTCAAATAGCTGACGATCTGTGATCGACGCCAACTTCACATATTTACACTTCTTTTTAATATATTGAAAAATCCTCAGAGTCCAAATTATCTTAGTGGCAAATTTAAAGATTTGTCTGCTCACGGCCTTGGATTACAATCCGATAGTTCACTCACCCTACTTATTCCTAAACATACCTCTACCTTTTACAAAAAATCCTTCACTGTCCAAGCAGCAAAAATTTGGAATCACGTGAATCCTGACACCAGGGAAATCACGTCTCTAAATATTTTCAAAGATAGAGTGAAAAAGTCCTGCCTCTGCTGAATCCTTTTCCTTTGTGTCCTTGTCCTTTCCTGTCCTTCCCGTCCCAAATCATGTCAATAGTTTGTATTAATTATACTTTTGTATTTTTTTGTCTAATGTACTATATATAATTTTCATTGTAAAATCTTTGAAGAGATTGCTCATGTAGTACGCATTAGAGATGTGTAACTCATGAGTGTGAGATATAAAAGATACTAGCGTGACCCGTGCGAAGTCTTCGCATTATTTATTCTATTATGAAGCTCAGATGACAGATCAAACAAATATTTTACTAAAATTGACATATAGAGGCGCAAGTATCAAAAACATTGAGCTAAAGCGCCACTTTATTTATACGTGTGTGGATTTGATATTAAACAAAAATTTTACTGACCGTCAATCATATTGACGTTGAGCCGATAGATGGCAGCATTGCTGTTTTGTATATATAATTTTAATAATTAATTAATTTGCAAAAACAATAGCAATAATAAATTTTTTAGTTGTGGATGCCGGTAGAGCAAGCAATTATCTATAAAATGATATATAATTTATGTGGATTAGTTGTGAGGTTTTTTCTAAAAAGGGAGAGTAACATCTTGACCTTAGCGTATTAATATATATGATGATGATAGTTCACATGTTACCATCATATCTATCACTCGCTCACTTGAAATCAAAATGTATCAATACATCACTAACTCGGGAGTGATTGGCATCTTTTTCGTTTCACCAAATAAATTATTTCACTCACTCGTCACGTTGTGAAGATAGACATAAAAGTATATAGTATGTTTGACATTACATGAAAGAGAAAGAAAAAGATCAAATTATTTAGTCAAATATGCAACTGGATCTATGTAGACGAACATAGCTACTCGCGATTGATTGTAAACGCTGTGATACACACATTACATTAGTTCGCTCAAAATATTTACGTAAACGAACACATTTTTTATGTCATTTCAAAATTCAAATTTATAATTGTATATAAACCTGCAAAGTTTTAAGCAAAGTGGCTACTTTTATAGATTTTATTTTTACTTTCAAACAATAGTGCGTAATGTTCAGTCATTACTATTTATCACCATGTTGTATGACGATTGTTCAATGGTTCAACGTATGCGTAATAAGTAATTTCCTTAAGAACTCGGAGTACTGAGATACTTAGCTACAGAGCTAGAGATATAAATGAGTGATATATATCTTTCCAATCAAATGATATAAATATCACTTTTTTCTTTTACTGATACATTTTGCGCACCTCTAGTATACATAAAAGTTGATAAATAAATATATATATATATATGTATATGTGTGTGTGTGTGTGTATGTATATATCTATTTACAAATCCATATTTTTTTTTTAGTGGAAATGTGGCATTCTATAGCATTAAAAATAATTGATGATCAAAAATCTCTTAATGAAAATATTTCTGAACCTTCTGCTGTCAACAAATGGTGTCATTTAAGCACTAAGAACAATTGTGCTATGCAAGCTGAAAAATTTCTTCAGATAACACTGAAAATGTTGAATATACTAGTCCATCTCATCGATGATATAAGTCCAAATGTACATCTCAATAAGATGCCAGGAATTGCTTTACCAGGAAGTCCTGTACGAAGAAAAAGTCAAGGTTAGTATTTAACTTCATACATACATCAATACAAAAAATATTTAAAGAAACACAAAATCAACTAACAAAATCACGATATTCATTCAGTAGAAAAACATATGTTTGATAAGACTATTTAAGATTTATAATCTGTTATTGTGCCATTTTATTTGAATAGAAAATCTTGTTTCTCGTGTTTTTTCTGCACTATCATGCCAATTTGAAAGGAGGTTGATGAAATTATGATCATGAATATAATTTTTCATTCAACTTTCTATTTGCTCTCAAAAGTAGTATGTGGATTTTTAAAGTAATACTCTTCTTGACCGTATGACCTTTATCACTCAATTTGAAACTTAGTAGATATTTCAATTATAAGAAAATCTGTCTGAAAACCTTCAAATGTTCAGAAATAGTTTTTCATAATTAAATGAAACTACATGTTGTCGTATTATTTCTACTTCATTTAAATTCTTCACCATCACCTAGGTTTCGCTGTATGACGACATCTTTGGGTGGACAATTTGTAAAGATTGCCCACCTTTCTTTACAAATTGCCCACCTGAAGATGTTGTCATACAACGAAACCTAGGTTGTGGTAAAGAATTTAAATAAAGTAGAAATAATACTACATCACGTACTTAGTTTCATTTAGCTGTGAAAAATTAAACATTTTTTTTATTTTTGCTTGTTACATATGATGAAAAATAAGGAGTATAAGTTTCAGGATTAACATATGCTACCCTGCAGAATTATATCTACTAAAAATATAGTATAATAATTTATTATTTAGTTTTTATCTATAAAAATTAGTCAAAACCCATTGGCTAAATTCTTTGTCCTTATACAAAATCCTTAATTATTTAAATCTCACCCGAAAACCTCAAAAATATATATTACTGGAAATTGATAAAATTTGCTTCGTATTAACTTATAACCTATAATTAGCTAGTGATAGTAAACATTGTAATTGAAATATATTTTAATAGTGGTAGTAGCTTACCTACAATAAAAAAAGCAGAGGTGAATAGAAGAAAAAAAATATTTTATATATATATACTACATTTATAGCTGAAAGTTTTTTTAGGTAATAAACAGAATCTTTATAACATCAGTGGTTTGTCCGTTCATCTTTCTGTTACAAGCTTTTTTCTCAGAAACAATTTGACTGATTTGAATTTTGATTTGATTTAGAAGCTTCAAATTTGCCATAGCGATAAAAAATTAAGCCATATATATCTCAGTCTTAATATATATAAAAATGTTTGAAAGGGCAAATCAGTAGTTTAAAAAGAAAACTCTACTAAAAACATATCTCTCAAACCTTAAAGGTAATGAGTATTCAGTAGTAAGGTTATGAGTATTCATTACACAATTCGCTGATATGTATGCTACATATCAGCGAATTGTGTAATGAATACTCATAGTTTCTGAGTAATTCATATTTACATACCAAAGACATAAATTTGTTTACATGGTGAAAACTAATTTTAATATTTGTATATAGTTTAACAGAAAAACTATGTATCCTTAAAAGTTTATATTTGCCTGAGTTTGTATTAACCCTTCTACTCGTATTTAAGAGGTTTTTATATTTTACATACACTTTGATGTAGAGCCACATATACAGAAAGTATCGGTACCTCGTGGCCGAGCAGAGTACTTTAGTTGAAGACTATGAAATTAAAATAGAACTGTAGTTCATTTGTATCCACAATTTTTCACAAAAGTAGTTCAAAACAGAGTTATACAATATATAGTAATATTTTTTATCTCAGATTAACTATCTCCAAACTTTTGATATAAGATATATAAAAAGGAAGTTTAGAGGAAGTTAGTTAAACTGAGATAAAAAATATGTTTGACATTTCATTTGTTGTGCTAACCAGACATAGGTAATACAAAAAAAATATTTTACAGAAACTTCTCCTTTTATCCATTTTCAAATTAAAAATGGAGATATTAATTTTTTTAACAATATTAATTTTTTCTTATCTGTGTTAAACAGTTTTTTTTTTAATAACCAAAGCCTGTTTTATTCTTATTTGTTTTATATAATAATGAAAAATTGTTTTTTCGGTACTGTTACTTTTAATCAAAAAGAGGAGCTAACTTATTAATGAGTTTTAGTACAAGAAAAGAATTTTTAAAAATACTTTGAGTCTACAGCTACAATGCTTGAAAAAAGTTGCCTATAGCATGTCAAATCAAATACAAAATGGTGCAAAGGAGGTATTAAAAATAGAACAAAATTTTTGCAAATCTGTCATTTTAGCAATTTTCAAATCCAAGCTAGTTCTTGTATGAATTTTTGTTTTATTTTACCGAAAGCAATGTCACTACGCACATGTACTGTTCTAATATATACATTATGAAAGAGAGAATAGATCTGCTAATTATATATTTTTACTGGGAAAATATTTTGAAATTTCGTAGAAATTTTTTATTAATTAAGAAAATTTGCAAAAAGCTCAAAGAAAAGTCAATTTGCCCAAGCTGCCTTCTTAAAGTTAAGTAAAATTTTTTGGTAGAAATCAGGATCATACCAACTTTTATCATTGCTCTAAAGATACATGAATGTTAAAACAGATGTTATTATGTTTCTTATATGTATTGATAAATATTAATTATTTTTTATGTAGATCAAGCTAACAGACAGGCAGCCGCTGGGAATGCAGATGAACATGAAGACAAAAATAATTTGAAAAAAAAAATATCTGGCAGCCAGACGTCCAATTTCAGGAGTAACTTTGTTGGAACATTTGCTAATGACCCATTTTATATGACCATATATGATAACCTAAAAGCAGCATATTCAAACCATAAGGTATTTGCATTGTGACTTTTATAACAATTATTTAGAATTAACTAACTAACAAATATTTCAATGTACCTTGGAATTATGTAATATGTTGAAAAATGACGTAACTCATAATACCTTACGTGTACAAATCATGTCGCTGGTTTGCGAGAATAGAAACTGTAACTAAAAATTCTGTCAAATTGAACTAAATATGCCAAACAATCATTAATCTTTGATATTTTATCATAAACAGATACGCAACTCCAAAACACTCTAGCTTAAATCACAAATACAGACTCATCTTAGTTGAGCCGATGACAACAGAGTGAACGCAGTAAATTTTTGTAAATATATACGTATTCAGAGTTTGGTTGCAATAATTATTGTAAACTTTACATGAATAGTGACATATTTAGTGATAAGTCGTTGTTTTTGATAATGGTAAGTATCTATACTTTTCTTACTTTATCTTACTTGAGTCTATATTCACGAAAAATAGATTTTTTGTCGTAGTTACAAAATGTTATTTTTATAAAAAATGTACATGTTTTTGTTTCTTATTACAAAATGCATCTGTATTGAAGGTATTTTGGGATAGTAATATTGAGTTATTTTTTTATATCATATTCATTGATAAATAATTATTTATATTATTTGTTTTAGACAATTTATTGGATCTATTCAAGATTTTTTAAAGAAGCAGGCAGAAAAAAACGGAAAATGAGGTTCAACATGATTCAACGAATTATGAAGAAGAAGGTCACCTCCCTACAATTTTTATCTGTTGTTTGTCTCAATTTTATTTATTCTTTCAACTATATAAATATTAAAATATTGTAGGTACCAATATACATAAAAACAGTTTGCCGTTACGTGCAAGAAGTTGCGATGAAAATATAGAAAATCATAAATTATAATAACACAAATAAGAAAAAATTTCTGCATTCAATCAGTTGAAAGATGTTTTTCGATATTATTTTATTCAGATGTGTAATTCGTCCTATTGCCAATAATTTACACTCACGCTAGTGGCTGATCGTAACCTCCTGGGTTCGATTCCCAGGAATTACAAAAATGTGAGCGTATCTATTACACATTGGCTTGTTCCTTCGGGAGACAGCTGTGAAATGTAACTCAGGCGACTCCAAAAATGGAGAAACAGAAAAGTGTAATGAAGAACCCGATATAAGTTTAAATGAAGATCTCCAAGGCTATAGCATAGAAAATAAAACCAAAGAAAATAACGAAAGTATAAAGAAACAGACAGTAATTTATAAATAGAAAGTGAACCAAAAGCTATTGAATTGACCAAGATGAATACTGAAAGTGAAGAAGATGAGGAAGAAAAAGATTTTTCATCAGATCATAGTATCGCAGATCCTATTTACAACATTGAAAATAATGACTTATTATCAGATTTAGATTAGTAGTTTCAAAACAGTAGAAGAAAATGGAGAAGGAAATATTTCACTTGAATGAAACCAAAATATTACACGAAAGGGGAAAGCGCAGCCAGAATTTTGGGAAACGAATGTAGCAAAATGTTTATGAAATGCAGGGAAAGAATATGTAGGCATCAATAATAAAGTTATAAGAAAACGACGGTTAGGACCACACGATGTACAGAACAGTGTAATTTAAAGTGTAACACAAAGTTTGATGATGAGACTCGACGTCATATTTTTGATGCATATTATAAACTACCTGATTTGAAAAGTAAAAGAAGTTTTGTTGCATTCAATGTGTCCTCTACTGTCCCGACGTATCAATATAAAAAAGGAACACATCGAAATTACAACGCATTTTATTTGATGGACAAAGATGGTAAAAAAATGTGTGTTATAAGAGTTTTTTTATGTCTACAATCGATATATTTGACAGATTTATTCGAACAGCTGCAGTAAAATCAAGGAGTGATGTTCCAGGTACAATAATGGAGGATTGGCAAGGGAAACGTGGCAATCACAGTCGGGTAGACGATAATATTAAAGATGGTGAGATTAATTTCATTAAGGCGATACCAAAAATAGAAAGTCATTATTGTCGAGCAGCTACACAATATGAAACAGTGTGAATAAAAAGAGAGGCAAGTGTTAATTATATAATGTTTAATAGAATATTTAATGGAGAATTTAATGTAGCATTTTATAAACCTAAGAAGGACCAGTGTGAGGACTGTATTGCCTACAATAATGCAACTGGAGAAGATACAAATCTACTGAAGCCTAGATATGAGACCAACTAAAAGAAAAAAAGTTTTCTAGACTAGAGAAGGTAAAAACTGAAGCCAAACTAGATTTAATTTTTTATTCTGATAACTGCTGCGGATAGCAAAAGAATAAATTCATTATTAATGTGTGTACACTTTTTCTACTTTTGATTATATTAATAGCATCTCGCATAAATTTCTGATAAAAGGGCGCACGCAAAACGAAGGTAACAGTGTGCATTCAGTCATTGATAGAAGCATCAATAACACTTTGAAAACTGGCCCTCTATACACCGGATCGATACATTTCCTTTATTTACACTGCGAAAAAGAAAGGATCTTACAAAGTCATAGAAATGGATGAAACAAGTTTTTATGATTTAAAGTCCTAGGGACTTTGATGTGAGTAGACATTTTAATAAAAATAAGAATGAGAGTATGAAAATGGCAAATATAAAGATTTTAAAAGTAGAAGCTGATCACAAGGGTTCTTTTCTTTTTAAAATTCTTATGGTAATAATTAATCCAAATGTGTGAAAGCTACTAGCAGAACATCAAAATCTTTGGCCAAGAAAAAAAGGAATGGAATCTCAGAAAAGAAAAAGACTAGAAGATTTAGTTTACAAAAATATTATTCCAAACTATTATCGTCAATTTTACAATGGGTTATAAAAAATAAATGATTTATTTACTTACATTCTCCTTTTAGGAATTGTTGTTCCTATTTTTGACTTTTTTCCATTATTTTGAAGAATTAATTTCCATTTTGATTTCATTTACTTTGAAGAATTCATGTTTATTTTGATTTCATTTATTTTGAAAAACAGAGTTTATAATACCTAAATATAAATTACTATTGTATGTTATTTAAACACTATTTTTATTTGTTGTAAGTACTGTCAACCGCACATCACGTATGACAGTTACACTTCATTATCCGCTTTTATTACAATAGCATAATGTCAGTACAAAGTCCAAACTGTCCAGCGTGTCATACTGTTGACTGTACAAAGTAACTGTTCGTAGCAAATAAGGGAGCTAAGTGTTTGCAATATATGTAGTATACAATGATATATGAAAATAATTTGTATTAAAGATTACACTCATTGCACTTCTTTTATGAAACAACAATTCACTCGAGTTATGTACATTGAATTCACACATATTCAATTACACCAAGAAAAGAGGGTAGTATTCATTTTTGAAGTAATTATAATATTACGTATTACTAGTGGGAAATATTTTTTTTCTAAAATCGGTGTATTATGTATTTTGTGATAAAGTAAAAAATATGTTTCTAACCAAAAATTGTACGTTTGCAGTGGCTCATCATCTTTGCAATAATATATTTGTTTTGCAATAAATTTTTTGTTACTTTATGTATTAATAATTATATTTATATTGTCAATATTTTTATGATAACATAAAAACATGTTCAAGTAATGAAAAAATTAAAAAGAAATGTTTTCTGTTTAGATGTAAAGAAAGTTCGATGGCGAGTTTATTTTAAAACTTGTAAAATGACATAATTTGATAAAAATGAGATCCCTTTTTATATAAATTTGCTTTAAAAAATTCATTAGCTAAAGTTTGATATATAACACTCTTTATCATGTCAAAACTGATAAATATCGAAAGCCGAGTATTACATTTTGTTTTCTAAACAAAAAGCGCGCAATTTACCTGCTGTGTAAAACCAAGGAATGTATTTATAATGGGGTTCGTAGTTATTTTTACAAGTGCTATTTTATGGAATAATATTTATTCATATAAATAATTTTGTATACCTTTTATCATTGTCACCCAAGTGTTCCATAAAGATGGGTGACTGTTCGTAACAGTGCCCAGTTTTTACACAGGCGTCGGAAGTTATTTTTGCAAGTGTTCTATTATTTAGCAATATGTGTCGTAACAATCATTTATTTATATATTTGTAATACTAAAAAAGTTCTGTTATACTTATTGACAATCTATGACTAATGAAGCTGATTCTAATTTTACTGCGCCTTTTTTATTACCATTATTACATCCACAAATAAAGCTTTTCTTTAGGGGAAAAAAACAAATTTGTTTGTTACTAAAATATTCTCGTCATTAAAAAAAATCTCATTGTATGAATACCATACAGAAAAAATTTTTTTCTTTCAACATAATTTGTATATGAATATCATCCAGAAAGAAATTTTTTCTTTTGACATAAGTTGCATAAAATGTACCTTGGACACAGTTTATAATTAGTTTTAAAATACTTGCACTATCACATTAACCGTATTTTCGTTGTTCTTTATATGTATTTTTGGAAATTATACGTGTATAAATGGATATATACAGTTCGACTGATAAATACTATTGCATCCAATTTCACAGAGAGTACTACGGTAATATATGAAGAAAAAAAATTTCCACCCTTTTTCTTGAATAAATTATCATTTTGTATTCACGAAAATTACGTAACTTTTTTCAGAATTTTATGCCAAATTCATCAAAGAAAGTTGTAAAATAAAAAGATAATTAGTTTTACCATAGAATTTTTTTTCCATGTGTGGCCAAAGACACATTGATTCGACACGTCACTTTTTTCATAATGTTTATAATTTTTTCCAATATTTGTATAGAATTTGGATTCGTATAAATTTTGACATTTCTTTTGCAAATGTGTTTTTAAAAAAAAAATTAGTTTTCCATCTGCCATAGATAATGAAATATCGTGAAATAATTCAAAATTGGTCTTTTCCAAATGTGGAAATTTTTTTTTATCTTTTTATATATTTGTAAATAAAAAAAAATAATTTCAACATTTAGGAAATTTCATGACCTTTTTGATAATGTATGGTTGTAGACAGACAATTGAAGCAATTTCCACAATTAGTTGATAATTAAATTTTCGCGACGCACCTATCGTGATTTTCACTTGCTCAGGACCCTCTGCGTCAGTTTGCTATTTAGTGTCCGGTCCTTAGAAGGTTAAATCAATAAATCCACTTTATATATTTGTTCATTAAAGTTATAAATAAATCTCTAAATTCTCTACCCTAAAGTGTCTTATTCTTATTACTGTTATTGAGCTTATTTGGGTAGATATTTTCAAGATAATGGCAAAAATTAGGAAAATCGTAACAAGGAAAGGTCATGGAAGTTGTTTATATGTATATATAACTTTAATACCTACAGAGTATTAGTTGATTTGTTTCTGTATCTGAACACGTGAATATGTTCTAGGTAGTAGTTTTACTATTATGAATAAATCAATGGTCACTAGCGTCCCATAATATACTCGTATATTCAGAGTATTTTGCACTAACTGAATTTGACATTTATATATATATCTATGGTATGTTTTTGATAATCATTTATCTTGTCATCGTATTTTATATGCATGTAACAGCATTACTAAACCTCAATTAATTTGGTCAACCAAGTGGTGCACTTGTTGAATAGTTTAGGTCCCTGTCAAAACCTGAATTGTTGCTTAAGAATGAACTTGGCCTTTCACTTTTGATATAAATTCTGTTGAGAAAAGATTTTTCAATACTTTAAAAGCAATGGTAAATAGACTAATGTGGCGGGATAATTTGACGTCTTCTGGATTATTACCAAATTTAGCAATCTTTATAATTTCAGCCACTTTCCATTATGGTGCACTTGGTGCCAAAATGGAATTATGAATAATATGAAAATTAATACTGTTTATTATTAATATTGTTGCAATTGAATCATAGTGATTTATTAAAAAAGTTAAATAATACTTAAATTTAAAGATTGTACACAAAGGCTTATCATTGTTGATTACATACATATGGAACAGTTAATTTGATTTAAGACTGTAGCTAAGCTGTTATCTATCATCATATTATCTAATATACATAGTATATTAGATAATATTGTTGTGTTTTGATCCGCTCAGTGATTTATTAAATAAAAATTCTTAATAATTAAAAGATTTTAAATTTTTTTTCTTTTCAATAACTACCAATACCGGAACCAATATTCGAATTCCGAATTGAGCCTCAATATCGAAGTACAGTTCTGGAATTAACAATCGGTCCACATCACATGCCCTAATCATAACCATATTTCATTTACAAGTTAAATAAACAATAATACATATTATTAGACACACTACACTCAACATTAACTATAACTTATGTTGGGGATTTTTTTTGGTAACATTCTTGGTTGTGCCCATTCTTTAAACTGTACTGTTAAGTCAGTCCTATCGGGTTCTTACAATGATGACTACATATTATAATAATGTTATTAAAAAGAGTTTACTAAATCAAGTTAAAACAGAATTCTAAAATAACAGAACAATTCAGTATGCTAACTGTCAAAATATATTATTTCCATGACATGACAACTATCTTGTGCTACTCTGTTATCTCATTTTCTTTTGTTATTATTAAATTTGTCAATGGAAATATGTCTTTTATCATTTCTTGGAAGAAGATATAAGCCATAAATAACCAATACTATCTTACAGGGAAAGTAATCTCAAGATCATAATTGCCGTAAAATGGGATATTTGAAAACGGAAAATTGCATGCAATACATTTATTCTGTTAATAAATTCTGAATATTGAATATATTTGGCGTTAATTTTGTAGAAATTAATTATTCACAATTAAATCATTAACAATTAGATTCAAATCTTTGCTAATAGCCCACCTGAAGATGTTGTAATACAACGAAACCTAGGTCGTGGTAAAGAATTTAAAGAAAGTAGAAATAATACTACATCACGTAGTTTCATTTAATTGTGATTAATAAATTCTGTCAAGTATCATATACCTAATTTGGGGTAAATTATCTATTCATATGATAAAATTGTAGAGTTGGTGCAGCTGTGCATTAGCATATTATTAAAGAAAAAAATGTGTTTGGAAGACGTAATAAAAGATAAAGTATTGTTTTGGCAATTTTTGGCTCTTTATCTGTGAGTCTGTTTTTTTTAACTTGTGGATTTTGTAGTTAGGATTTTGAAATTTCAATATATAGCACACTTCAAAAAAGTTTACTTTTATAAAAACCTGAATTTTACCTTCCATCTCACAATGAATAATATTTTTCAATGGTATATGTGAATGAAGTCATGCACAACACAACTAGTAATAAATAAAAATATTATTTTAATAGTTATTTGATGATATGTTTACAATTACTTTGTAAAATTTAATGGTTTGTACAATTCTAACTTTGAAATATATATAAATTTTCTTTTCAACTAAACATTTAATTTACAGATTAATTTGGATCCTAACAGCAGCATTTTCCTGCATTTTATTTCGACTGTCCTGGATGCCCTTGCTATTCAGTTAGAAATGTGCACTGAAAAAGAAATAGGCCCAGTAACCGAAGAAATCTTATATTATTTGAAAACGATTCTTCCTCTGCGACCTGATACAACTGTCTTCTGTGTCACATTATTACTAAAATGTCTGTTTGCTACAAACATGGCCAATCAATATCACGATTTCACAACTGTTTTCCCATATTATCAAAATAAAGAGGATGGACCACAATTCAATTTAAATTCTGATGCAATTCGCCAAATTCAAGTTCAGAATATGAAGAGTACACTTGGTAAAAGACAAAGTATTTCTGTCGAAGATTCCCCATTATCATTTAAACACTTAAACATTGACAACAAGAATCCAAAACTCATTAAGGAGCGCAATATGTTGATAAAGATGGAGATTTTTGCAAGAAATAAAGCAGAGAAAAAGTGGGAAACGAATAAAAAAGAGCTAGAGCGTTATATTAAGCTGCTAGAACCAATAGTTATACTAGCACTGAAGGTAATATTTTTTTTTTAAATCGAGCTGTTTAAAAAATATTTAAGATATTTTGTGTAGGAAAAAAAAATCTGCACTGTATCTATAAAGCTAAACTATTGGTTATAACCATAAAAGTTCCACGTTTTGGCTTTTTCCACGTAGATTCCTAGCTAGTGAACCACAAAGATCGACTCCCATTTTGTGTCATCTTATAGCAAACTAATTTGACAGTTAGCAACGTAACTGTTACCTATCTCATATTTAATATATTTTACAATAACCTCTTACATTAAGTACTATTTTCTGTCATTTGCATACAAGTTATATAACTACTGTTTAAAAAGACTACCCGGAATTGTTTTAAAAAGACACAGAATTTAAGTTTATTTATCAAAATTTATTTTGTCACCTTCAAAGTAATCCCCATTGTTTGCAATACAGCTGTGATAACATCGTCCACCCATTTTTGGAAGCGCTATTCGGTCGATAATTGGCTCGTTAATGTATCATATTCATCAACCCATGTTTCGTCTCCAGTTACGTGTCATGAAATCTGTGCATCGAGAAATCATGTCTTCAGAGAACTGCTTTCGATGTTCTATTTGCAACAAATAAAGCTCTTTTGGAACCAGTCTTGCCCCATCTCATGTGCAAAACATTGGTTAAAATACCACGAACAGCCATTTTATCAATGTTCAACTCTCAAGTCAACTCTAATACCGAAGCGACGATTTTCAAGCACTAATTGTTTACTTTTTTCGCTGTTATTATCAGTGATAGACGTTGAAGGCCATCCAGGACAAGGCAAATCGTCGACCACTTTACGACCCTCTTTGAATGATTTATACCACTCGTATGCTTGTATTTTTCACCATAGACCTTTTTTTAATATTTTTGATGATTCTACGCAAGAAATTTTGTTTGAAACACAAAATTTAGGGCAAACTTTTTTCAACTAATTTATCCATAATAAAATTCACAGAGCTACTTTGAGATCAACCTATTACGACAGCTGCTCTAAACACACTAGTTGACAGATCACACTCAAATTTGGCTTGGTAATTAAGGAAGGTTCTACCAACTCAACAAAAAAAATTACCGATTCCATTTAAGAGGTTCATTTAAATGACAATTCTGGATAGTTTTTATACAGAACGTATAAAACTATACAGAAGTCAAGTAGTACAATACTGACGTATGTAATTTGGTTATGTGATCCTCCAAAATACACTGATTGAATTTCTTCATGATACTTGTGTTTCAAGCTACTTGTTTCAGTCAAGCCTTGTACACATCGGTATAATGATTTATGTGAGATTTGAAAGCAACCAATTCTTTTTCAAATTGTTAAACAACAAATCAATTGTAACTTCTTCTGCCTTTTTTATATTCCTGCTGATTTTTACGTTTTTTCCGTCTTTCTCAATTATATCCGTTCTAACCTATTGTGCTAGTTTGACAGGTATTTTTGTCGATTATATTATAATTGAGTTTTTTTGTTTCGCATTCTGTGCATTTACTTTTCACACACGCTAATGAATTGACATCGCATACAACTTTTAGAATTATCTGATTCATGTCACTCATTTTGATGACATTGGGTTTTTACAGAGTAACTAGCATCTAACTTACACAAGCATGTTTCACGGTTATAGGTCGATGGTGGTATGACAAAGAAAGGTCCGTATTTTGCAAACTAGTTGTAGTGACATTTGACTTCGGAATTCTCTTTTAAGAACGATAAGTGAAGATTTTTCATTATATCCAACAAAATTCTTTTCTGCATCCTTTTTTTCTGGGAAGTGATCATTTCTTTTTTCCAGCAGTTTATCTGAAATAAAAATTATGTATTTTCCTTATTAAATGGTAACTTTCGGCAAAACGGTTCTCTATTTTCTCATTCTCTTTATTCCCAAATTCTCTTTCACCAGTTCCAGTTTTAATTTGGAACGCCTCACTTCTGGGTGTTTAAAGAATGTTTGTTTTGTTTTGTACCCTTTCACGTCTTTATATTTTTTGAAGGCATTTGTTAAAAACCATATTTTTTGTTTTTTCATGGGTGTCTTGGGTGTCACCTTCAATATACTTTGTAATGTTATCTTTCTCGTTTTTTTTTAATTTTTTTGTTGAAATATTTTCTTATATTTTTGAACCTATTTTTGTCAATTTTCTCCTGAAAATATTCAACTACAACTTGATCTTGTAGTATATTTTCACGATAAAGTTTTGACCTATTTTGTCTAACTTGCTTTCTTCCTCTTTTGCCAGCAGTAGATAAAGTTGGAGTTTATGAAACAGATGTCGGACGTAAGGCCTTGGACTTGAGGGAAGATGTTTGGAAGCTGAAGTGTACATTGAAATGTTTTGCAGAGCTTTTTGTTTTTCTCTCCTCTTTTTATTTCTGACTTCCTAATTTCATTTCATATTTTTGTGTTTCCTGGGTGTCATATCTGTAACTAGTTTTTGGTATCTTTGTAAATCCTTAAGTTTTACTTCAGCGACTTTTTGAGAACTTTTTTCTGGTTTCCTCTACAATGTCGCTCTCTTTCCATTGCAATCAATAGCATTTTTCTTAATTCAATTGATGAAATACAGAAAAAAATAAATAATTGGTGTTGTAATGCCCAACATATGAGAAAATATAATCAATTATTGTTGGAATCGTTTCAGGGTCAGAATTCCATACGAAAAAACAACTTTGTCACGAAAAATTCCATTCTGTCACACTGTCGTGACAAAGGTGTAAAATAAGAGAGTTTGAGATTCTCAGTCTTTATCTAATTATGAAGTGTACATCCTACTCATCTCGTTAAAATGATAATTGATATAACTAATTATAACAACATATCAAAGTATTAACTTACGTGACAGAGTGAACGCACTTACACAATACTCTTTCCCTGATCTCCGGGTGACTGGCTCGTCTCACTTGGGTGCAGAGACGCAAATCATGGTGCAGAGCAGAAGAGGGAAGCATATTGTTCAAAATAGCTCAAAGTGGAGACACCCAATAAAATCAATTTTTGTTCAAAAAATATAAACCTTAATATTTATATTCTTTATAATAATAAATATACAAATTTTAAGAATTGTAATAGTATTTTTAAATTAAAGGAAGTTATACATTGTTTTGCACGAGAGAATTGTTTTAAAATTACATGGCACAGCGGGACACAACTTATTTATATGCATGTTTATGTTGTAAAA
The DNA here is from genome assembly GCA_039881145.1 of Druceiella hillmani. Lineage (NCBI taxonomy): Eukaryota > Metazoa > Arthropoda > Insecta > Lepidoptera > Hepialidae > Druceiella > Druceiella hillmani. The sequence goes on along the minus strand of JAYKKI010000021.1, from coordinate 20,425,225 downwards.
AATTATAAAAATAAGAACGTAATTCTAAAGATATAAGAACGGTCACATTGTTATGTTTTAAGAAAAAAAAATTGATAAGCTAAATATTTTAGACGAATATTGATTAATTTTTCATGGAGACAAGCAATTGGCACAAAAAAAAGAACGTCCCAATTACACTAAACAACTATAACATATTGTATTGTTATCCGTATACCTGTATAATTAAAGTTATACCTCATATTTAATTATGAAATTTCATATTTCAGCGTTATTCCATGCAAAATGACATACCACTGCAGTGTACTGTGCTGGGTTTGCTGAATCAGTTGTTAATGTTGAGAGTGAACTATTGTCTACTGGATAGAGACATGCTTTTTATAACATTCACATTGAAACAACTAGAATATGTTGAGCAACATGAGATACCGTTAGTATGTCATTTTTCAGAATACTTGTACTCTTCATTAAGGTAATAAATATTAATTGCGTAACAAATCTGCAACGTAAATGCCAAGTCCTGTGATATCCTGACTTTTATTGGATACAATATATTAAAATTCTGACTTACTAAATTCTGATAATATATCAAAATTGACTAAAGTATTGCTTATATATAATCTTTATTTATTTCAGAGAAGCTAGTGAGTTAGTAAACTGCATATTGAATTTCTTGGTACATTTATCAACAGTCAAGAGTCCAAATAAGCAGCAGCTCATTGATATTCCAAAGGTAAGAAATATATATGCAAATATAATGTGAATATAAAATATGTTGCGCCAATGTGGAATAAAAATACCTATAATATTAAATGACTAAAAAAAATAAATGGAAAAAAAAATTATTTTTATCTGGTTTTCCTATGATCATGATACTGATTTTATTAAAAACCGAGTAGCACACTCAGTTGTTAATAAAAGTCATTACAAAGATTATATGATTTAAAGGTGTGTTTACATTTTTGACGAAAAGCCTTTATTTTGCTAAGTTTGTCATAAATTAAATATGCATATTACAATGATTTTAAAATGACAAAATAGATCATACCTTTGTCTATATTCAAATTACGTTTATTGTTTTCATACTTTTGTTTAATTAAAAAATGTATGAAACCAATAAAATATATCTTTTTTAATGATTTTTGGATACACACATGGGACAGTTTAAAAAAAAAGTAGTAAAATGCTCATTTTGTCTTCTTTAATTCGGTAAAATCAATTCAATTTTTATTGACGCAATATTAAAAGAGAAAAAGAAAAATATTTATTTAACAAAAATATAGTTTTTATTTTGTATGCCGCCATGACATCGGCTTGTCATACTGCGCTGAGATGTACTGCTAATCGGTTATGTTCCGGCTGCATTGTATAAAAAATTTCACAAACTCCACTATACTGTTGATGTTGGATTGACCATTCTTAAGCCAAGGTAACAAATTTTATCGAATTGAAATATCTATTATATATATATATATATATATATGTATATATGTATGTGTATATATATATATGTATATATAACATATTAACCTGCACGTGATTTAATGGTTACAAGAATATTCATATCTTAATTTCACTTGGGGGGAAATAAGAACTCGGAATTTTTCTTTAATGCCATCTATACACTACACATGGAATTAAATAAAAATTAGGGTATTGTTTGAAAGGACTAGTAACAAGAGTCTCATAAATATGTTTTCTTGATTTTATTTATAATATCTTTAGAGATATACTGAAAAATATGCAAAATAATATGTCCTCCCTGTTTCTAAAATTACTAAACCTGATGTAATAAAAAATAAGGTTTTTAGGTTGTAAAACAATTGTAGCGATAACTCTAGATGGTATAATTTTTTTAAACATATGCCATATGTTTATGCCTATACAAATATAGCCAGTCATATATTTACATTTTTCTAAATTTACAGCTGATTTTCTCAGAAACCATACAATATAGAAATTTTAAATTTGCATAGTAATACATCTTATAAACATACAAGAATTAAAGATGGTATAAACAAAGGTCTTAAAAAACTTCTTTTTTTAATTTCATGTATAATGTCAGGTGTCATTTGAAAGTTTGTTGGAAGGTTACTAAATATTTTTTTTATGATTTACAGACTAGCAAACAAAAATAATTTACAATTTTTTTTTATCATTTTAAATTGTATATTTAAAAGGAGGTTCCAAAAAATATGTCACAATGAAGCCAAAATTCCAAAATTTTCGAAACTACTTGACCAAAGAAGAGGGTTGATTAAAATCTGACTAGAGGATTACAAAGACTATAGATAATCATAGCTCTTATAATTTTTTTAAATTTTGCACCATGCTTTCAGTGTTGTAAAAGATACAGTATGAGCTTTATATCTACGTTATGAAAAACTAATATTTATAAATAGTTTAATAGAAATATTATTCAAAGATAATAATAAAATGTCTTGATTGATAGTGGTTCATAGGACCATATTTCAAACACTGAACCTACAAATATAATTTCAATGAGTAACTCAATTATTAAAAGAATTGGTTCATCATTGCATCCAATTATTGGTACGTTTATTTAGGTATAGAGTCCCGTATACATCCGAGGAATAAGTAGCTGCTTGCTCACTATATAGCCAAGCGTGACATGTGGTACTTAGAGGGTATACCACTTGCGGACTTGACATGGAATATTCCTGGAGACGTAGATGTCGTCCTAGATGCATAACTGTTTCCATGTATTTATTTGGGAAATAGGATAGAATCAGGCACAACTGCCCCTCGTGCCTTATCGACCGCCTGTGTATTCATATTGACGGGGACTGCCCTGATATAGCATTTCAAGCAGCTACTTCATTTACTGCATTTGCATACAATGATTTAGTGTAAAAATGTTGGCAGTTAGTCCCGTATGTCAGATTATGGAAATTACATTCCACATCATGGCATTATATTAAGGCAAATACTCATATTTCCTAAGGTAAATTACCTGATCTGGCTGCATGTTATTTACTTGCCTGAACATTAGTGGCAAAATTACAAACTAGTATTGAAAACAAAATATCAGCAACATGATAGAAGTGTATTTCTAAAACAATTAAACTATTTTTTTTGGTTATAATAAAAGAATAAACATTAGCTGTTTTTAAATTGAGAACTTCAGCTGGCAATACTTCTTACATAAATTTCTCTTCCCAGGGAAAAAGTTTTGCTACCCTCTTTAAACATAAAACTGGGAATAAATGAAATAATTTGCGAAGGCGCTGAATAAAGGAGAAGTTTTTAAATATCTTCATATATTTTTCCATCTCTATCTGAAGCTAAAGTGAAAGAAGGAATTTTTATTGGCCCGGATTTAAGAAAATTGAAGAGACACAACTTTCGATGAAAAATTAAGTGAAATTGAAGTAGAAGCCTGGAAATCTTTCAAGGAAGTAGTGAACAATTTCCTGGGAAACCATAAGAGTCCAAATTATGACGAAATTATGAAGAAAATTTTGGAAAAATGAGATATTTGATGAGCATTAAACTTCACTTCGTTAATTTGCACTTGAACTACTTTGTTGATAACTTGGAAGCTGTAAGTGAAGAGTAATGCGAAAGATGTCACCAGGTTTGAAAGAAATAGAATGTTGCTATCGGGGAGGGTGGCATAAAAGTATGATGGCAGATTATTGTTGGTTGTTGAAGCGAGTCAGACTCACAATTGGAAATTTTTTCGGTGGAAAAGAAACAAGATGCTACAAAAGTATTTAATATTTCTAATTTATTTATTAACGTCATTTAAATCTATTTGTAATATTTTAAAGTCAGTAATTGTTTTTCTACTGTAATATAAATTTTTTACTTAGTTAAAGTTGGCTTTTTTTTGCGATTTCATGCCTAGGGCTTTTCCAAAAAAACTGAGGGTGATGGGGAAAATCTAAGTACATATTCGTAATCAGTGCAACAAAATACCCTAAGATCAGCTAACAAATCCAAAAAGTCAGAAATTCGATTCCAGAAAAAATGGCTACCCTAATTATAGTTACATTATAATAATGTAAAAGCAACTAAAGTAAAGGTAACATGAAAATCTACAAAAAGTTCAATGTATATGTGGTAAACATATTGCAGATTGGCTGTTATGACAATATTTTTGAGTCATATAATATCTACATCAAAATAAATTTGAAAGATTTATATCCACCAATACCAATAAACTTCTAAAACTTTCCATAAGGGTATGGCTAATTATAGTAGATTATATTATAAATGTCTTTATTTTACTAAATTTGGCCATACAGTTCTATACTTTGCTAATGTACAGAAAAAATAACTAAACTTTTGAGAATACAATTTATAAATGAATAGTGAACTGTTAAAAAAAACAATTAAAATGATATTTTTATGTGCGGGCAAAACCAAAACAGGCAGCTAATAGTAAATAAACCAAGTTAATGTTGGCAGTTAATTCAATTATGCGATGGGCTGATGGCGAGTGGTTGTCATGCAGAGTGCGCAGCGGCTCTACAGCCTCTAGTTCTACGCGTGTTTTCTGGATTGGGTGCCCCTTCACACACCCTCGGCCGGACCCTCGCCCAGGAACTGCAAGTCACCAGAGAGGTTGTCTTCTATATGCTGCAAAAAATGATGCATAAGATAGAGGTTGTAATTTATTTATTTCCAAATAAATATTTTATTAGGTAAATTAATTTAGGTTATTTTTTGAATGTCTGGTAAACCATATTCGACGATAATTATGTTGCATCCAGCTAACAAAGACTAAACACACAGTAGACCGATAACAGCATGTCAACAGTTATAACAGGATGCAATCAGTAGATTAAGATAGTAATCTTGTCTTTTTATTTTCTAAAATACTACTTTCTAAATACTACTTCTGGAATCCCACACTTGTTTGTCTAACAGTAGACAATTTCTAAATTACGCTGTGACGCTTCATTTTATCTGGAGGCCACTTGACAAAATCTATTGAATTATCACCCAATTCATTGTGATATGATGGCAAGTGACAAAGTATGTATATTGCAATAGTTAATTTTTTCAGACTATTATATAAGATTTTAAGAGATATTTTTGAAAATTAATGTTAGATGGGACAAATGAAGTAACTGAAATTTTATTTTTTATTTCACATATAGTGTGGGATTATAAATTGAGAGAGGAAGTTTTAATTCCAATTTAGATGAGATACTTCTAGATATGTTGGAAATGCCCACAAAAATATGTTCCTTCTAAGTTGAAATTGCTGCAGTCAAAATATTAAAAAATTAATCAAAATTTTACCAGAAAACTATAGCAATGATTTTGAATTTCATTATCTTTAACAGATTTATTTTTACACCTTGAAAAGATATAATATACATTGTATTTATGTTGTGAACAATAATATTAATATTTGTAAATAGTTTAGTAGAAATACTACACATCCCTAAATGTATATACATAGAAAAGTGTTAATGAAATCTTTGTGTCGCATAGCTTATACTTATGACAGTTTAAAAAATATGACGTGTCAATTCAATCACGCCAATCTTTATGTCAACAATAATAATTAAATGGCTTTTAAAATTTAATTTATCTACATGAATTAATTTGGTTTTAATCAGATTTTTATAATTGTACTTGTTGGTAAAATTATAAAAATTTTAAAATGTATATTGGCTTATGTTGTGTTTTATGTTCGGTTTTTACTTTTCAAACGAGTGTGCTGTTGTGTCTTTTAGTTACTTGTTACATCTCTTAATGGAATTTTGTGTAATATAAGTAGCATAAACAGAAATTAAAAGAAAATATGAAAGTATTAGGTTGGCTAATAAGTAAGGAGTGGTCATTACTGTTATAATTTTTTATTACATTTCCAATTTAAAATTAATTATCCAATCATTCATATAATAATCACCATCATTTTGCACTACATGTCTCACAACACCCTGGCAGAGTGGGTAGCATCTGCGTAAAATTCTTGGCTTGGAATGAGAAAATTAGCCTATGTGCTGTCACATGTGGTCTTCATCGTCAAAGTTTTTTCATGTAAGGCGTTTCTCAGCGATCTAAACAAACAATAATCAGTGGGGTTGGGCAAGGTCTAGGAAATATGTTGGTGGGTGGAGGAAATAAGATGATCTAACTAGTGGAAGGTTCGTCACAAAGTTAAAAGTCGAGAACGGATTTCAGCGTGGTGGTAAAGTTGGTGGGCTAAGTTCATGTGGTATCCACACACCGTATTTCAAGAGTTTTCCCAAGCACTGTAAATGATTCTCTCTAGTATCATTTATGGAACAGAATTAGTGAGAGCTTACCCACCCTCTATATGTCTTCGATCATGAAAGCTTTTAGTACATTCCCATATTTTCTGGACAATTTTCAAAAATCTCTCATTACTTTTTAGCCAACCCAATAGTAAATTGTTTTAAGGAATTTCTATATGGTTATCCTTGTAATATTTACCTGTATTTTTAAATGATTGCTCTTATCTTATTATTCTTTATATATATCTTTCTATATTGAAAACTAAAAATAGATGAGCTTTTTACCAGACAGCGACACAAGCTGTCAACATTCCATAAAAAAATCCAAAAATTATGAAAATAAGTTAATGACATCATTAATTTCTTAAAACTTTTACATCTAGGTTGTGAAACTAATATCATGTGTGCTGGTGTTCTCGCAAGAATTTCCTGAAAGTTATTACCTCTGGAGTCAGCTAGCAGCAGACACACTTCTGCAGCTAATTGGTCAACAAGTAATAGAAATTGATGGACCTGATGCTCTGGTAGATGTAGAGAATTTGATTGATTGCATTTACGAGGAAATTTTATTTGACCAAAGTAGAATTGAGACAACGTTGAAGATAATGTTTCAACAACCGCCCGATTCTGTAAGGATTTTTTTTTTGTTATTAGTTGCTTAAATATTAGGGAATTCAATATTTTTCAATAGGTTAAGGAAAATTATCAAAAAGTGAATTTTTTTCCACAATTAGTAAATTCTACGGTAAATTTCACGATTTACTATTTTACCAATTCATAGCAATCATGAAGTCAAATATAAAACAAATTACTGTAATTCTATTTTATATCCATGATTGAAATTAAATTATGGTGATTAACATAATCAAATTATATTTTAAATTTGGTTTCTCAATTTCTTACTAGGCACTACATGTATGTTCCCTTGTTCTAAATTGTCATAGTGATATTATGAAAAATAAAATGAATAAAAACATGTTACCCTTCAATTTTTACAGAAATGTTTATGGAAACTTCTTACAAGTTCTACTTGAACTGAAAAGGTTATTTAAGGGGGGAGATACCTGTAAAAGCTTAAATTTTGCTTCATTTTCGTGATTTTTTTTTAAATGAGTCATTATATATTTTTGAAAATTAACATCTGGTTTATTCAAACATTAAAATAATATAATTTTTTTTTATTTATTTGATTTATTCAAAATGGCTGATGTACACCAAATTCTTCCAGAAAGATTGCAGTGAGGGTTCTCAATCGGCAAGCATTGTAGCATCGGTTCTAGTGATCTGAAAACAAAAACCAAAATTCTGTGTGTTTATTAATGTCATAATTTCTAGATGAACATAAAAAAAATTTAAAAAAAAAATTGCAGAATAAAATACTTGAAAAATATAACATGAATTTTGGGCCGAATTTTCTTATGGTTTTTGCTTCGATAAAATTATTTTTTAAAAACTTTTCGGAAATTTGTAGGTTCTCATCGAAAATAATATCATTAAAAAGATGTGTGCCAAATTTCAGGGAGATCGATCAATAACTTTTTGAGTTATAGTGTACGCCAGTTTGAAAAATATGGTTTCGAGAAAAACGCGTTTAAAGTTTGAATACAGCGCCATATAATGGTCCTTCTGTAGCCTCATAGAACTCATTTTGTTCAATTAGTTGCTGTTGACGTGCTTGACGAGCTTCTTTAGTGGCTAATAAAGTGCGCCGATTTCCTCGAGTCACTCTCTATTCATCCATTTTTTCGGCGTATGATTTACATTGTCAGTCAACTATTATGTCTGAACAGTTCATTATTTGTAAAATCTATGAATATCCTTCATTGAATAATCCAGCAGCAATGTATGAGACTATTTCAATGATTTTGGAGCGAGACGCCAAACGGTAGAGTTGAAACTCTCATTTGCGTTTTGCGTGTGACCACCCAAACATCTTTCAAGCAAGTTCTAATAACACAGTGAACACCGTAAAAAACTCAATAAATTTATAACAATGCATATTATTGTAATGAATGTCCTCACTAGTAACATTAGATAATTATCTCGCACTTGCACTCGATTGTTCGGCTTCATCATTTTTAGTATGCTGATTTCAATGAAATTTCCGTTTACGGAGGCGTCCCGACCGAGCTGGTGTATCTTTAGCTCCTTTAGGATATTTTTTTTTTTGTTCTTTTCTGGGTTCATCTGCAATCAGTCGTAGACTATGAGCAAATTTGATAAATGCACTGTGTCATGTCGAGTGTGTCACCCAGCGGAGACAGCTCCTCATCGTGATCGGCTAGATCTGGTCTATATTGGTCCCAGGATTACACGCCGTTTCAGACGGGTGTCACGCCTGGTTCTTATCAACTGGGCTGCTAGAACATTAGGATGATTTGCTAGCCTCTTTTTGTAGGTTTCAGTATTGTACCGGATCTCCTCTTTTACTGTGTTAATATGCAGGTTCTCATGTATCTCGGCATTTGTGACAAACCATGGAGCACTTGCTATTGATCTAAGGATAACATTCTGTAGTCGCTGTAATATGCCTTTATATCCCTGTTATATCCCTTTAGGATATGAATTCATTTTTATATTTATTCAATTTCGAAGTCGTTGCTTATAGAATGAGTTCCAAAACTAAACTGAACAAAACTAACAGCAATACTGGATCTGGCCTGTATGAATATACTCTGTAACAACTGTGAAACTGTCAAATACTTGGCAGATTTTTGACAATAGAGAGTTGGCCGCTTAATTTTACCTCTATTTTTTGCATTTATTATACGACCCTATTCTTTGCGTTCGCGCCCAGCGCTCGTCGCAAATAATAGAATTGTATAATAAATGCAAAGAATAGAGGTATAATCGTCGTCAATGTCGTCACAGCTTACATTCTATAATATAAGAAATACTTAAAATTATGTTCTAAAAATTTGGTGACAAATTCTTAAAGGATTATACTAATATATAAGGAAAAAAAAAAAAGTTTTCAAAATTTTACAGGTATTTCTCTCCTTAAGTATATTTCTTTAAGCCTAATGAAGTAAATATGTAAATTTTTTAAAAATACTGCCTTTTCCGGTATAGCTTTCCATTTTCTAAATATTAGTTGTTGGTTAGTGAGATATATTTATGATTCTATATATATATTTATGACAAAGTTCTACCAAAATATTAAAAAATTGTGATGAAACCATAGAGGTAAGAAATAGGAGAGAGGTTAAAAACATTTTATATGGAAACCTAAATTGCAGCTAAAACATATAAAGGAAGAGTGGAAATGCAAAGTTGTGAAAAGAAAGTCATAATATCAGCGTTTAAACAATGTTGTATTTAATCGAGCAAGGGAGATGCCAATACAGTAATTTCTGCCGCTTGAACTATCATCTGTTATTTGTTTTCATTCTATGTTTTTTTAATACATTATTGCGGCATTTGATAAAAATAAATCGAATATTTACTTAATAAAAATATTCCTAATCTATAGAATTTCGTAAATGGTATAAAAGCGGGTATGCTCTTTTGGAATTCTTGGATAAATGAAATAGAAAATGCTTGCATAGGAGTGATAGCTGATGAGAGATTTGCTAACATTATTTTGATTTTTCAAAAATAATTGAATTTAACTCTGTCAAAAACGTCAAAAATTAAACATAAAATTTAATTCTTTGTGGCTGGCATACATTCTATTTCCTTTAATGATGTAACTTGCTAACGGAATATTTTTATAAATTTTCTTAAATAAATAGTTCACATTCCTATTTTTGCAAAAATATGTATATGCATTTGATTTCATCTGAAAAATATCCATTTATCCATCTATTATTTGTTGAAAGAATGAACTTATTTAAATACTGTAATTGATTTAAATATTTTAATTTTTTATTTAAATTTTTAGTACATTTTTTTGCCATTTTGGTCAGTTTAAATATCTTAAAAAGAGACTGAAGTTTATATCAATGACATTTTTGAAAAATGAGCATTTTAAAGGCAATAAATTAAAGTGATTTGCAAAATATTTCAACTTTGGATAAAGTGAGATTATTTAAACTTTGCTGTAATCATAAACAAAATAAAATATAAATACAAATATGTTGATATCGCCCATTCACCTATTTGACTGTTAAACTTCACCATCTGTTTAAATAATGGACCTTTTCTCTTTTCGGGTAAAATCTTTTGCGGGTTTTTATAGTTGAGTAGTAAGCCTTTTTAAATAATTAAACATTTTACGACAACTAATACAGCTCTCTCAAAAAAATGTACTTTTAGGATTTAATAATTTTTGCCACCCAAATATAACTTGTTTGATTTTTTGCTGAAAAAAATAAAATATGCCATCAGAACTGGAGAACAATTTGAAAAATTGGCATATATAAGGCATAAATTGTAGTAATAAAAATCTTGCCTTTAACTATAAAAAAAAGATATTTACACTTAATCACAGGAGAATGATGAGGTAATTTACATAGGGAAAATTACAGTGTTTGAATTTTCATGTAAATGTTTTTTCTTTAAATTTGTGTCATAGAAACTATTAAATACTCCTGAAAAACAATAAAACTAATTTAAGGTAAACATTTTTTTAACAATTTAAAACAAATAGTTTCTGTTTTTCGTTGTAATATAGGTATTTTCATTGTAATTAGGTGAGATCCAAAAGTCTGCGGAAGGAAGGGGGATACATTCTTTCTTCATACCCCGCTAATTAGGACCTCATTAGAGGTATACACATTGTCTGGGAATAAGTGTCAGACAAAGAAGGATGTTATTTCTTGGCTGAAAATTAGTTAGTTGATTGTCATTAAAATAAAATTTAAAAGGTCACTCTTTTTTCTCAGAAAATTGAAAATAATATTCATAATTATTTGTCATTTTTTTTGTACACACAATATTTCACATCATAATATTTATATTCAATATTGCACAATATTTCAATATTGCACATTGTTCAGTGCCACTCAGGGAAATAATTTTTAAACAGGTGCAAAGATATGGCCACTGCGGGTAAATCCCGCACTCTGAGCAAGTATTGAGTGTGTTAAAAAGAGTTGCGCTCCATTAGAAAAGGGGTGTTTTTATGTTTTATTTCAATGACAATTTATTCCTTTATAGCCAATAGCGTCTTTTTTGTTCGACATCTATTCCCGGACACCATGTATAAGTCAAATGTCAAGTCCCTAACATCATTTGTTAATGAATAATTGTCCCTTAAAAAGGTAAATCTGGAAGTGAACTGCAAACATGGACGAAATTGAACTACACACTGTGATTCAATTATTGATGAGATGATTATGAGTGGGATGGGAGTTGTTTACGGATATCGTTGCCCTGATAAAACTATGGGTGATAAGTGGCATGGTCTTTTTAAACAAGGTCGAAACTCTATTGAAGATGGTCCACGCCCAGAACGGCTGATTGAGGCTACCACATTGAATATCGTCCAAAAAGTTGAAGAAGACGAAACAACTTTCTGCTTTAGTTGGTGTATCAGATACAATAATTTTGAGAATTCTACATGACCAACTTGGCGTGACTAAAGTCAGTGCATGGATCCTGAGAATGCTTACATCGCCGCAAAGGCAACAATAAGTCGAGGTGTCTAAGGAGTTTTTAAAGTTGTGTGCTGATGAACCAGTGCCAGTTTTGGAGAGAATTGTGACTGGAGATGAAATTTGAGTTCGTCACTTTGAGCCTGAGTCCAAGCAAGAGTCGATACAATAGCACAAAATGGGCACTCCACCCCCTAACAAGTTTAAGGTCTCGGAATCATCTGGAAAATTTATGCCAAACTTTTCTTGGGATTGTGAAGAGATTTTATTGATCGATTATAAAGAAAAAGGTATCGCTATCACTCGGGAGTACTATGCTCCCTTTTTTGATAAATTGAAGGAGCTATCAAGGAAAAAGATTTTGCAAGACAATGACAATCTGTTTCACAAAAGCAAAGTTGTGAAGGAGGCTGTTCACAAACTTTGCTTCGAATCACTGATTTGCCCACCCTATAGCCCCGACCAGTGATTTTTACTTGTTTCTCTTTTAAACCTGAAAAAAGAGCTCCAAGGAAGAAACTTTAATGTCAACAGGTGAAGGGGGCAATTTCAGCTCATTTTCAGGTCAAAGACAAAAGATATTTTTTTGGTAGTTTAGAAAAATTAATTTCAAGATGTAATAAATGTATTGAGCTTAAGGGAGATTATATTGAAAAAGAAAAATCATTTCAATATTTTACTTAACTTACAACCCTTTTCTGTCCTGTGGAATTTCGGACCTCCCCTCGTAACTGTTCAAACTGCCTGCAATTGACTCTAATGCACATGCGACATCAAAGCTATAAAAGTAATTTAAAGTTAGAAACAATTATAAGAAATATGGAAAGACTTAGCAAAAGTTGTTGCCCTTTTTATCATATTATTTCAATGACACCATGTCAAGAGCAAATGTACGAGTAAGATGACAATACATACGTGATATTCATTCATGTGTCGTTTAAAAAATATTTTGAATTTTGTAATTTTCCAAAAAAAGACAAAATATCTAGAATTGCTTTCGAAAAAAATGCAAGACAAAATATCTAGAATTGCTTTTTTTAAAGTTTGTCTCATGAAATTGTTTTAGGGCTGCTTAACTAATTTCATGACAAATTTATTATTACCCAGTCATACCTTGGCCTATTGCCCTTTTTCGGTTGGTCTGTGACTTACCTGTGACTTACAGTAATGTGTAATATATAGGTGTCCATATATTACACATTACCGTAGACACAGTTACCAATATAAAAAGCAATGATAAAAATGTTGAATGCTTATTGCATGTAATATATATCTTGCATTTTGTAGTTGTATTTTATAAATATAAACTCTCATACACACCTAGTATAAATTTAGCGAAGGAATACAGTGTTTATTTTAAAATTTGTTTGTATTCTTTTTTCATCTATTACAAAGTAGCCGGTTGTCAAATGTTGCGAGCAAACGGTACTGTTGTACACTTAAATAAAAATTAATAAGTCATACAAATGCTAGTAAATATAAAGATTATAATAATTATACACAAGGAGTTAGAAAATGCCCTGCTAGTAATTAACAATATAAATGTTATATATATGTATATATATATATATATATATATATATATATATATATATATATATGTATGTATATATATATATATATATGTATGTAATATTAGTTGAAAATTCAAAATTTTAAAAATAAAAGCATTAATAACGAAATATATTTTATACCTTTTCAGTTAATATTATGCTTATAATAAATCACGCTATTAAATGTTACAATATTGTCCTTGAATATATTTCCATTGAAAATTTAATTCACTGGTATATAACAATTAAAATTCGAGACAAAATGTTTTGTCGCATTGAACTGAACTGAGTATTGGCATTGAACTGAGTAGTTTTTAGCAATTCAATAACCTTAATAAAAAGTATTCAGTACTTTGAATAAATTACAACATCAATGTTTTCAATTGCGGCATGACTATAGCTATATAACGATAATATTATTATTTTGAAATGAACCTAATAAACAATTTATAAATAAACTATATTATATTTTAGATTTAAAATTATCGATACAGGGGTTCGTCACTTAATGTTCCATAAATGTCGAATGGTGGTGAATTATATGCAAATAACATATGTTAGAAAAAATAAAAATCTACTTATGATAAATATATAAATATTTATAAGTTTACAATATTTGCATTTTTTGATTGCACACGTTACTGAAAATGGTTACGTGTGGCATTAAATAGTTATATATCTATTTTTCCAAAAAACTATATTGGAAAAATATATATGCAATAAACGACAAAAATAAATATATTTTGCAAAGTGCAGCTCGACTAAAGTTAAAATGTTACTAAATGTGTTTTCGCTTACAAAAATTATGTCAAAAATTGACAAACTTTTTACATGCGAGTTATAGACATATAAAAGTTATAGACTAAGAAGTGGGTCTTAGATTCTTATCTGCTTGGATAAAAATATGAAAATAGTATTTTGCTATAAGGATTTCATTTTTGTTTCTTCTAACACAGAGACTTAAACTATCCAATGTTTTTGTTCAGACATATATTTTAGTATTTATCTGATGGAGAAAGTTAATAAAACTTTTCCTTTTCAATTCTTCATGTTTTTTAATCTTTGCAGGAATCGACATCTCTAATTAAGAAAGCAAGGTGGTTGTCAATGATAAGTATCATATTAAGAAAAATCATAACTAAAGTACCCGAAACAGAAATATTACTTTCAATCAACTATCTTAAAGCAAAATTTATATCACCATCTTCAATATTCTTCAATATCAAGCTTGAAATTGATCCTCTCAATGTTCAAAATGTTAACGAGAACTGCGCCAACCTGTCACCCGATGTTATACTCGTTAGATTTTTGTTCCGTGTTCTGACCTATGCAATTACAGAAGTCGGGAAATGTAATGATATAAATAAATGCTGTAAATTAGAAGAAACGAATGATTACAACAATATGAATGAAAATCATAAATTTATGATCAAAGTCACTTTAGATCTTATAAGCTGTGTGAAAGAGATGCTATATCTTACAGGTAAGCTATTACTATATGATTAACTATTTTAGCATATGTAACAAGCATTTTATTGCATTCCAACTTTGCCAAATATAGATGAATTGTTATCGTTAAATAAAATTCATCTGTTAAAACAAGCGTACAAACATCTGTTAAAACTGAATGCCCCCTGGATGCATAGCAAAGCAAAAGCAAAATCAAACCAATAGGTGCTAAAATTAGTGGGGATAATGGAGGACATATTGCTCTTGATTAGCTTACCTTGCTAATCTATCATTAAATAGCATTTTAATTGGCGAGTCCACATGTCAATTATGGGTTACGATTGACAGGTCCCAGACAAATCAGTAAACATTATTTGATAGATATTGCTCAATACTTAGTATTTAATATATTTATAAATTAAATACTATTTAGCAATAATTATATAACACAGGTGCCTGGTTATTAATGAGTAAACTTGAAATAGCTTATCATCATGGGGACCCAGATTCGATTCCCGGTTGCTCCTCGAGCAGGGCTGGACTGGTGTTTTGGTTGATTGTAAGAGATTGCTTTTGTAGCAATAAATCTGCCATATGTATCAATTGTATACATTAAAGTACATACATAGTAATAATAAATAATGACCATTTGAGGAAAAATACAAAAAAACTATCCCAAATAGTACCCAATGTATGGTTTTTAAAAAATGTCTAGATTTTTTACTTGGCTTTAGATTCATATGCACTGTGACTACAAATAAAAGAATTTCCTTTCAATAGATAGAATGTAAATAGCATGAGTAATTTTAATAGTTCAGACAAAAAAAATGTTTATTTAAAGTAGTTTCCGATACGGTATAACTTGTGTGTGTATCTTATGTAAATAGTCGGTTATTATTATTAACCCTTAACAGGCCGGGTGCGGTCACCATGACCCCAGTAGGTGCAACACTGTCAATTTTATACTCTTCCAATATTCGATGGTATTTGCCCCTCCTGGTACCTTCGCAACTCAGGCGATTAGTACGAGGCCCGGCTTAGTAATAGTCGCACGCGTCTTTTGTTTTGAGTTTTTATTGTTTAAAAGTTTGCAGCGGTCACAGTGACCGCACCCGGCCTATTGTGTGATTTTAGAAAGTGAATTCCTTTCTCGGTGTAGTCTTCATTTTACTAACAAAATGGAACGTTTTGACCAACAAATACAAGAGTGGCTTACACAAGAGGATAATGATGACCCTGCCTCTGATGGCGATGGTGAATGCAGTGATATTGATCAGGATATCGAACCAAATCACGTGATTTATGAGTCACACCACTCAGAATCTGAAGAAGAAGTTACCTCATCTAACGATGAAGATGATCAACCTTTGTCAAGTCTTCAACCGAGTCGTAAGCGCAAGGCAAGTAAAAGTATTTCCGATAGCGAGGAAGTTCAACTAAGGGATAAAAACTATTTCGGCAAAAATAAGTTTCGCTGGTCTTCTGTTCTATCTGCCGCCCGAAGTAGAACAAGAAGTCATAACATAGTAGATGTACAACCAGGAATACGTCAAAGTCATCGACACAGCCTTACAGCAGAATCGACAGTAGAAGATGTATGGAATTATTTTTTTCGTGAGGGTACTCTTGAAAAAATTATAACACATACCAACAGTCACTTAGAAAAGATGCGAGACAAGTATGACGACAATAGTTACGTTTATAATTTAGATATGATTGAACTAAAAGCATTATTAGGCATATTGTATTATTCAGCGGTGTTCAAAGAAAATCACGCAGATTTTTCAAGTTGGTATAGCTCGGATGGAACTGGCCGATGTATTTATCAATGTATTATGGCGAAAAATAGACTGAAAATACTTCTACTAGCATTACGCTTTGATGAATCTTCAACTCGGCTAGAACGACGTGAAAATGATCCCGCAGCGCCAATTTCTGAAATTTTTAATGATTTTATTGGCAATTGTCAAGACGTATGCGAAATTGGAACTGAAGCTTGTGTTGATGAGATGCTGGTTGCATTTCGCGGCAGATGCAAATTTAAAATGTATATGCTAAAAAAACCGGCAAAATATGGCTTGACAATTCAGTGTATCACGGATGCAAAAACGAGTTATTTACACAACGCCTACATTTATGTGGGTAAAGATTCTGATGGAAAAGATTTACCAGAACAGTACAAACACTTAAAAAAACCGACCCAATCTGTTTTGAGACTTGTAGAAAAAATAGAGGGCTCAAATCGTAATATTACAGCCGATAATTGGTTTACTTCAATACAGTTAGTACAAGAGTTGAAGAAAAAAGGTCTAACATTTGTTGGCACAATGAAGAAAAACCAAAGAGAAATACCCAAAGATTTTTTACCATCAAAAACTCGTAAAGTTAAGAGTTCCTTGTTTGGATTCACAAATGAATTTACATTAGTATCTTATGTCCCAAAAAAAAAATAGGTCGGTTATACTCGTATCAAGCATGCATCACTATTTAGCAGTAGATAATGTCAAGAAAAAACCTACAGTAATAATGTATTATAATGAGACTAAATATGGGGTTGACTTATTAGATCAAAGATGTTCAAACTGTAGCACTGCCCGACGTACTCGTAGATGGCCGATGACAATTTTTTATCGTTTGCTGGATATTGCAAGCTCTAATGCATTTATAGTTTATAACTCAGTGCGAGAGGATAAGATTAAAAGGCTTCAGTTTATGAAAGATCTCGCATTATGTCTTGTCAAACCGCATTTACATAGGCGAGCAAGTAATCAACATCTGACTCGACAGCTTCGCTTAGCTATAAGAAGAGTACTAAACATAGAAGAACCTATACCCGAGGCAGACTAGAAAAACATGCTATACTTGTGATCCCAAAAAAAAACGAAAGACCTATCATGTATGTTTATGTTGTAGAAAGCCGATATGTATCGAATGTAGCCAAAAGATGTGTCGCGAAACAAGACCATGATTGACGGTTGTCAATTTGTCATTAACAATATCTTTTAAGTTAATTTTTTATTTTCTCTATATTATATGATCTCTTAAGACAACAAAACCAAATTTGTTTTCCAAAAATTAGTTAAGATTTTTTTTTAAGGAATTTATACAGAAGTTTAGAGATTTTGTTTCGTTTTGGCGTTTGAGTAATGTTTTTTTTTATATAGCATTAATAGAAGTTATATTTTGTTAATTTTTCACTATCAGTAACACTGAGTATTTTTATTTATTTATTATTAGGATAATATCATAAAAATATTATACTTTAAGTACATGCGGTCACGGTGACCGCGCCCGGCCCGTTATGTTACAAAAAAACCACCCGGCCAGTTGAGGGTTAATATGCAAAAGGAGACAATTTGACTAAAAACTGAATGTGCAATATTGACAATTGTATATAATCATTTGGGTTCAATAAAAACAATATTAAAGAATAATAATTTATTCGATTACAACGAATGTTCAAATGGTCGGCAACCAATCCTAATATAAACCCTACAACTTCGAATAAATGCTCTCCTGGGAAATCAGATATAGCATCAATTGCTTATTTTTGATGTGGCTACTCTGACACATTGATGTAAGTCTTCTATAGACCTAATAGGCTTCTTGTATACATCTCTAAAGTAGCCCAATAGAAAAATCTAGTGGGTTTAGATCTGGTGAACGTGGAGGCCACAAAATTGATCCCAAACGGCCGATCCATCTATTTGGATACCTTTCATGTAAATATGTATGAACAGGGAGAGCATAATGAACTGGGCAGCCATCATTTTGTAACCACCCGAGGCCCTATCTCTTAGTTCTTCGGTTACCTCCTCAAATAAACCTGGATATAGTTTTAAAGAAACTCCAAATAACTTTGTCCAGGAAGATTTCCTGTTAATTCGAATGAATCTTTTATTATTCCATTTAATATTCTAGTCAAACACTATTTTAAAATAGTACTGAGATCTGTCTTCGCACATAAGCTAGGAATTTTATAGTTGCTGGCTATGGAGATTGTGCAAATTTAAATACCCATCTCTTTTGAATGTAGATTCATCACCTCACAGAATTTTATTAAAGTTGCAGGTCTTCTTCCATCCTTGCCAGCATTAGTCGTTAAAGTACAATCTTGTATGTTAATCTCTTGGTTGAAGAGTTTGCACACGTATGGATGACATTTATACATCTTTAAAATATTGTGTGCGGTTTGTTTTTCAATGCCTGTGCATCAAACTATTGCTCGTGTAAAAGATAAATAATCTTGAGCAATTTCATTCAGCACCATGTCTTCGACATCAGGTTGAGTGACTCTTCCAATGCTAGTACTAACACCGTTTCCAGGCATTATTCCTTCTGCGTGACAACCGTGAACTCTTATAAACAGGCGGTAATCTGAGTGACGCGCATCAGGGTATCTTTCTTATAAAAATCTGCAGCTTCATTTGCATTACTTCTACATTCACCATAAATATAATGCTTATTTGCATATTCTTGTGGAGTATACTGAATATGTGGCATTTTGAATCACAAACAGAAAGTGAATTTCAGTCCAAAAACAAGCCAAGTCTTCAGAAATATCACAAAACAAAACAAGTTCCAATCAGTAATGAAAACGAATAGTCCAGTAAAATAGCTAGATCGTTATTAATGTCACAAAACAAGCAAGTTCCAATCAGTAACAAAACAAGTAGTCCAGTAAACAACCCAAGATGTAGTTTTAACACTGATTCAAAGTAAATCACAACTATTAATAGCCGAACGAAACAAAAAAACACAAGCAAAGTCGAGTGAAACACTAATAAATCTTTTGTCCCTAGTGCTTTATTTACATTCACTCCCTCTCGCTCATACTCAGCCAGTGCAAACCTTTTTTCTTCAAGAAAGAACAAAAGACAGGCGATACGTCTTGTTATGGTGTATGTGCGCACGCAGTCGTTTTGAGCATTTGGTTTAAATAATTTTATATAAAATTTGTTTCATTATTTTTATTAGTTAACTATTTACATTGGATACGTACATAAGTTATACCGCACTGGAAAGTACTTTAAACATACATTTTTTAAAAATAATTGGTCACTCAAGTTTTCATACTTTTTTAATGCCAGAGAACATTGACGAAAAAAATTTATTGGTCATAATTTTACACGGAAAAATTTATTCAATATTGCTTTTCCTGTAAACTATCCAAAGTTAGTCATACTAGTTACAGTCTATCTAAAAAACCTATAAAATTCTTTCAGTTGTAATCACGGTGTACATGAATCTAAAACTAAGTAAACAATTTGGCCTTTTTCTTAAATCATATCTTGAGTATTACTTGGGATAGATTTTTTTTGTATTTTTCCTGGAATGGCCATTAATTCTACTATAAGCTATTTTAAGATTATTAATTCATTACCAGTTACCCTGTATATATATTTTGTCTGGATATGAAAATTTCTGGCAAAGTAATAATCTAGCTTGCTAAAAATACCTTAAGTACTTGATTTGTGAAATGTTTATGAAAGATAATAACTTGTAAAAGTTACTTATAGAAAGAATAGGGCTAAAAAAATGAAGTACATACAATTAAAAGAAAAAGTGAATATCATTTTATGTATTGTATCAAGAATTGTTGCATTTGTCTACCACTTTTAACTGAACTGGAAAGTAAACATTCAATAGTAAAATATAAATTTTTGATACTATTGGTACTTGGTATAGGCCCGCCCTAAAGCTGTCAGAGGCATATATCAATTCGTTTTGAAAATATATTAAAATATGAAATATAATATTAATGTTATGTACTTACAAATAAAATACCAGGTGTATACATAAATTTTTTCCGGTTTTTTGGTAAAAAATAAACAGGTAATGTTCAAGGGAAATTAATTTTTTTTTATTCAAAATATTGGCCATCGGCTTCTACACATTTCGACCATCTTTCAGGCAATTTATGAATACCATGCCAGACAAACTGCTTATCTTTAGCGGCAAACCATTCGTCGAGCCATTTTCCAGCTTCCTCGAAATAGCTGAAGTGCTGCTCTGCGATCGCATGCCCTATTGATGCGAAGAGGTGATAGTCCGATGGTGCCAGGTCAGGGGAGTACGGTGGGTGTGGAAGGATGTCCCATCCAAGCAATTTCAAGGTGTCTTTCACTGGTTTTGCTGTGTGCGACGGCGCATTGTCATGTAACAAAACCACTTTGCCATGTATTCTGACCCATTCCGGTCGTCTTTCGATTAATGCGTGGTTTAAATTTATCATTTGTTGGCTATAGCGTTGTGTATTAACGGTTTCGCCGGACTTCAAGAGTTACAATTCGATACAAAAATGATTTCCTTTCTTGGCGTTGAAGCAGCATTTCACAAGTGACTGCGATTTTCCATTTGACGTTCATTCAAATTGTGTGGGACCCATTTACCGAGTTTATTGATCTTTGCCATTGCTCGTAAACGTCTGCTGATTGTTTCATGTGATACATATAATGCTTCTGCTATTACTATTGCCGTTGAGTTTGAGTTGGGTCATCATCTAATAACTCCTGCAATTGCTCGTCTTTGCATTTTTGTGGTCTACCAGAGCGCTCACTGTCTTTCACATTGAAATCACCACTTTTAAATTGTCGAAACCATGTCTCACATGTTCTAATCGATGGAGCGTGCTCACCATATGTTTCTACCAGCAAACAATGACTTTCAACAGCCTTTTTCTTTTGATTAAATAAGAAAAGCAATGCGTGCCGCAAATGTTCTTTTTCAGGCATTTTTTGGAAAGCTATCTAAATACATACACACCAAAATAATTGTTGCTCTCTGGATATGTCTTGTGATTAATTTGTAAAAACTGATCCTATATTTTTGATTCTCCTGATTATAGTTTCTTACACTGAATTATCACATAACCAACAATTTCATTATGAATGAAAAAATACTTACTATCTAAAGTCTGAAATGTAAGTGTTTTAATGGCTTCATCTTCAAAAATGGCTTAATACCAAAAAAGATATCTGACATTGTTATTTTTGTGAAGAGACTCAGTGAGTCCAACAGGCCTATCTTTACAATCACCTCTCCAGGTAATTTCTTTATGGACTGCAAAGAATAACTGTTTCTACTATAACAGTAAGTTCTTATGATTTTATAATGTTGTATTGATTGCTTGACCAACATTTTCAATTTTTCATGACATTACATAAAAAAAATCCATCAGCTTGTTCAATAGCAAATAATGGTCTGCATTTTCATGTTTTTTTTGTGTTTCCACTTCATGAATGGTTTCTTAACCAAAAACAATCTTTTTATTGACAGAACATGAACTTTATAAGGTGCACCTTTTAAATAATCTGTGTAAATTCAACCAATGGCATTGTGCCATCCAATTGCGTTGAAGTGATGAGTGTCTCTCTGCATGTATAGGAAATTGGTACTGAACTGCAGGAATCCAAGGTTCACTGAGAACTGTAAACTTCTTTTTCCTAATAATTCTGAAGAAATTGTTTACTATATCTGCTAATGCCATGTTCATAGAGTATAGAAACTTCTGGGTGGACTGGATGGATTCCCATCATTTATTAATTTGTGGATCCGTATATGTAGTGGATGACAATCTAGAATATTCTAGATTGGTCTATAACTGTCGGAAGACACCACCTTCTACGTGAGTGAGTCTACTAATGTAACAATTTAATTAATGCCTACAATCAAAGCGTTGAAGTTGTACTGATCTGATGGGAAATATTAACTTTTTCATTATATGTTTAAACCCGTTGAACACATGCTTTTCCGATGAGCTTGACTGTAACGAAAATATCTTCTTTTTGGTTGTTTCAACTGGAGACCCTTGAAATAATTTGCCATGTTCAGGATTCAGCACCTAGAGTAATAATAAACAACATAAATGGTGTATGTTAAGCACAACTTATTATTGATATAGTAAAAGACAACAATTAATCTCATTCATTTGAACAGTGTCTGTACATCTCATTCAGTAATAAATGT